>JACTAK010000001.1:3000000-3396504 GCA_014858625.1 Venturia carpophila
GCCGGTAGAGACTTATCCTATAAGGAGGCTAGGGTTAATTACTTTAGGGGGAGCTCGCTATTATATATAGTCTACTCTAGGGGCTAATTAGTAAATAGACGGGGTCTAGGTTACGTAGGAAGGATCGTTTAGATTATTCTTAGTAAAATAAGCTAGTTAAGCTTTTAGCTTATTTATCTTAATATTAGTAGAATAAGCCTATTAAGCCTTTAGGCTTATTTAGCTTATTCTTAGGAAAACGAGCCTTGTAAGCTTTAGGATAGAATCTCTATATATAGACGAGACTTTACTCCCTTAAAGATCTCGTAGTTTTACTCTTTAGTTACTTTACTATTACTTTAGTTACTTAGTATAATCTACGACTCTTATATCTCGTAAGCTTCGCTTTACTTATATAATATAATATTATTACCTAACTACTTTATTACTACTATATAGGATAGCTAATCCTAACCCTACTATATTACTCGAGCTATAGCCTCCGCGTAATATAGTAAAACTACTACTCTATATAGTAGTATTAAAAGAAAGTAGTCTATATCTACTATTTTATTAGGAAGTTAGGAAAAATAAAAGGACTTAATACCTTCTATACCTCTACTACCTCTAGCTCGAAAGTAATAAATTAAGGAATTAGAATTAGAGAACGAAGAAGAATTAGAATCTAATTATAATAAGGAAATTAAGGAATTAATCTATAAAGAAGAAATAGTACCTTAAGTTATACTAAGCTCTTCGGGACGAGTCGAAACCTATAATAATAGAAATAAAGCTAAAGTTAATCTACCTAAGATATCTAAGGGCGAGCGTAGAAAACTTAAGATATTCCTTACCTAATATAATCTTTATATATACTAGAACACCTCTAAGTTCGCTACTTAGGAGAAAAGAATTATATTTATTATTAGTTATATAAGAGGTACTACCTACGTATTATTTAAGGACTACCTTAATAAATACCTCGAGGATCCTAATAGTTTAATATACTAATAAATCTTTCTCTCTTATAACGAGTTTATAAGGGAATTACGAATAACCTTTAGAAATATTAATAAGAAAAGAATTACCGAACGGGAAATTAAGGCTTTACGATAGTATATCTTAGTAGTAGATTATTCTATATACTTCTAGTATATTACGGTATACCTTAATTAGGGAAGTAAGGGTCTACTTAGTCGATATTATAATAGTCTTAAGGAAGATATTAAAGATAAAATTAGTAGGAAAGAAGATTAGCCTTAGGAGCTATATTCGATAATTAAAATATTAATTAAGATTAATAACCGCCTATTCGAAAGAAAACTTTAGAGAAAGGGAGTTAGTTCTTATTAAGGAAATAGAAATAATAATCGCGCGAATACTAGGGTTCGGCGAGTTAATCTATATAGACCTTAACTAATAGAGCTTAATAAGATCTAAAGCTCCCTAAGAGGATTTAAGAAAGGTATAAGTTAGAAAGGGAAATACTATAACTATAGAAAACTAGGATACTATATAAATAAGTATTAACTACTAAAAAAGAATAATAATAGACGTTTCGTAAATTAGGGTTAATAATTTAGAAACTCTCTAATAGGTTTAGGATATCTTACCTTAATCTAGTCTAAAGAAGTAGTACTAAACTACGATATCCTTAGTTAGATAGCTTACTATAACGATAGCTATAAAGTATATCTCTCTAAGAAAGAAGGATTAGGTTACTACCCTAGTAGACGAGGAACGTATAATACTACTAGTATACCTCGAGGATACCTTACGGTAATAAGCTCTTTATTAGGGTTACCTAGGATATACTATAAATACCTCGGTTTACTAGTACTAGAGTATAGTCTAAATTAGACTAGAGTTAGTAATATAATATCCTTAATTAAACTTATTAGTAATTATCTAACTATTAGAGATAATCCGGAATATAATCTCTACTAGATACTACCTAAGAACTAGTATATAGTTATAGAATATCCCCTTTAGGAATATAAAGACTAGAAAGATCTAGGAGAAGTTAATTAGATTTTTTACTCCTACTATAGGGAAGAAATTAATATAATAACTAGACGTAAGATTATAAAAATAAAGGATATATAAAATAATAAGGATTATATCTACTATAGGTATATACCCGTAAGTTATTATTTAAGTAACGAATACTAGCTTCTATAGTATTAAAACCTTTAGAATATATAGAAGGTACTAGTATTAATTATTAATAATAACGAAGAATATAATAAGGACTCGTCCTTATTAGGAAGCTCTAAGGAATCTAGTAAAGACGAGGGAGAAGATCTAGAATTCTTAACCTTTAGGGTTAATCGCTTTATTTAGGATATTATATAAGTAATTAATTAGAACTATAATCGATATAAGGACCTTTATCTAGATATATATATTAACTTTACCTACCTATACTATCTAAATAGGATAAAGAACCTTCGATACTTTATCTAATAATTAGATATTGTAGTTAATACGAAGTAAGTAGGTAAATAGTATAAATATTTAGGAAACGAGGAGGATTAATAGTAGAGAGGTCTCTATTAAATCCTAAATAAGCGCCTTATTTCTTAAATAACCTTAGTATACCTAAGATACTAGTCGAGGTAAAGATTAATAACGTACTAGTATAGGCCTTTATTAACTTAGGCGCCGATAGGAATCTTCTAAGCGAATACTTAGTAAATAAATAGGTAATACCTCTACGGTCGAAAAGGTATCTATATTCCCTAATAATCGCTAATAGAAGACTAGTCGACTCTAATAGAGGTATAGTAATTTATAAAGTAGACGTTACCCTATTTATATAGGGTAGAAAGGAGAGAATAGTTCTTAACGTTATAAATATTAGAGACTTAGATTTAATCTTAGGTCTACTATAGCTTTAACTTTATAATCTATATATTAATTAGGGAAAACTTACGCTTAGTTTCCTAGACTAAAGATATCCTATATAGGCTAGGATATAGCCTAGAATATAGAGGAAAAGACCTTTATAGAAAAGGCCTATATATATTAAAGTAGCTTACTACTATCGTCTCTAGATAGAGGAGGATAGGCTAGTATTCTAAATTCCCTATAAATATAAGGAATTCGCGGAACTTTTTTAAAGAGGAATTACTTAAGGATTCGCTTCTACTATACTAACTATAGGATTACGAGATAAAGCTAAAGAAAAATAAATAACTAAGAAAGTTTAAAATCTATCCTCTAAGGGAGGACTAGCTTAAGATCCTTCGTAAATATATTAATAATTTTATAAAGAAGGGGTTTATACGGGAATTTACGTTACCTATAGGGTACCTAATATTCTTTATACCTAAACCCGATAGTTTATAACGATTATATATCGATTATAGATATCTAAATAAGATTTTAGAAAAGAATATATATACGCTACCTTTAATCTAGGAATTAAGGGATAGACTCTATAGAGCTAGATGGTTTATAAAATTCGATATTCCTACTACTTTTTATCGAATTAGGATTAAGGAAGGCGATAAGTAGAAAATAGTATTTCGCTTTTATCTTAGGTACTATAAATACCTTATTATACCCTTTAGTTTAATAAACGCCCCTACGATACTATAAGCCTATATAAATAATATACTTTACGAGTACTTAGATAAGTTTATATCTATTTATATAGATAATATTTTAGTTTACTTATAAATATTCGAAGAATATATTAAATACGTTCGGACTATTCTACGTATACTAAAGAAATATAACTTACGGCTAAAGCTATTAAAAAGCGAGTTCTACTAGTAATAAATTAAGTTTATTAGATATTTTATCTTAGTAGCCGGTCTCGAGGTAGACCTAGGTATTTATAAGAAAGTACGCGATTAGCTAGTACCTACGAACGTTAAGGGAGTATAGTTATTCTATACTTTCGTAAATTACTATTAATAATTTATTAAACGCTTTTCCGAGATTATAGAACCCCTTACGGGATTAATAAGGAAGGGGATTACCTTTAAATAGAATAAGTAAGCTTAAAAGACCTTTAAGTTACTTAAAGAATAGCTAATAACGCTACTAATTCTATAATTATTTAACCTAGAAAAGCTAGCTATAGTAGAGGCGGATATATCTAATTAAGTACTTAGAGTATACCTTAGCTAACCTAATTCTAATAGAAAGCTAAAACTAGTAGCTTACTATATAAGAAAATTCCTTAAAGTAGAAATTAACTACTCTATATTAGATAAAGAACTTATAGTAATAGTTAATACCTTTAAATATTAGAAGTATTATCTTAAAGGAGTAAAATATAAGATACCGGTATATTCTAACTATAAGAACTTAAGGAATTTCACGACTATAAAGGAATTAAATCGACGGTAATTAAGATAGTTAGAAGAGCTATTATCTTATAACTTCTAAATCCTTTATAAGAAAGGAAAGGAAAACGTAAACGCTAATATATTAAGTTAACGAGAAGACTTTATAGTAGGAGAAAAAGAGAAAGTCGAATACGCTTTATTCCGATAGGAAGATAATATACTTATATACTAAGTCTTATTACTTTAGTCTAAAAAACCTTCTTACTAGTAAGAAGTAAAAGACGCTTAATAAAAGGACCTATATATCTAAGGCTATCTATAATTAGCGGACCTAAATACCCGTATTAAAGATAGATTATTTCTCTTTAATAACCTAGTATATCTTCCCGTAAGCCTTAGGAGACGCTATATTATATAATAATATAAATCTCTACTAAATAGTTACTATCGACCGGAGATTATCCTTTCTCGACTCTAAAATACCTTCTACTTCCTACGTGTACGATAGGAAGTATTTAAGGAAGTTAGGAAATATATTCTCTATAAAAAGGTAAAATACGAGAGGTATAAACCCTACGGATTTCTCTAACCTAATAAGGTACCTAATAGTACGTAGAAAACTATCTTAATAGATTTTATTAGACCTTTACTACCTTCTCTAAACTTAGATAATATTTAGTACGAATATATTATAGTTATAGTAGATTATTTAACTAAGTATATAATCTTTATACTACTTCCTAAACGATACGATATACGATACCTTATAGGAGTATTCGTACGAGACGTTATAAGTAAGTACGGTATACCTAATAATATTATTTTAGATAGGGATAGTCTATTTATATTATACTTCTAGGAGGAGTTATATAAAATATTAAAAATTAGAAGAAGCTTGTCGACGGCTTATTACCTATAAACGGATAGATAGACGGAAAGAATAAATTAGATACTTAAATAATACCTACGTATTTACGTCGATAATAATTAAAGTAATTAGGTATTATTACTACTACTTATAATATTCGCGTATAATATAATAATCTAGAATACTATTAAGATATTACTATTCTTTACTAACTATAGGCGAGAACCCTAATTTAATATTAAGGGTTAATAAATATTACCTACTAAAGTAATAGTATAGGTATTAGAGATAAGTAAACTTTACGAATAACTAAAAAATAATATTACCTTCCTAAATACGCGTATAGCCTTGCGTATAAATTAGAAAAGAATAGAGGGACCTATTCTTAGGAAGGGGGATAAAGTTTACCTTTAGTAATATAATATTAAGATAAAGCGACCTAGCGAGAAACTAGATTTCTAGAAACTTAGAGTATTTAAGATTAAAGAAGTTAAGAGAGCTATTAATTATAAACTTAGGTTACTAAAGGGAATATAAGTATACCTAGTATTCTACGTCTCTCTACTTAAGCTAGTAGATAAGGATACCCCTCTAGATTATAAAACTAAACTCTAAGGAAACTAACTCGAACTAGAATATAAAGTCGAAATAATTATTAACTACGCTATAGTTAGACGTTAGTATAAATACCTTATTAAATAGAAAGGTTACCCTACTTCGGAAAATACTTAGGAACCTATATTATACTTATCGAACTCTCTCTAAGCTCTAAGGGATTACTATTAGGTAAATCTAGAGTAGTCTAGTCTACTATCCCTAAATTAAGGAGAAAGTAAGGACGCGAAATTAGAAGGCTTAGGGCTAACTACCTTACCTCGCCTTCGCTTATAATCCCTCTCTTCCTTCTCCTCCTCCTTAAGTTTCTTAAGAAGATAAATTATTTTTACCTTTACTCTCTCTTAAGCTAACTATAAGACGGTTTCGTTCTACTATATACGAATAAGTAGCTTAGACTACTCCTACTACCGACGAGAAACCTTAGCTATTAATTAGGTAATCGCTTAATTTACTAACGTATTTACTACTAATAATTTCTCTTTATCCTCTACGATTTATTTTTCCTTCTTTTCCCTAGTATCGTCTAGCGACGACTATAATACCTTAATATAAGGCTTTCCTAACTTTGCGTATAAGGCGTATTTTATTAATCGGCTAGAGGGTATAATAATATACTATCTATTATTTTCGAAATAATATTAATAGGAGAAAATAGTAACTTATCCGAGTTTAGATATTTCTTTAGTAATACGTTTTTATTTAGTTAAAGCTTTCGAAGTTATCTTTAACTTTAGGGCGTAGGGTTTTATTACTACTTAAGTAATCGCTATAGGACTAGCTTACTAAGAAGGAGGGCTATATTACGTATAGTCTACTCTAGGGGCTAATTAGTAAATAGACGGGGTCTAGGTTACGTAGGAAGGATCGTTTAGATTATTCTTAGTAAAATAAGCTAGTTAAGCTTTTAGCTTATTTATCTTAATATTAGTAGAATAAGCCTATTAAGCCTTTAGGCTTATTTAGCTTATTCTTAGGAAAACGAGCCTCGTAAGCTTTAGGATAGAATCTCTATATATAGACGAGACTTTACTCCCTTAAAGGTCTCGTAGTTTTACTCTTTAGTTACTTCGCTATTACTTTAGTTACTTAGTATAATCTATAACTCTTATATCTCGTAAGCTTCGCTTTACTTATATAATATAATATTATTACCTAACTACTTTATTACTACTATATAGGATAGCTAATCCTAACCCTACTATATTACTTAAGCTATAGCCTCCGCGTAATATAGTAAAACTACCGCTCTATATAGTAGTATTAAAAGAAAGTAGTCTATATCTACTATTTTATTAGGAAGTTAGGGAAAATAAAAGGACTTAATACCTTCTATACCTCTACTACCTCTAGCTCGAAAGTAATAAATTAAGGAATTAGAATTAGAGAACGAAGAAGAATTAGAATCTAATTATAATAAGGAAATTAAGGAATTAATCTATAAAGAAGAAATAGTACCTTAAGTTATACTAAGCTCTTCGGGACGAGTCGAAACCTATAATAATAGAAATAAAGCTAAAGTTAATCTACCTAAGATATTTAAGGGCGAGCGTAGAAAACTTAAGATATTCCTTACCTAATATAACCTTTATATATACTAGAACGCCTCTAAGTTCGCTACTTAGGAGAAAAGAATTATATTTATTATTAGTTATATAAGAGGTACTACCTATATATTATTTAAGGACTACCTTAATAAATACCTCGAGGATCCTAACGGTTTAATATACTAATAAATCTTTCTCTCTTACGACGAGTTTATAAGGGAATTGCAAATAACCTTTAGAAATATTAATAAGAAAAGAATTACCGAATAGGAAATTAAGGCTTTACGATAGTATATCTTAGTAGTAGATTATTCTATATACTTCTAGCGTATTACGGTATACCTTAATTAGGGAAGTAAGGCTCTACTTAGTCGATATTATAATAGTTTTAAGGAAGATATTAAAGACGAAATTAGTAGGAAAGAAGATTAGCCTTAGGAGCTATATTTAATAATTAAAATATTAATTAAGATCGATAACCGCCTATTCGAAAGAAAACTTTAGAGAAAGGGAGTTAGTTCTTATCGAGGAAATAGAAATAATAATCGCGCGAATACTAGGGTTCGGTAAGTTAATCTATATAGACCTTAACTAATAGAGCTTAATAAGATCTAAAGCTCCCTAAAAGGATTTAAGAAAGGTATAGGTTAGAAAGGGAAATACTATAACTATAGAAAACTAGGATACTATATAAATAAGTATTAACTACTAAAAAAGAATAATAACGGACGTTTTATAAATTAGGGTTAATAATTTAGAAACTCTCTAATAGGTTTAGGATATCTTACCTTAATCTAGTCTAAAGAAGTAGTACTAAACTACGATATTCTTAGTTAGATAGCTTACTACGACGATAGCTATAAAGTATATCTCTTTAAGAAAGAAGGATTAGGTTACTACCCTAGTAGACGAGGAACGTATAATACTACTAGTATACCTCGAGGATACCTTACGGTAATAAGCTCTTTATTAGGGTTACCTAGGATATACTATAAATACCTCGGTTTACTAGTACTAGAGTATAGTCTAAATTAGACTAGAGTTAGTAATATAATATCCTTAATTAAACTTATTAGTAATTATCTAACTATTAGAGATAATCTAGAATATAATCTCTACTAGATACTACCTAAGAACTAGTATATAGTTATAGAATATCCCCTTTAGGAATATAAAGACTAGAAAGATCTAGGAGAAGTTAATTAGATTTTTTACCCCTACTATAGGGAAGAAATTAATATAATAACTAGATATAAGATTATAAAAATAAAGGATATATAAAATAATAAGGATTATATCTACTATAGGTATATACCTATAAGTTATTATTTAAGTAACGAATGCTAGCTTCTATAGTACTAAAACCTTTAGGATATATAGAAGGTACTAGTATTAATTATTAATAATAACAAAGAATATAATAAGGACTCGTCCTCGTTAGGACGCTCCGAGGAATCTAGTAAAGATAAGGGAGAAGATCTAGAATTCTTAACCTTTAGGGTTAATCGCTTTATTTAGGATATTATATAAGTAATTAATTAAAACTATAATCGATATAAGGACCTTTATCTAGATATATATATTAACTTTACCTACCTATACTATCTAAATAGGATAAAGAACCTTCGATACTTTATCTAATAATTAGATATCGTAGTTAATACGAAGTAAGTAGGTAAATAGTATAAATATTTAGGAAACGAGGAGGATTAATAGTAGAGAGGCCTCTATTAAATTCTAAATAAGCGCCTTATTTCTTAAATAACCTTAGTATACCTAAGATACTAGTCGAGGTAAAGATTAATAACGTACTAGTATAGGCCTTTATTAACTTAGGCGCCGATAGGAATCTTCTAAGCGAATACTTAGTAAATAAATAGGTAATACCTCTACGGTCGAAAAGGTATCTATATTCCCTAATAATCGCTAATAGAAGACTAGTCGACTCTAATAGAGGTATAGTAATTTATAAAGTAGACGTTACCCTATTTATATAGGGTAGAAAGGAGAGAATAGTTCTTAACGTTATAAATATTAGAGACTTAGATTTAATCTTAGGTCTACTATAGCTTTAACTTTATAATCTATATATTAATTAGGGAAAACTTACGCTTAGTTTCCTAGACTAAAGATATCCTATATAGGCTAGGATATAGCCTAGAATATAGAGGAAAAGACCTTTATAGAAAAGGCCTATATATATTAAAGTAGCTTACTACTATCGTCTCTAGATAGAGGAGGATAGGCTAGTATTCTAAATTCCCTATAAATATAAGGAATTCGCGGAACTTTTTTAAAGAGGAATTACTTAAGGATTCGCTTCTACTATACTAACTATAGGATTACGAGATAAAGCTAAAGAAAAATAAATAACCGAGAAAGTTTAAAATCTATCCTCTAAGGGAGGACTAGCTTAAGATCCTTCGTAAATATATTAATAATTTTATAAAGAAGGGGTTTATACGGGAATCTATATTACCTATAGGGTACCCGATATTCTTTATACCTAAACCTAATAGTTTATAATAATTATATATCGATTATAGATATCTAAATAAGATTTTAGAAAAGAATATATATACGCTACCTTTAATCTAGGAATTAAGGGATAGACTCTATAGAGCTAGATAGTTTATAAAATTTAATATTCCTACTACTTTTTATCGAATTAGGATTAAGGAAGGTAATAAGTAGAAAATAGTATTTCGCTCTTATCTTAGGTACTATAAATACCTTATTATACCCTTTAGTTTAATAAACGCCCCTACGACGCTATAAGCCTATATAAATAATATACTTCGTAAGTACTTAGATAAGTTTATATCTATTTATATAGATAATATTTTAGTTTACTTATAAACGTTTAAAGAATATATTAAATACGTTCGGACTATTCTACGTGTACTAAAGAAATATAACTTACGGCTAAAGCTATTAAAAAGCGAGTTCTACTAGTAATAAATTAAGTTTATTAGATATTTTATCTTAGTAGCCGGTCTCGAGGTAGACCTAGGTATTTATAAGAAAGTACGCGATTAGCTAGTACCTACGAACGTTAAGGAAGTATAGTTATTCTATACTTTCGCGAATTACTATTAATAATTTATTAAACGCTTTTCCGAGATTATAGAACCCCTTACGGGATTAATAAGGAAGGGGATTACCTTTAAATAGAATAAGTAAGCTTAAAAGACCTTTAAGTTATTTAAAGAACGGCTAACGATACTACTAATTCTATAATTATTTAACCTAGAAAAGCTAGCTATAGTAGAGGCGGATATATCTAATTAAGTACTTAGAGTATACCTTAGCTAACCTAATTCTAATAGAAAGCTAAAACTAGTAGCTTACTATATAAGAAAATTCCTTAAAGTAGAAATTAACTACTCTATATTAGATAAAGACCTTATAGTAATAGTTAATACCTTTAAATATTAGAAGTATTATCTTAAAGGAGCGAAATATAAGATAACGGTATATTCTAACTATAAGAACTTAAGGAATTTCACGACTATAAAGGAATTAAATTAACGGTAATTAAGATAGTTAGAAGAGCTATTATCTTATAACTTCTAAATCCTTTATAAGAAAGGAAAGGAAAATATAAACGCCGATATATTAAGTCGACGAGAAGACTTTATAGTAGGAGAAAAAGAGAAAGTTAAACGCGCTTTATTCCGATAGGAAGGTAATATACTTATATACTAAGTCTTATTACTTTAGTCTAAAAAACCTTCTTACTAGTAAGAAGTAAAAGATACTTAATAAAAGGATCTATATATCTAAGGCTATCTATAATTAGCGGACCTAAATACCCGTATTAAAGATAGATTATTTCTCTTTAATAACCTAGTATATCTTCCCGTAAGCCTTAGGAGACGCTATATTATATAATAATATAAATCTCTACTTAATAGTTACTATTAACTAGAGATTATCCTTTCTCGACTCTAAAATACCTTCTACTTCCCGCGTATACAATAGGAAGTATTTAAGGAAGTTAGGAAATATATTCTCTATAAAAAGGTAAAATATAAGAGGTATAAACCCTACGGATTTCTCTAACCTAATAAGGTACCCGATAGTACGTGGAAAACTATCTTAATAGATTTTATTAGACCTTTACTACCTTCTCTAAACTTAGATAATATTTAGTATAAATATATTATAGTTATAGTAGATCGTTTAACTAAGTATATAATCTTTATACTACTTCCTAAACGATACGATATATAATACCTTATAGGAGTATTCGTACGAGACGTCGTAAGTAAGTACGGTATACTTAATAATATTATTTTAGATAGGGATAGTCTATTTATATTATACTTCTAGGAGGAGTTATATAAAATATTAAAAATTAGAAGAAGCTTATCGACGGCTTATTACCTATAAACGGATAGATAGACGGAAAGAATAAATTAGATACTTAAATAATACCTACGTATTTACGTCGATAATAATTAAAGTAATTAGGTATCGTTACTACTACTTATAGTATTCGCGTATAACGTAATAATCTAGGATACTATTAAGATATTACTATTCTTTACTAACTACGGGCGAGAACCACGATTTAATATTAAGGGTTAATAAATATTACCTACTAAAGTAATAGTATAGGTATCGGAGATAAGTAAACTTTATAAATAACTAAAAAACGATATTACCTTCCTAAATACGCGTATAGCCTTACGTATAAATTAGAAAAGAATAGAGGGACCTATTCTTAGGAAGGGGGATAAAGTTTACCTTTAGCGATATAATATTAAGATAAAGCGACCTAGCGAGAAACTAGATTTCTAGAAACTTAGAGTATTTAAGATCGAAGAAGTTAAGGAAGCTATTAATTATAAACTTAGGCTACTAAAGGGAATACGAGTATACCTAGTATTCTATATCTCTCTACTTAAGCTAGTAGATAAGGATACCCCTATAGATTATAAAACTAAACTCTAAGGAAACTAACTCGAACTAGAATATAAAGTCGAAATAATTATTAACTACGCTATAGTTAGACGTTAGTATAAATACCTTATTAAATAGAAAGGTTACCCTACTTCGGAAAATACTTAGGAACCTATATTATACTTATCGAACTCTCTCTAAGCTCTAAGGGATTACTATTAGGTAAATCTAGAGTAGTCTAGTCTACTATCCCTAAATTAAGGAGAAAGTAAGGACGCGAAATTAGAAGGCTTAGGGCTAACTACCTTACCTCGCCTTCGCTTATAATCCCTCTCTTCCTTCTCCTCCTCCTTAAGTTTCTTAAGAAGATAAATTATTTTTACCTTTACTCTCTCTTAAGCTAACTATAAGACGGTTTCGTTCTACTATATACGAATAAGTAGCTTAGACTACTCCTACTACCGACGAGAAACCTTAGCTATTAATTAGGTAATCGCTTAATTTACTAACGTATTTACTACTAATAATTTCTCTTTATCCTCTACGATTTATTTTTCCTTCTTTTCCCTAGTATCGTCTAGCGACGACTATAATACCTTAATATAAGGCTTTCCTAACTTTGCGTATAAGGCGTATTTTATTAATCGGCTAGAGGGTATAATAATATACTATCTATTATTTTCGAAATAATATTAATAGGAGAAAATAGTAACTTATCCGAGTTTAGATATTTCTTTAGTAATACGTTTTTATTTAGTTAAAGCTTTCGAAGTTATCTTTAACTTTAGGGCGTAGGGTTTTATTACTACTTAAGTAATCGCTATAGGACTAGCTTACTAAGAAGGAGGGCTATATTACGTATAGTCTACTCTAGGGGCTAATTAGTAAATAGACGGGGTCTAGGTTACGTAGGAAGGATTATTTAGATTATTATTTAGATATTACTACTAATCTACTCTAGTATTATTTATCTTTACGCTTAGATCTACCTTCGTAAGGAATAGAGGTAGGTAACTATTAGATAGGTAATATAGATAGATAATAGGGTAGGGATAACTTATTATAGTATAATTACCTCGGTATATAGATTTAGTATATAGGATTATTACTAAAGGGCTTTAGTAATAGTTATAAATCTATTAAACTACGAACTTATCTTAATACTTTATCGTCTTTAAGATATCTTAAACCTATTAGAATACTATATTATTCTAATACTAATTAGTAGTTATATTAACTTATATACTATAGAATAGTAAGGAATTAACTTAAAGAGTTATTTAGAGGTTAACTAATTAAGTATTTCCCTTTAGTTAATCTTAGGAATAGCTAGTTATTCTTACTTCTAAAAGCGTAAGGGATTCCGCTAAAGAAGTTTAGATAAGCTAAGGTAGGCTTTAGTATCTTTAATTACCTTCTTTTCCTATTAAGTATTTCCCTTAGGAAAAGGTTAGTATTAAAGAGTAAAGTCCTATTTTACCCTATACCCTTTTATCTCTTTCCCCTATACTAATCTACTATACTATAGATAAGTAACCTATAGCTAGACTTAATACTAGTCTACCCTAATAGGAGGAAGTATTATTTTCTCCTATTTCCTAGACGAATATATCTTAAAAGTCTTAGGACGGAACGCTAAATAACTCTAGTAGCTTTTCGCTACTAGAGTTTAATATTAACTCTATTATACGACCTAAATTTATTACCGATAACTTACCTAACCTATTAGATAAAACTTCTATAGAAGTACTTAATAGCTACCTCTATTATATACTTAGAAGCTATATCTAATAGGATATAGAGTAACTCCTAGATCTAGTCTAGGAAGATTTCTACTATTAGACTTAAAATATATAGAACTACTACTATATAACACTCCTTTAATAACTATAGTAGGTTCTATTAATAAAGAAAATTAGTATACCTAAAGAGCGGAAAGTAACCCTAGGAGACTAATTTTTCGCCTATATATAAGGCGACGATCTACCTCTTTAATAAATAATCCCTAAGTATCGTAGAGAAAGCGAACTAGCCTAGAAATAACGCTAACGTATATTAGTAACCCCTCTATAGCGTATAATAGTACTAAAAACTATCTAGAACTATACTAGGGAGGAAATAAATACTCTACTAGACTAGATATAATCTAAATTACGAGGTATATATAAGGAGTAGAAGGATAGCTAACCTCTTATAGAAACTTAGAAAGCCTACGTAATATTAGTAGTTAATAAAAATAATAATTACTTAGAATTTTAGGAATAATTATGCATAACTAATAGGATATTTCCTCGTAGTATGCTAAAGGTAATTAGTATACTATCTAAACTACTTCGACTACTTACTAAAAGAGAGAGACTTAGTAAGTAGCTAAACTTAATATCCCTAGAATAAATCCGTACTTAGTAATTTGCGGAACTAGATTAATCCCCCTCTATCCCGCTAAATAGCTTTAGTAATAATAAATTAATCCTAAGATTAGAATCTAGTAAGAAATTAAAGGATTTAACCTTAATATATAGCGATAGTATTCGATATAGAGGAGAAGAATATAAGGTCCTAGATAATAAATACTATATTCTAGAATAGATATACGATACTATTAGTATCCTATACTACTATCTAGATATAGTATTACTAATAATACTAAGAGGGAAAGCCCTAGAATACTACTATAAAATTATTAGCCGAGGAATTAAGACTTCCTACGAAAAGATAAGAGAGGAAATCCGACGATATTTTAAAACTCCTAAAAGATACTAAAAATACTTAGTAGACTAGATATTAATATTACTTATAGCGATTATTAAGAAAAACCCTAGAAAGAGTAAACTAGTATATCTTAAGGCTCTATTTAAATAGCTTAAGAAAATTAATCTCCCGCTTAAATATAGTAAAGAAGAGCTTATAACTCGCCTTATAATAATCTATTAAGAAGTCCCTAAGTATAAATATATACTATTTTCCCTACTAAAAATATATAAAGCTATAAAAGTATCTCTAAAACGTTTAGTTATAATAGAAAGTTCGGGCTTAAAATACGTATAATACGTGGCGGAAGATAGCGACGACTATACTAAAGTATATTAGTATAATAACTCGGATAATAAGAGCTAAGACGAAGAATATAGTACGTATCTAATAGATTAGATATATAAAAAGGGATTTAACTAATAGTATACTAAGAAAATTATACTAAAGTTCTCTAGTAAAGCTAATATACTAACCGGGACGAACCCTATATAGAAAATAGTAAGGTATTATATCTATAGTAAACCTAGATACTAGTTAATAAAATATACCCTAGAAGAGAGAGGGGAAGTATTTAAGAAATTCCGTATAATAACCCTATAGTATATAACGGATTATAAGGTAATCCGCTAATACCTTACGGCTATTAATAATACGGAAATAATATTAAATACTACTAACCCTAAATGTTTCGACGAAGTATACTAATAGTTTTTATAAGAGGTAAAAGTATATAAAGTATATTTCTATAAGACTATACCTAATAGAATACGGCCTAGTTTCTATAAAATAATACTACTATACATTTTTAAACTAGAATTTTACTAGGGGAAACGCAATTAGAATAATAGGAAGTACTACTAAAGAGTATTAGTAATACTAAAAACGATAATAACGATAAGAATAAACTACTATACTTAATTTTTAGTATAGATATAAGATATAACTTAAAGCTCTTTCGAGGTATTATACTAGACTTAGGAGTAGTAGGAGTTTTAATAACTAGTATTAGCTAGTTTAAAGCCCTATAATCTATACTATAAATATCCCTTAATAAGATAAGAGTAGGAGAGTATTTTATTCGTTTTGGAAAGGGACTATCTATAGTATTATTAGGTATAGTAGATATACTAATATACTTTAGTATAGTTACTTTCTATATCCTACCTATAGAAATACCTTTTCTATTATATATTAATTAGGGCTCCCGATGGGGCGGGTTAGGTTAGGGTTTTAGGGTATAGACCCGACCTAACTAGGGTCGGGTTAAATAAGGGGAGGGTCGGGTTACGGGTCGAGGAATTAAATTTTAACCTACCTAGCTTTTAGGTTAAACCCGAGTATAAAAGCGTGACTTACCGGGGTATAAATAGTTAGATATATTAAGATTTAAATTAATAAAATAGTAGAGAAATACCTTAAAAATAAGTCTATAGCTTTTAAAATTAAGATATACCTATAGATCTAATAGAATTAAATAAAAACTAAAAATATACTAAAAATAGGCTAAAAAAACCCGACCCGTACGTTAGGTTATAACCCGGCCTTAGCGGGGCTAGGTCGGTTTAGGTTTTTAGTAGTTAAACCCACCCTAAAAACCTAACCCGACCCTAACCCGACGGGTAGGTTTTGGGTTTAACCCGACCTATTAGGAGCCCTAATATTAATAATATAGATAAATTAGGTATCTACTTTAATAACCTTAATAATACCCTTATACGCGGTAAATAGCGTGTACCTATTACTAGGAAATAGAATTACCTATAGATAGTACTCCTAGACGTTAAAATATCGTTATCTTATATATTAGATACGTTATAAGACCCTAAGACCGGATTAAAGGAGTATAAACTCCCCTACTATAGCTAATTTATATTAGCTCTACCCGATAAGGCGGTAGACTAATTTCTAAAATAGGGGCTAACTAAGACGGAATTACTCCGTCTATACTAGAGATTTAGTTATCTAGTAGGTTATTACTTCTAAATAATCTTAGTAAGGGCTAATTTTAATATAGATCTAAGACTTATTAAATAGCTTACTAATATATATAAGTACTACTAGTTAAATTAACGCGCTCCCTATAGGTTTAAATTTAGCCTACGCGAAGATATCGACTTTAATATAGAGATTATTATCGATATTATATATATTAATAGACTACTAGTACTATATATTATCGATACTACTATAGTATTCTAGAATAAACTATTCCTTAAGTACTAAACTACTAAAGTACTTTAGTAGGCTATCTAGAGATACTAGATTAACGTATACCTTAGACCTCCTAATACTATTATAGTAGATACTAGTAATAACTTAAATTTATTAGAATTTAAGGTAGAGGTAAAAACTATAGATATTATAATCTATAGTATACTAATCGAAGCATACTATACTATAGGGAAGGTAGAAATATATTATAAGATTATAAGAAGGATCTTTAGTATTCTTTAGAAGGAACTTCCTAAAGAATCTAAAGAATCTATTCTTTAGATAACTTTTAAAATAATTAATAATATAGTAGGGCTAAACGGTCTTATCCCTACCCTTTTAGTATTTAGTACTTACCCTAAGCTTACGGAGGTATCTCTACTAGTAGTATTAGTTATATAGAGAGTAAAGGCTATCTATATAGCTATAAATAACCTCCGTAAAGAATATATAAAAGAGTAAGTAGTACTTATACTATCCGTACGAAATAGGCTAAAGTCTCTTATCGCTTCGCAAATCCTACTAGGATTAAAAGTCGTAGTATATAGGGAGAATAAAGAATAGTAAGGACTATTTCTCCTTAAAAAGATAGATAACTATAATTATACTATTAAAATTAACGGGAAAGATAAGGTTCTTCGCTTAATATCTATACGTATCTACTAAGAAGAAAATACTAAGTAAGAGAGAAAGTATCTAGATAATAACTACGAGGTATAAGAGAAGATATTATAGGACTAAGAATAATCGCTAAAGGTAGTTAGTAATAAGAATAAGAGAAAGATATACCTATAAGTAGTAATCCTATAGAAAGACCTAGGAAAGTTCTAATCCTTCTCCTAGGAACTACTAGATACCTACTAAACTAAATTAGCGATAAAGGTATACTAGAATTTTATATTATAGAAAGAGAAAATAGATTAAGAACTCTTAAGAGAACTAAGAAAAACTAGTAAAATTACGGATTTAAAACCTCTATTTTAGATATTAGATTAGAAAGAGATTAATAACCTCCTTAGCTAAGAGGTAATAGTATTTATTTAGAACCCGTATATACTAGGATAAAGGATTTTTCCCTTAAGAATAGTTAGAGAAATTAAAGGAAAGGCTACTAAATCCCCTTATAAAAAGTTAAGGCTTATAGTATAAGGCTTTAATAATACTAGTAAAGATACTATCTTATACTAGTTACTAATAATTTAGAGAGCTATATAAAGAATTATACTCTCCCTTATACCTATACTTCTTACCTTATAGGAAGGAATCTCTCTATATCTATAAGATATTACCTAGGCCTATATCTAAAGCTAAACTAGATTAGTAAGGACTATCTACGTATATCTCCCTAAGGAACTCTAGAATAACTATCCCCCTAGTACTATTATATATATTAAGAAACTACTATATAGTATACTAGAATCTAGCTTATACTAGTTTATAACCTACTTTAAGTACTATATAGAGCGACTTAATATAGAAATATCCCCGTTTAATCTATACCTTCTTATTATAAAACCAAATATAAATTTTGGAATTATTATAATATAAACGGATAATATACTTATCGCTACTAACTAAACCTTTTTAGTAATAGAAGAAAAGGCTAGAACTAACGTAAACTTTTAAGCTAAACTAATTAAGAAACTAGAACCTAAAGGAGAAATTATTTTTAATAGTTATATCGTTATACGCTAAGGGCTAAACCTCTTTATTATATAGAAGAAATAAGGAGAGAAGCTAGAACTTATAGATCTTAAGAAAACTCTAGTAGAAATTAAAGAGGCCTACGTTAGATAACGAGTAAGGGGTATATATATTATATCTATTTACTAACTAGAAGTAGCTTTTAACCTAGCTATAGTAGTATAATTTAAGGACCTAGAGAAACCGGAAATTAATACTCTTAATAAACGTATTAAATAGTAATAAGATAACCTTAAGAGGGGACTTAGGTATATTCCTCTTAATCTAACTACGCTAAAGCTCTTTATCTATATTAACGGTTCTTTTACTAATAACTTAGACCTCTTATCCTAACTTAGATACCTTATTATTATTAGGAATGAAAATAAGGAGGATTTTAAATTTATAATAAAAGGAAATATTATTTATTAGTCTTCGACTAAGTTAAAGAGAGTTATACGCTTAGTTCTAGTATTAGAAATACTCGCTATATTAGAAGGAGTTAATAAAGGCTACTTTATCTTATAGATAATTACGTAAATCCTAAAATAACTAGACCTACCGCTAATCCCTCTTATTATATATACTAACTCATTTTCTCTCTATAAGTATATAGTAAAACTTAGGATAACTAAAGAAAAGCGCCTTATAATTAATATTATAGCTATTAGGTAAGCCTATTAGGCTAAAGAGATTAAAGAGATTTAATAGATTAACGGAGAAGATAATCTAGTAGATACTTTTATAAAGTAAAATATAAATAAATACCTTTAAACCCTACCCTTAATAAATGAACTAGAAGTTCGTATTAAGGGATAGGTAAAGAGGTAAATTTATACCCTATTAGATTACTACGTTTAGTTTACGTTTACTATTCTACTTTAGTATTTATATTTAGATTAATTTCTTTTTATTTAGAGTTTATCTAGGGGATATTATTAGCTTTTTAAAAAAAAAAAACTTTTTATTTTATTATAAAAGTTAAAAACATCGGAAATAGGAGGACGAATATAGCTAAATATCTTTAGTATTAGGGAAATAGCTTAATTCCTAACGATTAAAGTATATATTTTAATAATTATAGTATAAGGACTATTTATAATAAATAGTCTATATTTTATTCTACTTAAGCTATAAGTAACTCGCTATCTATAGTTAGCTATATTAATAGAGAGTAAAAATACCGAAAACCTAATAAGAAAGTAACCTAGAACTCTAAACTCTAGCTTATATAAAGAGAGCTTAAAAAGTAACTCCTAACTAAATACCTATACTAAGTAACCGGCTAAAGTATATTAGTACTATAAATACCGAAAAATACCGCAAAATCGAGGAACTACTAAAAAGATAAGTAAAAACTAATACCTAAACTAGCTTATTATTATTATTATCTCCCTTATCCCTAAGATCCTTATTATTACTCTAATAGTCCTTATTATAAGTATTAGAAATAAAGGAATATAGCTTTTTCTTAGTACTACCCTTATTTATTAATAGGCGAGTAGTTTTATAGCCTATCTAGACGTAATTAGAGTATATACTACGCTAAAGGAGTTTATTATTTCTACCCCCTAGAGGGAACCTAAAAACTTAATAATAGGCCTTAAATAGACCAGCGCCTTTTTAATAGTAATTATATATATCTTTTAGGTCTATATACTTAATCGCGCCTACGGAAGTATAGCTAAAGAGAGCTAGTATATAGTATAGATAGAATTTATACGCTACTTTACTAGGACGCTCTAGAATAGTTAGGGTAATCTTCTCGCCTTTAGAGCCTTTCTCGCGGAATAGGACTAGTCTAAGGGGCCTATTATAGCTCTAGTCTAGGTTATAGGTAATATTACCTATAATATCTACCTAATAAGGAGGTAAAAGGTTTACGTACTACTAGTAAGTTAAGAGATTATAGACTATTCCCTAGATTTTAATAAGATTACTAATAGTCTTTAGCTTAGAGGACTAAAACTATAACTATTTCTAGAGGTTAGTAGGCTTTAAAATAGTACCTATCTCCTTATATATTATTATACGAGACTTTACTAATTCCTAAGGAGGTAATAGCTACTCTAGGAGAAGAATAAATATAGTAGAGTACTATCTAGGCTAGCGAGTAGTATTAAGTAGATAAAGGAAATAATACCTAGGTAGAGGAGAGGAAGATAGAGGGCGGTTAATAAAACTAATTAACGCGCTACGAGAACGTAAGCTACGACTAGCTAGAGTAGGAGCTAGGGTAATAGAGGTATAAGTTTCTAGGTAACGGGAATAACAATATATAGGTATAGGATCTTTATCTTCCTCCTCTTCCTTACTACTAAAGTCGTTTAGTATACTACTACTATTATTATTATCCTCGTAGACCCTAAGTTAGGCCTAATAGATATACTCCCTATTACGCTTAAACTAACGCTTACGATTACGCTTAGTAGTATACTACTTATCCTACTCGCGCTACTACGTATAATATATACGCTTACGATTAGAAGAGCTTAGCCTATACTATATTATAATCTAGGGTAATAAACGGCGCGTCGAGCGAGATTCTACCTCTTCTATTATAGTTTCTATACTACGCGTACTACTAATTACCGTTAGTAACCCGTATTATAACCTACGCGATAAACTAGCTCTTAAATCGCTAGTTTAGCGAGATAGAGTACGCGGAGTAGGTATATAAGATATACGAGATTTATAGGTAGATTATAAGGTAGAACGGTAGCTAGAGCGACTTAGTAGAGGTAAGGCGGGCGGAGAGATATTATAGAGATTATTAAATTTATTTTAATATTAGGAGGAGCGAGGGATATCGCGGGGGCTTAGTAAAGGATAGGAGCTCTATTAAATATTAGCTAAGATTAATTAGTAAAGTCTAGGTAACTTATAGGAGTATACGAAGGAGTACGGCGCGAATTTTTATCGCTATCTTTACCGTAGCCGGAACGACGCTATTTCTATTAGCGACTTAAGCCTTAAAACTATTAAGAAAGCTAACTTACTTTATCGCTATCTCTAGGAGCTATTAGAAAAGTAAGAAGAATTTAAGGTAGTAATAGGGTAAGTAGAAAAGCTTAGTATTAGGAAGTAGGATTAAGGGGGTAGAGGAATATTAATATTATTATTATTACTTAATAAAATAGATTAGTAGCTCGAAAAAGAGATTCTTAAGTACCTAAGATACTACTAGAAAACTTAATAGTTACTAGTATATAACCTTATTATTAGACCTATTATATATATAATAGTTACCTATAATAGTACCGTTACCCGCTAAAAGCGCTATTAACCGGCTACAACGTTATAATATAGAAGGTACGGGCTATTAGGAATAGGTTATATTTATATTATATTCTAGAGGTCGATTCTAACTCCGATAGATAAATAAAGGATACTAATTAGCTTTAGTATCTACTATCTAAGGTCCCTAATCCGGATTAATACGAAAAAGATCTATCTAGGATACGTAATACCTAAGAGTTAAAAAAGGTACGATATACGTAAAAGGCTTACGTCTCTATATAGATAAAGATACTAATATTATTTAGCTAAAAGGATAACGGCGGATATAGGAGTATTTAATAGATTTTACGAGTAGATTTTAATTATAGTCTTTACCGGGATTTTACTATAAAGGAAGTTTACTAGTATTTAGATATTACTATTAATCTACTCTAGTATTATTTATCTTTACGCTTAGATCTACCTTTATAAGGAATAGAGGTAGGTAACTATTAGATAGGTAATATAGATAGATAATAGGGTAGAGATAACTTATTATAGTATAATTACCTCGGTATATAGATTTAGTATATAGGATTATTACTAAAGGGCTTTAGTAATAGTTATAAATCTATTAAACTACGAACTTATCTTAATACTTTATTATCTTTAAGATATCTTAAACCTATTAGAATACTATATTATTCTAATAATTATTCTTAGTAAAATGAGCTAGTTAAGCTTTTAGCTTATTTATCTTAATATTAGCGGAATGAGCCTATTAAGCCTTTAGGCTTATTTAGCTTATTCTTAGGAAAACGAGCCTCGCGAGCTTTAGGATAGAATCTCTATATATAGACGAGACTTTACTCCCTTAAAGGTCTTATAGTTTTACTCTTTAGTTACTTTACTATTACTTTAGTTACTTAGTATAATCTACGACTCTTATATCTCGTAAGCTTCGCTTTACTTATATAATATAATATTATTACCTAACTACTTTATTACTACTATATAGGATAGCTAATCCTAACCCTACTATATTACTTAAGTAATAGCCTCCGCGTAATAACCTTCCTCTACTAGTACCTTACGTAAGGGCTTAGTTTAGTTTAAATATTAGATAGTCTCGGATAACTACGTTAATAGTAGAGAATATCTCTAGGGAGCCTAGTATTTTATACTATTCTTAGCTATCGAAAAAGGCCTAGAACTAGTAAGCCCTCTAGATAGTATCTTTACTTAGTAGTAATTTTAAGTCTAGCGGCCTAGCGGGTAGTATAGTAGGAGCTAGATTAAGGGAATTATATTTAGGAGTAGTAATAATAGTATAGTAGCTATAAGGCTTAATTCTAGAGATTATACCGTTATTAAAAAGGTAGGTAAGTAGTTATTAAGTAGATATAAAGGGTAGACTACTATATTATAGTATTTATTCTATTATTTTAGTAGCGCTTACCGTTAGTAGTAGAGTAGGCTTAGTATTATAAACTATTAAGTTAGGCTAGTAGAAGGTTCGTATCTACTCCTACTAGGTAAGTAAGTATACTCTAAACTATAGTAAGGATATTAAGTCTCCTTAAAGATTCTAAGCTAGTAGAGTTCCTAGTTAGTAGAGGGTCGTAATTTAATTACGAGCGTCCTTAGGATTTAGTAGAGTTCCTTATTAATAATTTAGTAGGTAGTCGCAATATAGATTACGAGCGCCCTCGATTTTTACTAGAATTCCGGATTAATAATTAGTAGAGAAGCGCGTTTTTAATAGCGAGTATCCTCTAATTAGTTAGTTACGAAATTTTTAGACTAGTAGTATAAAGACTATAGTTAGTTATTAGTAGTTAGTAGATCTAATTAGTATACTACTTTAGTAGCTATAGTATTTAGTCGTAGACTATTAGTTAATATTCCGCTTTTACCTATATAGTACTTAGTCGCGGATAGTCTAGTTAGTAGATCCTTAGTTATTAGTAGATTAATTCCTAACTTAAGCTACTATATATTATAGATTATACAATTATATATATAATATAGTAAGGTAATATTAATTCCTCTCCTCCTCTAAGGATCCTTACTACTTATAGTTATAAGGGTTATCTATTACTTCCTTCGAGGGTAATCTATAATATCTCTTACTTAATACTACTTATATATTATCCGTCTTACCCCGGGTATTATATATAGACTAATAGCTTCTTTAATTACCTAAGAGATAATAAAGGAACTCGAACTATATAGGGGTAAACTACTAGATTATATTATAAGCCGCCGTAAAATCTAGACTCTCTATAGCGTTCGAGTCTACTATATAGCCCCTAAACTTCCCGAAATAGTCTTAAGCTAATTCTATAAGTATATCTAGCTCTATAGAAAATATATACCTAATAGAGTCTAGCGTAGGCGATATTACTAAAGTAATAAAGTCTCCTAACTATATAAGTTTATTAATAATACTAGCGAGCGCGCGCTAGCGAGAATTAATAGTATAGAAATACCTATACTAGATATTTATAACTCTTTCCTATAGTTAGCTACTAATACTACTCCTATAAGGTCGAGTACTAACCTAAGCTCTAAGAAGGTTCTAAAAGCTCTAGTTTATAACTTAGAGGATATATAAGACCTTCTCTAGCTTTTACGTAGTACTCTACGGGGCTTAGCGGGGCGTAGTAGATAAAAAAGATAAAGAGGAGACCTAGGGAGGAGGTAGCGTAGATAGTATAATTAGATTAGATAATTTAATATCTAGATCTTTATTATACTTATATATAAAATCTTTATCTTCGTCTTCGTCTTTATCTTCGTCTTTATAGATAGTAACTAGAAGGAGTATAGGACTTAAGGGAGGTAGATTAGAGAGTAATTAGCTTAATAGAGGGATTATAGGACTTATAGGGGGTAGATTAGAGAGTAAGGAGCTTAAAGGAGATATAAAAGAGTCTATTAAATTATTTATATATATAGGAATAGGGATACGGTAGTATTCTAAAAGTTATATAGTTTAGTAGTTATATTTATATATATAAACTAGTACTATTTTATCTTAGACTCCTAGTATATTTTCTTCCTTCCGTAACGCTAATTAGCTAATAGAATTTATAGAAACTATATAGAGGATACTAGATCTTTAAAATAGAATATATCTAGAGTAAAGAGAGGAGTATAGTAGACCCTATAAAGGGTCCTAGTTAGTAGTATAGCTACTATACTATATAATTAGAGGCTAGAACTTAGTAGAACTTACTAGAATATAGGTTAAGAGGCGTAGCCTCGAAAGGTTAGTATAAAAAGAATAAAAAAGGAGCGGAAAGATAAAAATATATTAGGAGGCTAATTTATAAGATAAACTTCTAGAACCTAAGCCTTTAAGACTACTTAAATTAAGCTTACTTATTCTATCCTTAAGTTTACCTTAAGTAGGGCTTAGAAGAAGGGAATATACAAGCTAAGTAGTATAGGGAGATAGAGACTAGAGATAAAGTAGGATACTCCGAAATTCTATCAAGGTCGTTGAAGTCACCAGATGTATATGTACTTGTTAGTAATGAATCACGTGATATATAAACTTACGTGACTATATTGCTACATAATCGGGTTCAGTCAGTCTCTAAGTAGTCGTCGTAATCGTCTCGTCTTTTTGGCCATATGGTATGGCTGGGAGCCCGCTTCCTCACAGTATTTCTACGAAAATTCCGTTCTATTTAACCGGCCACCGCATAGTCCCAAATCGTTTTTGTCAACTTGATTGGAAAGGGCTCGTAGACTACTAGGAGCGCCAAACACCCAGCTCTTCATGGCACGGGGCGCGATGACCGTTTCCATAGATCTCCGACAGTAAGACCGCCACATCCAATCTTCAGGCGACCGGCAAGTCCCTAGGCAATGAAAAGTAGTCAATTTGGCCACTTTTACGATCAAACCTGTGTCCAATTGGTAGTCTGTCAAACAATACTCGCAGCTGCCTTTGGATTCTCCACCAGCGTGCTGGAGGTACTGTTCCAAGGATTTTATCCTTAAAGCGCCAATCTTCATGCGGAAGCCAAAGTTAAGATGCTGGCAGATGCAGTACTGATGCCTGTAAGATCCGGGAGTGAAGCTGCCGTCGTCAACAACGTCCTGGTGTAGAGTTCCGTGCCTCCAACGAGTTGACGAAAGGAATAAATGACCATTATTGATCCTTGCTTCCCAGGTCTCGGTGGTACTGCAGTAAAAGCTACCAAAGCATGGAGGCTGGATGCGCCTTGGTGAAGATTAAACGGGATTCCGCGAAGTTGCCCATAAAGGTGCCTGTCGATAGCGAGCCGGGCGAGATCAAATTGGAGAACATACTTGGAGC
Organism: Venturia carpophila; assembly: GCA_014858625.1. Lineage (NCBI taxonomy): Eukaryota > Fungi > Ascomycota > Dothideomycetes > Venturiales > Venturiaceae > Venturia > Venturia carpophila. Next base: position 3,026,419 of record JACTAK010000001.1, read on the forward strand.
TGACGAAAAGTTCCTCCTGATCGCAGAGACAGCATACGAGGTCGTCTTTTCGCCACACTCGCTATCGGCTCCCGATTAGCGGTGTGTACATCCATTGGATAGAGCATTTTTATTTACCTTAACCATTTTGGGGTGGCATCCATGACGGCCACAGCGGTGCGAGAGGTCATCCACAGGGCGGATGCTCGCGATCGTGGATAGTGGATGGAGGACTTCACAGCTGTGGCAGTAGTAGAGCTTGGGGATATCCTGCTCGAGCAATTTGAGGAAGGCCGCTCTATTCGCTCTAACCGACATGGACTGCAGTCGTGGCTTGTGGTAGTACAGATGACGGCAAGTCGTCCGGAAAGCAGCTGTGTCGACGTTGCTGAGGAAGCCCTCCACGATAAAAAGGAGTTCGACGGGGAGAAGAGTGGGAGGTAACTCTTCCTGGGTCAGGCGCTATTAAAATAATTCAGGGCGCCTCTTGACTTTCTTCCACTTGCTCAGTCTCAAAAAGTTCGAGGCCCTTGCTACTAACGCTACGGAGGTAGTAAACTACCAGAGAAAAGACCTTGACCTGATTTCGGAGCAGGACAAGGCCAGGATTACAGTTCGCTACTTCATCAGGCCAGACACTCGACCTGGTCTCGAGAAACACCAACCCGGTAGATTCACCCTGTTAAAGATTTCACCCAAAGCGCCGATGTTCAGTCATCCTCTAGAGTCCCACGGAAAGAGGAAAACACTTCATAAAAGACGCGATCCCAAGGAATGTGTTGCAAGATCCGCAAAACTAACTCGCCAGCTTCACCACATACCCACCCCTCTCGATGGTATTCACAAAGATGAACCCACTCTTGAACAGCGCATAACTGCTCCAGCTTCCCACAAACTCGAGCGTGCCCCCAAACTCCTCCTTATCGTCCTCGGGAAAGATGTCGAAAAATCCGATCTCTTTCACGCCCTTGCCCGAAGGATCGCTGGGAATACTCGTGACATCCAGAACCCTCAATCCAGAACCGTAGTTACTCTGGTACGAGCGTCCTTCGTGAATGTACTGGTTGTGGTCGATAGAGTGCGCCGAACTCTTGTAATAGCCCGTCTGCCGCGGCGCCTCCAACTTCGCAATGTTCCAGATGTACGTGACCGGTCTCCCGTCCTCCGCCAATCCCGCCTCCTCAACCTCGTCGTACTCGTCGTCCATCAACAGATACTCTTGCCACTGTTTGTCCAGAACCCAGCCCTGATGCGTATACGTCGCGCCTTCGTAGCTCGTCCGCGAAATAATGGTCGGCTTAGTTTTATCGGTGATGTCGTAGATGGTCAGAGTGTCCTCATTGTACCCGTAGCAGACTTCACGGTTGACGTATTTCTTATCTGGACCGCGATAAATAAGACATTGGGCGTCGTGGACGTAGCCGTCTTGCCAAGCGCAACCGGGGGAGGTGGGATTAGCTATATCGGTGACGTTGATGAAGATGATGCCAGCACGGCAAGAGGAGTTTCGGGGCACAGCGCCGACGGAGAAGATGAAATTTGTTTCTTCGTTTACAAGGACGTTGTGGGTTCGACCGACAGGGAGATCTTTGTAGAAACCTGCGAGATCCGTGTCCGGTGAAAAGGTTTTGGGCGATGCTGGGTCTATGGTAAGGAGCTACGTATCATCTGATCAGTCTCTGTTGTTTGGCCGAAATTCTCATTCTCTCCACTCTCATGCAAAAAGCATTATACATACCTTCCTCATATCGAAAATTTGGATTCCATGCTTCTCACTCTCAGTCCCGATGACAACGTAATCCTTGAAACCTCTGATCTCCCTCCAAATGACCGGTGCAGCAGCCGTCGTTCGAGGCAATCTACCCAGATACACCATCTTCCCTTCTTTGGTAATTTCAGTGAAAGCGGTGCCATCTGATTGGCCCACGGCAATAAACTCCCGGCCTTCGGGCGAGCTCCAGCCCCAGGAGGAGGAGCCTTCGCCGATCTTGGATCCGAGAGAGGCGTGGGATTTGAAGTTGTAGAGGTCAATCTATTGTATCTCAATTAGCTGGGTGTTGAGTCGCAAGATATGAAGACACCAACGTTATTGCATCGAAACGTATAAGAGGCATTTCCTGGGATAGCAGTAGCAAGACCGTCAACGCACTTGACGACATTGTCGATATCAGGGTATTTTTCAGATGCCATTTTGCCAGCTTTGCGTTGTTCGTTCCATTTTGTCTGGCAAACAATTAGCCACGTTATTTCCAAGACCTCCAAGTGCCTCAACAAACCTGCTTCTTCAGCATGATCTTCTCCATCATAACCCCACTGTCGTACAACTCTGCTCCCAAGATATCGTTCGGTACCAATTCCTTTGCTGCTCCATAGCTGATAAAGGCAGTGGCAACAGCCACACACCGAGTCCAGAGCATCTCGAAAGAGTGCACTACAGATATGCGTGGAATTATGTGAGAGAAGAATCTCTTGATCTTGAAACAAGTGAGAACAGCTGTGCGTATATAGGTGGATAACACCAGTCTTCCGTTCCGGCGTCTATCTGACGATTGAAAAGACACGGAATAGTTTAACGTACTATGGTACAGCGGTCGCCCATCGTGATATATAGGCTCGGGCAAGGGGTATCCATGTGTCCCACGATTTGTTCCTTGTAGGTGGACGCTCGGACTATCAGTTTGATTAAAAAGACTGAACAGCACAAGACATATGGAGCATCGAGAAACCTACCACATGTAGACAAGGAAGGGAAGAATGACTCGCTTGATTGGGACTGTCATGCAGAGTCGGTAAATTGAATGTTCACAGCCCAACTTGTCGTCATTCTGTTAAGCACAGGACGGAATCGTATCTCAGCAAACAAATGTCCCAAAGCTCCAGAAGGTAGTTTACGGTGGAGACACGATAGGCTGCGCGACGGAAGATAAGCCGCACCAAGACAAAGGAAGCACGAACAAAAAGAGTGCGAGGGCATCTAATCGTTAGCCGGCTCAGTTGTCACTCACCCTGTAAGCAGCACTATTGCGGGCTGCCCACCTCCCCTCCACTTCATCCGCCCAGTCACGCCTGTACTGTAACACAGTAACAGCTAGTAAGCAGCCTGTTTAGGCAAGTCTCATCTCGGCTTGGTGAGCAGCCGGGAAGCGCTATGGTTTGCTCTTCGAGGGAAGGGAGAACCTTCCAGGTCGTGCAAGGTTATAACGTCTTGGCAATCTATTAGATGGTCGAAATAGATTGACCAAGCACTAAAGATAGTCGCCACCGGCAAAATAAAAAGCGAACAAGCTTTCGCTCAGCCCATCATCAACAATCGCATCCTTGTTCACGGAAATCAAACATTCCGTAATTTTGCAATGCCGTTAAAATAAGGCACGAGTTCCTGGTGCTTATGTTGGACAAATTGAGATTACCGCTATTCGTGAAAAGTTAGAATAGAGAACCTTAGTTTCTGGTGCTGCATTTCGCCACTGCTGTTGGATGTCGGTGAATGGGCATTGGACTGGGCAATTGACTGGGCCACAGGAAGAATGCGGAGATGGAAACCACGCGGGACAACATCAGGCTGAAATCGCGTGCCCACTAAAGCGGTTTGTGCAGATCTGGAGAGTCGATGACGTAACTTATGTCGTGCTACCATGCTGCATAGTACACAGTAGCATCACCCGAGCGTTTACGTTGCGGGTCGAGATGTGGAGAATTCGAAGCCATGAGACCAGAGACGGGTGTGGCAGTCAGTAGGCTCAAAGGCAGTCTGGCAGCGTGACAACGTCAAATTTGACATACGCAAATAAATGTGATCGGGTCTCGTGGGAAATCCAGCCTATGGGCAGATATCAGAAAGCATTGTGATTTGTTGTTTGCCATTCTCAACGATCCGGGACTGGCTGTCGTTCCAGTGGTTGAGAGCTCTCGTATTCGTCCTCCCAATCATCTTCGTCTCGGGCCACTCCCGTTAACGACGACCAGATTCTTTCCCAGAGTCCCTTCTTGAATACCATGCCTAGGACTAGAACGATGGGCAAATGCCACACGCTCGCCCAGAACAAGCTTCTCGCCGACCCTCTGGCACCTTCCAACCTCCAGAATTTGACCGCCTCGTACATAACCCATCCATTGGCAACGCAGCTTAACGGAACAAACGCTTGCTCAACCACGCCCACGTATGCTAGGCCGATGCAAACGGGAAACATGAGTACGCTGTAGCGCAATGCAACCCTTGCATTCCTGGCGGGATTCACCCATGCCAGCATTCGGTATCCGGCATTCTTGTACTCGTCCCGTATCGGCCAACTCAATGCGTTGAAATGTGGGAACTGCCAGCAAAACAAGTATGCGGCCAAAAGCCAGCCTCCAGCGCTTCCATCTCCAAACAGCAGCTCTTTCCAGTCCCCAGCTCCGGTGGCACATTGTCCCGCCGCAGCTGTCCAACCCATTAATGGAGGAATTGCGCCTACCAATGCACCGACCCAAGTGTTTACCACGCTGATCCTTTTCATAGGTGTATACACTCCAGCATATAAAAAGATGTTAAAGGCAGCAAGTGCCGATGTTGTCGGGTTGACTCCAGCATAGATTGCTGCAGTTCCAGTGATGCCTGTAACGATGGCAAATATGAGAGCTCCGCGTGGACTGATGAGTTTCCTGACCAATGGTCGGTTTCGCGTCCGGCTCATCTTCGCATCGTGCTCCGGCTCGAAGAGCATGTTCAACGCATTGGCAGACGCACATGTCAAAAAGGTTCCGGTGGTAAGGAAAAAGAGGGTGAGGGTGCTGAGGGATGGTGCCGCCGTTGTCGAAGCGAGAAGGAGAGCAGGAACGGGTATATACTATAAGCAGCCGTTGTCGTCAATACAATAAGAAAACTAAGCCGTGGCTTGGACAGTGATAGATATGTTGCAACTCGTCTCCGTAGCGAATTGGTAGGGAGGTTGCCCGCGACGGTGGTCAGTCGATTTGAGGCGTCAAGAGGCAAGGTGCTGGGGGTATCGTCCTTTTGTTTCCGACGTCTCCTGTGCGGCAATTCACCCTCCTCTTTCACCGTCTCTTGTATGGCCGTAATCGTCCCTTCGGATTTCGAGAACACATGGAGATGACTCTTTATTGGACTGGCTTTCCCACCGCCTATCATTGCAGTAGATTGCTTGCGAGAAACTGATTTCCACCTACTCCCTCCCGCAGGTCCTGAGATATCGATCAACACTCCATTGGCCCAGAAATACGTCCTTTCAGCTGCCAATCGCTGGCGACCCGTGAAGAAGGGTACATCGTGAGCTTGGCTTCGCTGCGGAGGGGAGGTCGTGATGCTGCGCCGAGCTGGGTAGGTTGAGTTTGGTCCTGGTGCTCGAGATGAGGAGGATGAAATAGAAGACTTAACTGGGCGTGTGATTCGGCAAAGACATTGAAAACAGATGGTATCAGCTTCGGAAACGATGGAACGCTTCAAACCCGAAGAGAAAAGAAGCATCGTCCGACAATGGCAGTGGCATCTTGAGAGCAGGACATGATGATTATCTCCTCGAGGACGAGCTTCAAATCGTGCCGATGCTCGTCACATGATTGGCCCCCCCATGTGCTGCGCTGGCATTCCTAGGAATCACGATGATTTTGAATGGTACTACCAACTCTAGACCAATGTCTCTTTATTCCTGCCAAATTGACCTCTTAGGTCGCATATAGTCATACCAGTGCTGATCTACCTCTTTGGACAAAGAATTGACACGGCCAATCTGCTCATACCTTACTACACTACTAGTACATCACTTTGCCTCGAAGAATTTCGAAGAATTATTGCAATCTAGCATGCCAGCCATAGTTGAGAGTTTGAGAGCACAACACATTGTCTGAAGCTGTTCTTCAAAGATACCTGCGTGAATACGTCTCAAAAGCTGAAGCCGACGGAACTCTCAATTGAGGAGAAGATGGGCAGACACGGCTAACCCTGGGTATCACATATTGAGCGCCTCGCCCTCCCAATCTCCAAAAACTGATTATCATACATTCTCCCTATTTCTCCACTCTAACTTTTTATGCCCAAAGTTCTAAATTCAAAATTTCGCCGCGTACTTGAACTAACCACCATTCTGATGCGGAGGACTAGCCCTCGCAGCCCGGTTCACAACTCTCAAGTTGTTCAGGAAACAACTGACGAGCTCCTCATAGGCATTGACAATCCCTTTATCGATCTTGTCAGCCTCCTCCCTCAACTTATTGGTTGGAAGCTCGATTTCCAGCTCGTGAGTCTTAGTCTCCTTCGGGCCCGGATCTATTGTGACTTGGGTAAGATCAACCTGAAAGCCTTGATGCGTGTAGCTCACTCGGTCCTTGCTTCGCGGCTTTTTTTTATCACCAGGCAAAAGTTGTTTCAGACCCTCAATTGGATGCGGCCAACCTGTTTCTAGCGAGACGCTGATGCGGATATCAAAGGCATCGCTGGGACAAATTATCTCGAGATCTGCTCGTCGGAGTTTGACTATTGCGGCTGTGACAACGTTCGTTTTGTTGTCCGTCGTCACACGCACAGTAGCAGAGTGGCCGCCCTCTAAGTGAGCGTCTTTGATCACTTGAGTCAAGTTTGATCTGGCTAGCATATCTGAAGGCAAGTCGTAAAAGGTGTCGGTTTCGATGGTATGTCTGTAGCTCATCGGGGCACGACCCGGCATGTTTGCCTGTTGCACCGCACTGTTGAGATATTCATTTAGACGTCGGTGCTGCTTTGGACCCATCGAGCTTTTGAACTGAGTTCCACAACCAGGAGCCACTACGGCCTCCGTGAGTATTGGTAACCTGATGCGCACTCCATTGGCTTGAAGTTCTCCAAGCTTGGCTTCGACTTCGATTTGTGTTCCTGGACCGCAATCAGGCGCGGCTACAACATGGTCCCAGAGCCAGTTTGCGACCAGCCGTGACATGTCACTATATGGTTCATGATTGTCCAAGCTCGCTTCCATATTCGATCTTCGGACTGGTGGGGATGGACCTCCAGTGGGAATTGAAGGTGCGCCGTTTTGAGCAGCCGGAGATGGCGCAACAGCTTGTGGCCTGGGATCTGATCTCTTTGGCGTATGTTTGTGTCCATCGGCTTCTCGAAGGGCCCACACAGGGGTTTCCAGGTAGCGCCGCGGTCTCATGGTTGGTTGCGATGACTGGCTGGTCGAGCTTGAACTGGAAGCGATTGTAGGATGTTGTGTCTCGTTTCGCTCTGAAGGTGGCTGCGGTGTGCGCATTTTCTTTGGTGGGGGGTGCGGTGTTTGCTGATGGTCGCTGATGCTGGACAGGCTCCGCTTGCGCGACACGGTGGGCGAGGGAGTTGATGTGGAGGTCTGATGGGGCATGGGAGCTGGCGGTGGCATCGTCTTTGGACTGACACTGACACTAGCTTCGCGATAGTGAGAGGCAGCAGGGAGTGAGGCGGTCCGCGGCAGGCTTGGGTATATCGGGGTTGATGGCGACGACTGAGGAGGATACGCGGCGAGTGAATGGGTGCGCTGCGGTGTCTTCAGATTGAGGGCCTGGGTTTGGGCTGCATCGCCAATGGGGTTTAGCATGTTACGGAGATCCATATTTGCTTTATTGACTTTACGATTGCGCAGCGCTGGAATTCGACGGAGGTTGTAATCAGACTGTTTGCAGCCGGAGGAGAAAGATGCACGAGTCTTGGCAAGGGCCTCCAATTGAACGACAACCATTGCTTCAACAACTTGAGACGTCGAACTGACCAATTCCAACATTCTGCAGTTTGCAGGACTCTTTGCAGATTCGAAAACTGGTTCAAGGATGGCTCTCGAAGATTCTACAGCTTGCTGACCGTGGGCAGATGTCCCGTTCATAGTCCAATACCAGAGCTGCGCAGTCTTGGTACGGCTCACGGTTGTAGAGAGCAGAGAATCCAGCTTACCAAGTATGACTGCGTTGTCATGTCCGAAAACTCGAGCTCCTTTCTCGGTGAGATGTCCATCTATCTGGCCTGAACAGACTGCACGAAGGACTGTACTGCAAGGAGAATCCACACTATGCTTTTGTGCAGCTTGCTGACCTCATCAATGACGTTAAATGCATCCCTCATTAAGTCCTTCTTCATGGACATCAGTGTATGGACATAATACTAACATGAGCCACGGCGAATCACAACTACAGACACCCTTTTGATTGCGTGAGCAACAAGGACCATACATAATCAGTAGAGAAAGACCAGTAGATTCTTCAGACTAAGAGCAGTGGGTTGAATCTGATCCTTCGATTCGCCTATAATGCTGCAGAAGCCAGACTCCATGGTTGTTGTCTGCAAAAAGCTCGACTTGCTAGCGCTTCGAAGACGAAGAATATTACAAATTTTATATTAGTCGAAGACTTGCGAGGAGTTGGGCCGGCACTGTTGCAACAGTATACACGAAAACGGTTCGGAATAAAAGCAAATAAGAGCATTGCTTACAGAATGTCATGTAGCTTCTTATTAATGGGAAAGAGCAAGCGCGAATTTTGAGCTGTTGTTACTATGTCTTTGACAGTCTGGAGGAGTGTCCGTAGCGGACGCACAATTAGGTAGCCTCATCTAGCCAGTTTCTCTTTATGCCCCTAAAGCTTCCGCGGAACCGAAGCTAGTACCATTGACTTCGAAGCTGATTAGTTTAGATCGCTCTTGGTAAAGTTCTAGCAATTCAATTGTAAAAGCTTGCTAGAGTTTGGCCGCTTTTAACAGTGTCTATTTCGATTAGATATGTTATGAAAAGGTAGAGAATTGGTGACACCGCTGAGGCGAGAAAGGTTGGCGATTAGTTCGCAGCTTCAAGTAGCTCCTAGTACTGCAAACCACCAAGAACCGAATTGCAACCTGTGGAACCACCAGGACAGTCGATTCGCAGGATGGTCCAGGTATCCGCCTTTACAGAATACTTCCGATCACGATCCAAATAAGAAACTTTCATTCCAGCTCAATAATGATGGATTTCTGGCATAGGAGTGTTGCATTTTCCAAAATTCCATCGATGTCGATCCGGAGTTATGCGTGTTCAGCCAGATCAAAGACGTCTGTGTCTGAGCAATGGCGGTCCTGCTGTGTGTAGTACTGAGGCGCGGTAGATGGAATAATGGAAGTGGGAAGTTGAGTTGAACGTGGTTGTCGTCCAGGTACAAGTCTCGCTTGAGGTTCCATTTCCGTCCATACTACTCCGTGGGCTGGCTTGTGCGCTTGCAGGCAGGCCATGATGCGCCTACGCGGTTGATCCATACACCAAAGCCTGTGAACAGAGGGTCGTGTCATCTCTCATCACCACCACCACCACCACCATTTCCCTTTTCCTTTCCCATCACACTGCGACGTCCATAGCTTCCCACTTGAGCCTTCGAACACTCCCTGACCAGCAACTACGTTATCCATCCACCCACGCCGAAGCAGCATCAACTCCAACCCAAACAACCGGGCCATCACAGCACATTGCCTTCTACTGTCAACCATCCAGCGTCCGCCCATCTCCATCTCAGGCACAGCCCACGCTTAAGACCCCTACATCCGTCGCTACCACTGTAGTCGACATGGTCGGTCTGACTTCAGCAGCCGGCCTGGTGGGATTTCTATCCGAACCAGACCCAAGCCTCCAGAGCTTCGCCCTCAACAGCATCAACGAGAACATCGATTTACTATGGCCTGAGGTTTCGGCATCTATAGGCGAAATGTAAGATCCCATTTCCGAGCTCAGCTTCCACGAAGTTTTTAAGCTCTATCCCGACGCTGCCATACCAAGCGCGTGGCGTAGCTCCTGAAACAACTCCATCAGCGACATCTGCTAACTTTCCACCAACAGTGAGGCACTGTACGAAAACGAAGATTTCTCGGAGCGGGAACTGGCTGCGCTGGTTGCCTCCAAGGTGTACTATCAGTTGCAAGAGTATGACGAGAGCATGCAGTTTGCGCTGGGCGCCGGCCAGCTGTTCAACATTGACAAGCCCGGCGAGTTCGAGAACACCATCATCAGTACGTTGCATGCCGTGACTCTCGTCTTTTTTCTGCTGCTATAAGCTCTATACGCACCTCAAACTAACACGAGATAGTGAAATGTATCGATACCTACATCGCACTCTCTGCCATGCACAACCCTGCCTCGCCAGCCAGCTCCGTGAATCAAAAGCCCACAAACCTTACAACTTCATTTTCAGGCAGCGCCAGTGGAGGTGCTAATGCGGCTGCGTCCATAACATCTCCCACGACTCCATTCTCCCAGTCAACCCTCCCATCCAAGTCTCTTCTTTCAAGACAAGACTCGTCGGCTTTCGACCCATCGCTACCCGGTGGTGGAAACGCTGGAGTTGCGGGAGCACACCCTTCTCCGCTAGTTCTTCAACGCAGTGTCCAAAAGAGCCTACAATCAATTGTCCGACGTCTCTTTGAGAGCTGCTACGCTACTGGTGACTATCGCCAAGTTGTGGGAATCGCAATCGAGGCACGTAACCTCGAGGTTCTGAAGGAAACAATTCTCGAGGCCAGCAAAGCCGACAAGAGTGCAGGAAAGAAGCCCGCAAGCGCGAGTACAGGCAAGAGCGAGGAGCTTATGGAGTATGTCTTGGATATCTGCATGAATGTGGTCCAAGAACGCGGTCTTCGAAACGACATCTTACGTCTTATCTTGGACCTTTTGAACGAGATTCCGAACCCGGATTACTTTGCCATTGCCAAATGTGTCGTCTACTTAGGCCAGCACTCCATGGCTTCCGGCATGCTCAAAACATTGGTTGAGCACGGCGATGGTAAATCACTAGCGATCGCTTACCAGATCTCTTTCGACTTGTATGATAATGGCACGCAAGAGTTCCTAACAAAGGTGATGGAAGAGCTACCAGAATCCGAGGAAGACAAGAAGGATGAATCAGCCGCAGCAAATGGCAGTGTCCACGCTACCGGGAGGTCAGAAGAGTCCAATGAGACTGTTCCATTGGTCTCGGACGACGAGGTATCATCGACCACTATGGTCTCACGTACCAAGGTCAAACCTGCCACCAATGAGGAGAAGAAGGCATTCACCTCTATTAGACATATTCTTCGTGGTACCAAGAGCATCGAGCTCAACCTTGAGTTCTTGTTTCGAAACAACCACACCGATAAGCACGTTTTGCACAAGGTTCGAGACAGCCTGGAAGCTAGGAATTCCATCTTCCACACTGGCGTCACCTTCGCAAATGCATTTATGAATTCTGGCACTACCAATGACTCTTTCATCCGAGAGAACCTTGAGTGGCTCGGGAAGGCTGTCAATTGGTCCAAGTTCACAGCGACGGCAGCCTTGGGGGTCATCCATCGTGGCAACATTACTCAGGGCCAAAAGTTGTTGGAACCGTACCTGCCAAAGGAGACGTCGATGAGTGGCTCTGTCTACAGCCAGGGTGGTTCGCTTTACGCCCTAGGTCTCATCTACACCAACCACGGAACGCACGTCCTCGACTACCTACGAACACACTTTAACAAGGCAACGGAGGAGGTTGTGCAGCACGGTGGAGCTCTCGGCCTTGGCGTCGCCGGCATGGGGACTGGTTCAGACCAGATTTACGAAGATCTCAAGCAAGTGTTGTACACTGACTCAGCCATCAATGGAGAGGCTGTCGGGCTGTCCATGGGTCTTGTGCAGCTTGGAACTGGCAATATCAAAGCTTTGGAAGACATGATCCAATATGCGCACGATACGCAGCACGAGAAAATCGTCCGTGGATTGGCCATGGGAATGGCACTTGTCATGTACGCTCGACAGGAAGCCGCTGATGAACTTGTTAACGGTCTTCTCGATGATCCAGACCCGACTTTGAGATATGGTGGTATCATGACCATTGCCTTGGCTTACTGCGGAACTGGCAGTAACAAGGCCGTCCGTCGACTCCTCCACGTTGCTGTTAGCGATGTCAGCGACGATGTCCGCCGTGTCGCAGTGATGAGTTTGGGTTTCGTCTTGTTTCGAAAGCCTGGCAGTGTTCCTCGAATGGTTGAGCTTCTGGCTGAGTCGTACAACCCCCACGTGCGATACGGTGCCACCATGGCCCTGGGCATTGCGTGCGCTGGTACCGGACTAGACGAAGCTATTGACCTTTTGGAGCCAATGATGAAGGATTCCGTCGATTTCGTTCGACAAGGTGCTCTGATCTCGTTGGCAATGATCATGGTCCAGCAAAACGAGGCCATGAATCCCAAGGTTGCCACTATCCGGAAAACACTGCAGAAGATCATATCAGACCGACATGAGGATGCGATGGCAAAATTCGGTTGCGCACTGGCTCTTGGCATCATTGATGCTGGTGGCCGTAACTGCACAATCAGCCTCCAAACCCAGACTGGTAACCTGAACATGACTGCGATCGTCGGCATGGCTGTCTTCACGCAGCACTGGTACTGGTTCCCTCTCACCCACTTCCTCTCGCTTGCCTTTGTTCCAACATCAATCGTTGGTGTCGACCAAGACCTGGAGATTCCAAACTTCAAGTTCTACAGTAACACTCGTCCAAGCATGTTTGACTATCCACCAGAGCAAGAGGTCAAGGCAGAAGAGGCGATCGAGAAAGTTAAGACCGCAGTCCTTTCCACGACTGCTCAGGCGAGGCGAAGAAAGCAGGCCAAGGAGCGCCAGCAACGACGTGAGAGCATTAGTATGGATGTCGATCAGACACCAGCTACGCCTAAGATTTCGTCTTCTGACGAGGACAAGATGGAGACGGACGAGAAGGAGGGTGACAAGACGGAGGAAGAAAAGGAGACCGCCATCGAGACACAGAAGAAGAAGGTCGAAAAGGTCGGCTACGACATGGAGAACATGTCAAGGGTGTTGCCAACACAACTCAAGTATATCAGCTTCCCGGGCAAGCGGTATGCGCCAGTCAAGAAGGTAAGATCTATCGCTCTACAAGTGCCAACTAAACTAATTTATCCTAAAGCCCACCGGAGGCGTCATACTTCTCCACGATACTACGCCCGAGGTGTCCAAGACTCTGCTCGAGCTTAAGGTGAAGAAGGCTGGTACGCAACCAGCGCCAGTGAGAGACAACGCCAATGACTCGTCATCAGCCCCAGGCCTCGAACTGTTTGGTGGTGCTGCCGCTGCTGCGGGCGTACTGACTGCAGTCGACGAAGACGACGATGGTGGTGAAGAGGCAGAAGTGCCGGATGATTTTAATTACCACAGCGATGACGACTCTGACTGATCAAACTTGAGACTAATGTAACAGGCATTCGAGCCATGGTTCATGAAGGCGGAAGTTAGTCCATACAGGGATGCGCGTGCGCGGGAACATGGCGAGGAATAGCAAGAACAGCGGAGAAGGCTTTAGCAGAAACAAAGTAGGCTTTTCTGGAGGACCTTTTTCCGTATCCTCGATGTAGACGCCGGTTTCAGGGTTCAGAGGAGGCTCTTGTATCATCACACATGTTATTCTGGAGTAGTGTACCTTTAGTGTCCAATCAACTAATAAGCTAAAATGAACTCTCACGACCAAAATCCGAGACTGATGACTTTCAACCATGGGGAGAAAGTGAAACCACAGAGATTGATCGGAATTTATCGTGGATTTGACCTTGCGAGTTGACCAAGGATGATCGCTCGAAGGCTATTCCATGCTTTCTTTCACTTTGTCTCACCATCTGTTATGGAGTGTTTGGGCTTTTTCGCCTACCTGTGGTATACATAAATATTTGGGCCTAACTTCATTTTCTACTTCCCTACCGGCGCCTACTTTTGGGGGAAATAAATGGTGCCTTGGGTCGGCGTCGGGTGTTGCGCCTTTTGGTTGTAGAGCCGAGGTTAAGCGTCAGCCTCCTGGCGGGGGGGGGGGGCCGAAATCAACGACACTCACTAATTGAAACGCAACCTGACTAACCACTCTTTTCCACCGTTTCTACCCTTTTTCTTTTTTTAGTGGTGGTGCTGAGTGCTGAAAGCGTTTGTAGCCTTGAATCATGACGTCTACTTCTGATCTCAGCGTTGTAAGTTTTGCGTTTTGCTTTTTGCGTTGGCTTTTTGTACCTACGGGGTGTGGTGGTTGGTATTCTGATGAGCGTCCGTCTCTTTCGCCGACCGTCTTCGCTCTTGGTGGCGCTCCCTTTGAAGCGTGACTTGGCGTTATCATGTCCCGCTCGTTGATACGTCTTTGCCCTGTTCGCGATCGGATCCGCGTCGGGAGGGGAAAGGCACGGCTGACACGGATGCATAGGCCAGTCTGTTTGATTTCTCCGACCATGTCGTGCTCGTTACAGGCGGGGCGACGGGGTTGGGCGAGATGGCCGCGCAGGCTTTTGTGCAGAATGGGGCTCGGGTGTTTATTGCCAGTAGGAAAGAGGGTGAACTTAAGAAGGTATGTTTGGGTTGTTTCTTACGGAGGGGGAATGGGATAAGAGCTTGGGGGATTGGAGGGGAGGTTGATTGGGTGTTTGTGGGGGTTTTGACTTTTCACAATGGAGAATGGAGAACGGGGGATAGGAATCCTGGGATCGATTGTGAGGCTGGAGGCGGTTGGTCACGGAGGAAGAGGAATGGCTAACTCGAGGCTGTCTGATAGACGAGTGACAGGATCAACAAACTCGGACCTGGCAAGTGCGAGTACATCGTCGCGGACCTGAAAGACAAGGCTGGATGCCTCGCGCTTTGTGCCGAGGTCGCCAAAAGAAGTACATCTGCTCGAGCTCCTCGATGAGAAAGAAAGCGATGCTGATGAGACGGGACAAAGCTGATCGATTGACGGTCCTGTTGAACAATTCGGGAGCTACATGGTCAGTTTCCCGCCAAGGAACAACCTCCACATCCACGTCTTGCTGATCGGCGCGTTCAGGGGCGCCCCCTACGACGACTTCCCAGAATCAGGCTGGGACAAACTGATGGCTCTGAACGTGAAGGCGATTTTCTACAGTACACACACCTTGCCCTTTCGTGCACAATAGACCACCTAACGCCCCCCACCCAGCAACCGTAGGCCTGCACTCCCTGCTCCTGAAAGGCGCATCCCCGGATTCCCCAAGCCGCGTTATCAACATCGCCTCGATGGCCGGTAAGCACCGCACAGTCCAAGACACCACCACCACCACAAAAAAAAGCTAACCACACCCCCCTACCACCAGGCCTCACCACCTCGGACCCCACCTCCCCACCGACGGGCGGCCTCTCCGCCCCGGGCACAGGCGTCTTCTCCTACGGCCCCTCCAAAGCCGCCTGCATCCACCTCACAAAACAGCAGGCCTCCAAACTCGCCCCCCAGAACATAACGGTCAACTGCGTCTGCCCCGGCGTCTTCCCAAGCCGCATGACGAGCTTCGGGGTCGACAAGTTTCTGGACTCGCTGTTGGAGAGGCAGCCGAGCGGGCGGATCGGGCGGCCCGAGGATTTCGCGGGCGTGGTGCTTTTCCTCAGTGGGAGGGGCGCGGCGCATCTGACGGGGAATGTGGTCGAGTTGGATGGGGGGGCTACGTTGAGTGGGTGGAAGAGTTCGAGGGGGAGGTTGTGATGATGACATGGGCATGAGCATGGTGGGGACCATCGCTCGCCTTTTCGGGGTACCTAGAAGAAATATCCAAGGACTCGACATAAAAAATACACAAAAAGTCGCAGTACAAGTCGTGGCCCTGTCTTCTCAAGAATCTATAAATACCATGTCAAACCCCCCCAAAACCATGCAAGCCGAGAGTTTCATCAATAAAAACAAAATTACCATTCGGCCATATTGATACAGCACCGCCCGTCTTCCTCGCTATTCCTCACACAACCGAGTCGCGCCCTATATATTCGAGGATCCTTCCAGTACCGCCAAACTCTCCCAAGCCGTGCCAGCCGATATTTCGCTTCCCCCCCCCCCCTCTCCCCCCCTCCCCAAGATCCCCAAAATTAGGCAGTCACCCAAATAATCAGACCATTCTCTCTCCCTTCCTCCTCCTCCTCAAGCTCCCCACACATCTCATCCGATCCGTACCCTACCACACCATATTCACACCACATTCAAGAATCCCCCAAGCACCGACACACAAAAACCCGCGAATGGGTACAGGCTAAACACATCCCAGGATCCCGATCCCCAAGATCACCAACCTTCCGAATTAATATCGCACCACCCTCCTCACTATCTCACACACGACATCTCCAATAACCCGCTGCTCGGCTACCGTCCCTCCCGAACAATACAGCAAGACTACTCTGGGGTATTCGGCGGCGCCGAGGGTCGCGGTTTGACCGGCGGCCGCGGACAAGTCCCGCCGCCCATTGTCCCGCTCTCCGTGATCTGACCGCGCGCTCTGGGGCTCCTGTTGTTCAAAGTGGGTGGGTACGGTGGCGGGGGACCCGTGTATACGGGTGGTGGGGGTACCGGTCGTGGTTGTGCTGGTTGGTTCGAGGATTGTCTTGGTCTCGGCTTCGGCATCGGCATTGTCGGTGTTGGTTTTGAATTTCCGGTTTGGTTCCTTGACGATCGATGATGGGAATTTAGGAACGTCTTGTTGTTATGGTCTCGTGGCCGTTGCAGTTGTGGTTTCTGTCGTCGTTATTGCAAACTTGCTTTTAGAGATACTCAATGTTCTTGTTGTTGATGGTTCTCTTCTTCGGTGGAAAAAGGAGCTGCCTTTATACTTCTTCTCATGCCTGTTAGGTGAAGCGTCGAGGTGACATACAGCCGGAGTGGTAGTTTGTCTAATCATCCTGGCTACGCACCTATCCGCCAATACAGGTGAAGCGTCCAAGTCACATACGGCCGGAGTGGTAGGTTTGCTGGTCATCCTGGCTACTCACCTGTCCACCAATATAGGTGAAGCATTTGTGGCGGCAAATCATGGTGTAGCAGAGCAGACCCGAGCCTGAGTACAAAGAAGCTCGTGCGGCATAGATGGCGATTGGTCACAAAGTCTGTCGATCCAGCGGATCGATGACCACAAAAGGATGTGATTGCTCTTGAATTTCTCAAGTTGGTGGTTGATGGTCATGGTGGTGGTGGCTACAACTCGTGAGAGTGCTGGTCGGAGACCGGTGATCGAGGTCGTTACTCCACAGTATCGTGACGATTTGATAATGTCACACAGAGACTGGGTTGAACAAGCCATGATGATGAGTCTGGGAAGAGGTGATAGCCATGAAATTAGGGGGGGTCCGTGATTGGTGATTGTAACGAGTTCGAAATCATTACAGAGAAATAACAGCGCACCAGAACAGACAGCAAAAGACGACGAAGAGATAGGTGCATGTAAATACGAGAGTATCATCGTGGTTTCCCAAAGAGAAAGACTTCATACATCGTGATAGAAGTATAGCGGTGCAAAAAGAGCGTAGCTTGACGCGATGGGTATAGAGAGAGAAAAAAGGAATACAATCGAAGCAGAAAAGAAACATAACCATCAGCCCATCAAACACACTTGGCACCGGTAGGAACAGCAGCCGGTCCCAATGCCAAAACTTGTCTCGCCTGTCTCTCAGATCTCCTCGGAAACATGAGGTTCCCATGCAACATAAGAGGGAGAACAGCAATAACCCAAACAAACTCACAATCCCCATTGCTGCTGTCAGCTTAAGCTCAACCCATATCGTACAGATCAAAGCGTACGTCCAGTCGAGCGCTGTATTCGAGAATTCGTGGGGTAATGTGGAGGCGATCTCGTTTTGTTCCAGAGTGTGGACGAGCTGCCAGGCTACCCTGTTGTTGATTTGTTCCCAGGTTGTGCTTTCTGCAAGTCGTCGGGCGGCCAAGGATGTTGAGGTGCGAACTGAGTGGTCCTGGATGAGGAGAGCTGCTTTCTCGACAAAGGCTGACTCGTCGTCTGGTGCGATGAGGAAGCCGCCTGAGCCGCCACGCAGAATATCGACGGGACCTCCGGCAGCTCTAGCGACGACTGAGAGGCCGCATGCCATGGCTTCTAGAACGACGAGACCAAAAGTCTCTGTGACAGAGCAGTGTAGAAACACATCTGCAGAAGCGTATGCACGAGCTAGTGCTGCCCCCTCGAGGAAACCAGTGAAATGGACTTTGTCTGCGATGGGTGCGAAGTAGTTCCTGACGTCTTGCTCAACAGCCGGATTCCTGTTACCACCCACAATCACCAGCTTGTAAGGAATGCGAAGCTTGGCAAGACGAATGGCAACCTTGGCGAGATAACCAAAGCCTTTCTCGGGTGCAAGACGTCCAACACAGAGCAGGATGATCTCCCCATTTGGGGCAACCTTGGCACGGAAAGACTCGTCCCTGTAAGTTGGACTGAACAGCTCCGTATCGACTCCACGTCCAAGTTGAATCAGCTTCTCATCATCGACTCCAGAATCGACGAGGTAGTCTCGCACAGGTGACGAGGGGTAAAACACCGTCTCCACACAATGATGGTTGAAGAGATAGCTTTGAACAACTTGAAGTAGCCAGCTGCCATACTTGTCAAGCGGAGACGGAAATATAATCTCGCTGTAAGCTGCCAGATCCGTCTGAAAATTGGCGATGATGGGTGGTGGGTTGGGAAGTCCCCGAGCTTGCAGCATTACCTGGAATCCCACCGACGCAGGACTGGCCAGATAGATCAGGTCGGGCTTGAAGTTTCCGCATACTCTGTCGAGTCGAAACGGGTATGCTACCGAAAGCTCTGGGCTGTAAGGTAGAGGAAGGCCGTTCAGACGCCGAACATAGCCGACTGGAAGAGGTTGTTGTTTTTCTCCAGTATAGTGAGGGGCAACAAGCTTCAGCTCGACGCCATTCTTCTGCAGATAGAGGATGAGCTGCGTCGTTGTTCTGGACACGCCATTGATGGGTCCGAGCGATTCGCTGGCGAGAAGAATCCTCTTCCCTCTCAGCGCCTCGGGGAAGCGGGTCAAATCATTCAAGAACCGAGGCCGGTCGCTCATGGATGCTGGGAAGTTCATGGCGAGAGAGATGATGGTGTTGATCAGAATGTTTGAGGCACACACCGTCGGCGCTCTGAGCAGCGGACATCACCCATTTTGAAAGCTCCCAGTTTCCGTGTTTCGGCGGCGACAGCGCGCATGATGCGGACAGAGATGAGCTGGTTGAGTATATTCAGTGCCATGATAACGGCATCCCCAAGAGAGAGTGGCACACAGTGCGAATAGCATTCGACTGCAGGTCCTCGTGGGAGCGATGTTGGTGTATGTTGGACGCAGGGCAGGGAGCCTCGAGATGTCGCCGTGTCAGCCAATCGACTTGAACCGTGCCGCACACACCGTTCCTCGATCAAGCACCGGCATCCCTCACCGTCTCAACTCTCACCAGTCCCAAATGGATGCCACTCTATCTGATCTACAGCCGGCTTGACCCTCTCCGCGTGACCGTGGACTCTGCACCCTCGATCAGTTCGAGTTCGAGCGACAATCAGTCATGGTCTGCCATCGGGCGTTGCGGCGACAATGCGAAGCTGCCACTCCTCCTCCTCCTCCTCCTCCGTATAGCTAGCTTCCCCAGAGGAGATTCTGCCATCCACCCTTCCACCTGCAGTCTTCACTGGCAGACCAGCCCCTCACCACACGAACGTGAACGGTTCCCTCATTATATCGACTTCGTTCGCAAAGTCGCGGCAGCAGGCGGGAGTCGGGAGTCGGGGCGTCGGGGAGTTTCAGGCATATGGCGGTGATGGAGAGCCATGTTTACCTACGAACGCACGATCGTGTTCGTGATGCCAGAGAGGCCATCATGACTCAGTCCCAGATGACATCCCATCGTCAATTCATGCGTGAATTCAGCCTGTTCCAGATATCAAAGCTAGACCCATCTCGAAACAGACTCGCCCTACGCAGCACAAAGGCGATATTGATCTGGCATACATACAAGGCGAAAGGGCCAGGCCCTATCCATACCGTTACCTCGTTGAACATGGTGGGCTTTGTCGAAGAAAAGAACTCAATGTGATGGCGTAAAAACAGTAAACGTGAGCTACGAGAGGTAGGTATCTTTGAACAAACTCCGCGCTATAGTGTATACACCCTCAACCAAACCACAAATACAAACGTGCCGAGCAAAACAAGTCGTAAGTGTCAATCGAAACCCATCTCAACGTCGCCGTCACCTTTTCTCCGCTGCCGGCCCACTAGTTGTCGGGGCCTCATCACTCTCCATCTTGACATCCTTGTTTTGGTTCGGCTGTGCAGCCTCGCTCTCCCTCAGCTTAGCCTGCTCCCTCTTCTTCCCATACCTGTCCAACCACCCCTCCGCATTCTCGATGGTTGCACTCACAATCAGCGTTACCTCCGCAATCATATCCAATCCTTGCGTAGCAAAAGCAGATAGCCTGTTCCCTTTTCTCACTCCCTCAGTCGTGCTCGTGTTATCATGCTCTGCAGCCTCTCTTTCGGCATTTCCCCACCGGTGTGGGATGGACATGAGCTGACGTCGTACCAGCGCACCTGCGTTCTCTGGAAGGGCACCGCCTGTGTAGTGTGATATCGAATTCTTGATCGCTTGAATTGATGACATGATTTCGTGGTGGAAGGCTTGCATCCGTTCGGCCAGGCGTCGTGACGCCTCTTCCTGTTCAGGCGTGAGCTTGCTGTCTGTCGATTGATTTTGAGTGCTCTGTTCGTAATCCCGTATCAACTGTTTGATGGCAGCATTCGTGATTGTCAAGCGGTTCGTTGCACCATGTAGAATCTTTAGACATGTACGCAGTTTAGACAGCGAGGTATCGCTAAGCGCGGCAGCAAGCCCGGATGTGGTGACGACCAGTTGCATCCGCCACGGTCGTGGCTCTGGCCTTTCTCTCATGGCCATCGTAGCCGTCGGCGTAGGTGACTCTTCATAATGAGGAGACCTGTGTTCGTCATAGGGAGGCAGCGATACCAGTGATTCCGCGAAGGACACCTGAGATCCAGCGCGAGAGCGATGAGTACTTTGGAGGAGAGGCGATGCAAGGCCTTTTTCGATATCAGCCTCGGGCGAAGACTCTCTCAACCTTCTTCTCTTTCTGCTTGCCTCGCGGTCGTCCATGCTTGGTCTTCGATCACCAAGATATCTTCGAATGCCACCTTCTACACCAGTGTGGTGACTGACACTGGCAAAAGTACTAGCGATTGGAGATCCAATGTTTCTCTCAACGAACTCAGCGCTAGATCGCACGAAAGCGGGCGAGTAGTTTTTGGTGGTGTTGTATGCGGATAGTGATCCGTTGATAGTGCCGCCAATCCAAGGGTGATTGGATGTGACAAGTGAGAGCAGTGGCTCAACATCTCCGTCATCACGAGTGGTTGTGAATGCCGTGAGGTTCTGCTGTGGCATGGATATCGTGGTACTCCTCGTAGACGGGGAACGAATATAATCTGTGTCAGATGTCAGACTCGTGCCGCTTCATCATCCGACAGAGGATCTGCAAGTCAAGCACACATCTCGAGACGGTGCAAGGCATGTGCGTGGAAGAACGAAAGAATGTTCATGGAATATACGAGGTACTCCACAATGCTTTTCCGTGAAGGCAGTTTTATGGAATGATCGACAGTACGTACCGGGATTGCGCAAACCAGACAAGGCTTCGGCAGCGGCTCTCGTGTCGGGGTCCTCCATACTCACGACACTCTGAGCCCTGTTGCCGTGTTCGTCAGATCCAACTTCTGTCGTCGGACTTGCCAGCGGCAGTTCAACTGAAGCTCGCAAAGCCCCAGAAGGTACAGCGGGAAATGCGCTGACTGGCAATGTGCCATACTGCCACTTTGCACCGCGACTTTCGGGGGAGAAATGCGACTGAGTGTGCGAGAGTATGGACTGGGATTCGGGAAGTCCGAGTGACTGCAGAGTGGGCAGATGCAGTGCGGAAGAATTCGTGGGAGGGGTAGGCAGTTCGTGGGTAGGTACAGAGGGAAGGTTGAGCGTTTCGTCGTGCGCATAGGAGGGAGGGCGTTCTTGTTGGAGGTCCATGGTGGGCGACAGCGGGTAGTGTCCACGATCGATGACGGAGGGAAGGGTGAGTTTAGGACCAGAGCAGGTCGACTGTGTGGTATATAGATAGGCGGTATCTGCTAGCTTGTGAGACTTGGTGAGGACTCCTCTCATAGCACTCCTGAATGACAGGGCCGTCGGTGATTCGGGAAGTTGTTGTATAAGCAACTCTTTAGGGATTTGTGTCGCGAGAAGAGGTTTCAAGGATATGCCAGCGCCGGCGTAGGGAGCTGGGGCGGACGGGACGTAATCTGCACTTATCACATGGAGAAAACCAGTATAGCAAGAAGGAGACTATGCCTTGTGTGATTGGGTCGACGCTGTGCACATGCAATTCAATGCTTTCAAACCGTCGAGAAGAGGGGGGAGAAGCAGGTGAACAAAACGACCTCCCCCGGACACACTGAAAGCTTCACCAGCATTGCAGCTGAGATTTCGCTGGATAGAGGCAGTAGCCTTTGCCAAACAGACGCCACGAGGACATCGTCCTAGAACCCAGAGCACGCGTCGAGAAACCTTAAAACCTACCATTCTCATGCAGCTCGCATTATTTCGGCGAAACTCGAAAACCACGACCACGATATCGTTCTCCCACGGTCGCCAACCCACATGTTAAATTCCCATATGTTCCCAGCTGCTCAACTGCCAGCGATTAGGCCACCGGATTTCCGGCATGAGATGCACGATAGCCCAGTTCCAACCGTCCGGATTCAATCCACAGACGGACCGCTCGCATTGCACAAATCAAAGCGAGGGTTGTCCGTATTCTAGCCTCAGATCCCCCACTAGCCTCTTTGCGACTCTCCTCTCGTGCTAGCTGTTGCCATTCTTTTTATATTATACGATATTTAGCCTGAACCATTAACCTCCGTTCCCCATTCGGAAAGGCTGAAGCCTTTTGAGGCACATGTTCGTCCCATGTTTCGAAATCATTTCTATTTCTCTTAAAAGCTAGCCTTTGTTGGGCTCGTGACGCGAACTGTGTACATGTTTTATGACCTGGTGGATATTCGCATTGTAAGTGTTCTTCCTGAACCCTTGGGACTGTACATATGATACAGTTCGCGCTCTCCAGGAGACGGACGAATATCTTGTCCGCCTGATTACTCCCAGCAGTGGCACGAGCGCCGACTAACCATTTCGCTCTCCTCCGTTCCCACCTCGATTGACATGAGATCAAGCTCGATCTACTATCTGCAGCTTGTCATTGAATTGCCCCAAGATTACCAACGTTTCGCAAAGCTCAATCGAGACGTAGCGACCGTGAATTTCTACTGAAAGAGTATGAAGGCGCTGCGTCCATGAAGAGATCGTGATGGTCAAAGCGATGCTGGCAATTCAGAGTGAATTTGTTATCCCCTTAAGCTTACCCATTCTGCGAGTGGATCATTATGGTTCTCGGTCTTATAGGCTTGTGCAGCTTCATACGCCAGATCGAGCTTCGTGCCAATGTCTTTGCGGTGTTTCTCGGCGGCCTCTCTAGATTCCGCGGAAATCGATTTGCCCAAGACTTCTGTCGCGAGCTTCAAAGCACGCCACGCGGGAATGTATCGCTGCACGATCCTGGCGAAACGTTCCTGCTTGTCGATGTTACTCAAATCGTCGAACCGCTCATTCGAGGCTTCTTTTACTCGCTCAGGAGAAAAGTTCGACTTTTGTAAATGTTAGCATGTGCAAAACATGGAAGATATGAGCCTCACCAATTCAGACCTTTGCTGTCCAATTGCTGAAACCAGTCGATTGAAGTATGTAGCCACGAGACCTTCTGCATCTTTGCCTCCAAATTCGTTCTTCGCCCTTTGCGCAGCAAGCTCAAGTGCAACTCCGATAGTATGGGCCTCAGCTCGGGGGTCCGAATCTGATACCGTCCGGCTCCCACAATGTTCGGGTTTTTCCATCAGCTCGAGAACTGTCTGCATCTGCTTCAGGCTTGTATTTGTAGGTTTCCCCCATCCCGAATTTAAAGCATGTAGACGAATTGACTGAATTACCGTGAAACGAAGCTTGGAATCAGCCAGCGAAAGTCCATTCTTCTCCACTTGCCATAGGCATTGTATGATCGTCTGCAATTGACCAACTTTGCTTGCACCTTCCACTAATTTAGACAAGATACCCATCTGCGTGTTTCGGCGTGCATGATGCCAGCCTTCAAGAAGAGCTGGAAGGTTTGCCCAGTCTTTTGACTCCTTGGCCATGTCCTTAAATTCCAAGAGCACTTTACTCTTTGGCTGATCCCTTGTGACATCCAGATGCGTGAGCCTTATTTCTTCCTCACCGAAGGCGGCATATACAGGATCATTCTCCAGCTGCGTCTTGGCTTTGGTTGAACGGACGAGCTTTAGTTGGCTCTTATTGAGGTAGGACGGAACGAAGACTTTAGACCGGATGGACTCGAGCAGGGTGTCCAGCTCTGGAGAGGATGTGGGCGTGAACTTTGGAACGGCAGCTATCAGCAGGAATGTTAGCGAGGACAATCGTGAGCAAAGGAAGAGTCGGAGCCGAAGTACCTTTTTGAACAGGCCGCGTCTTGGAGAATTGCCGCGTGGATACACCCAGTTGTTGACGCAGTCCAGCTCTACATTTACGGCACATCCATCGCGAAGTAATGAGGAGGCTCATTGTGTCGCGCAAGATCAGAGGGAGAAGCAGTTGATGGCTCGAGTCGCGAAGAAAATGTCCAACTACCTGAGCGAGCAATTTGGCGGGACCATGAGGGCCGCGAGTCATGCTCTACTGGTTCTATCCATGTCAACAAGCAGTGGTCAAAACACCAACGATAACCATACAGGACGAGATCTGCTTTCATCAGAAGGCTACTCCTGGGAGCATTTTCTCTTGACTACTCGTTTCTCTTCAACGCCATCAGTGTGAGCCTCGGGTCACGCGTGCTGTTTTTATCTCACCATAAACAAACTCCATAATCGACAGGGCTGAACCAACCCTCTGACAGATTTCGCAGTCAATGACCAGCGTCGAGCATGAGGCCGCACGACTTCCAAGCAATCAAGGTTGATCCTATGCGTGATGATCTCCCGTCTCTTGTGGGATCAAGACGAAATCGTCACGCACGGCCAGTCGCAATAATGTATCTTACAATCTACAAACCACTCTACAATCCTATGCCACCTTCGGCTGTCACTATAGACTCCAATGCTTATACACCTCCACAGAGGCCCAGCCGAACAACTCGACAATACAGAGATGATGATCGATCCACGGACTGTTGATCTTGCTACCACGGTCTGCATGATTGTTTGGTCAACGTGCACCACCAAGCAAGGCACAAGCAACCGATACCTAGGTATGACAGATCATGCACCAATGCAAGTATTGTTGCTCTACAGCTTCACCAACTGTACGTCTCGAATCAGATCTTCCGTTCCTGCTAGGTACTCAACTCGCGTGGTACTGAGTCCTCCACTACTTGGGAATGCGGCTGAAGTGAAAATGTCTGTTAACGCTTTGTTCGTGCGTTTCCCATCGTCGAGGCAGGAGCAGGAATCCAGGAACAGCGGCATCTTTGGAAGCAGGATGGCGTTTGATGCACAGCGTGTCGCGGGCAATTGATATCGGCCGTCTGAATGACGTCTCCTATCTGCCGACAAGTCTTTACGACACCATCTAGCCTTGCCATCTCAAGGTCGCGTACTATAGGAAATTCTCGATTACCAATTGCTTCAAACTCGAGGGCATGATACGCAGTACATGCCTCACGATGAATAGTACAAATCCTGCTGCTTGCCAAGTATGTGCTGACTCCTTGTGGGCCCATAGGAGACATGTAGACTTTCCATTCAACAAGCTGGAGTAAGCTCAGGAATCGGTGCAAGTAGAAACTACTTCTAGTTAATTCTGAGATGCGGATAGGCTGCCCAAGTCTGGAAAGCACCTGCCACCTTGTTCGTCAAATAGCTTCATGCACCCGCACCTTGCAAGCTGTCCTCGCCGCTTTCTGCTTCATCATCAAAATTCCTGCATTTGTGTACGAAAGGCATGTAGTTTAAGCTAGACCTGTGTATTCGTCCACAGCCCTATATCTGCTACACTAGCTTTTCACTGATAGTCTGACTGGCTCATACACTTGCAATGCAAATCAGCCGTATAACGGCACGAGTGTGGGTATACTCCAATTCTGCAACCGGCCGTGCTCTTTCGTGGACAACCCGAGCGCTATCGGCTCCGTCACTAAAGTCTCATGGCTGAGTAGACACAGATGCTTTAATCTAGAGGTGATCTTGTATAGATTATTGCGGCAGCTCTTCCTCACAGACTGCACTCCTGAGAATCGGTCAAAGGCATCTAGACAAAAGACGAAGGATCAAAAGGTTCAGTGCACTTGACTTGAGCTCAATCTACTCTTCCAAGAGCTCTACTAAAGACTCTGAATATCACATGCTTCCTATCATATCAGAATTCCCAAATTGCAATCTTACCACAGTCTTGTCTTACTAAGTTTGGATGGGTGAACGTTGCTGAATGTGTGGTGATTTCACAGATCAATCGCCATGAGTCAAGCAATATCGGATCGAAAAAGCATGCCCATATTGTCAACTTATTGCTAGATAATTGGAGTGAACAATTTGATCTAATAAGTGGCGACCCGAGAGTAGTCGCATCGTTTCTATATGCAAACTGATTTTGGCTGAAATCGGCACAAGATCTGGTGTGCTTTCGAGTTTTCACGACTTTCGCGGTGAAAGGGAGCAGAGGTTTCTAATCTTGCAGTTCAATAACTCGTTTCTGAAAGTAACCCAAAGGTAAGCAGGTTGCCAGTGCGCTCCACGTCACATGAATGTAGTGGCATTTGGGAAATATCCCCGTGTTTTTTGAGCAACTGAATGATCAAGGCCGACTGTGTAGACAATTCTTACAGGAAAGCTTCAAAAAGTACGTTCTCAAAGCCTGGATGATCCCAAGTTCTTTAAATTCACCATATGATCACGTACAAGGCTGCGGGTGAGGCTTAATTGGACCCGCAGAACGGTCTCTTCAAGATTCAGGACTCGCGACTACGCGCATTCAACCATCTTCACCTCCAACCGAAGAAGACAACTTACTAAAACCTCACTCACTGGCACAGTACGTAGTAAATTCCCATACTCCAGCTAATTCTGCCTCCAGATGAATTGTATCTCTCCCCAGGTCTCGATGCTATCTCGCTCACGGCTGCTTGCGCTGTCACCGCTAACATCCTACTCGTCTTGCTGCTTTCGCATGACCACTTTATGAACTTGAGCTGACGACAAGAATAGCTGTACGAGGACCCGAACCCACCCGCTTCCGACGTCTCGCCACAAACTTTCACCGAATTGGGTCAATTGACCTCACAACACCACCTACAACATGTCTACCATTCCATATGGTCTGAACAAAAGCTCGAATCCGCCGATCATCCCCAAGTCCTTCGATGCCAACCAACCTGAAGTCATCACTTTACACCCCTTCAGCAGCAACAATATCAGCACAAAATCAGCCCAGCCAGAAGAGGATGCATCAGTGGAGGAACGATTGACGCGGTTAAGGAAACACTACGAAAACCATGGCATGCGACGGTTCTGCGAAGGTGTGATGCTGTGCCACGAGAACAGCCATCCGCATGTCTTGCTCCTACAAATTGCGAATTCTTTCCACAAGCTGTATGTACTCGTTTCTCTTGGTGGACCAGTACCACACTGACAATGCGGAAAGACCAGGGGGATGGCTTAAACCTGACGAGGACGAGATCGAAGGGTTCCAGCGTGTCCTAGACGAGCTATTCGAACCTGATAGCTCAGCTGGATCGAACAGTATCAAGTGGGAGATTGGCGATGCATGTGGATCATGGTGGCGGGTGAACTTCGAGACACAGCTGTATCCATATCTGCCTACACACGTTACACGACCAAAGGAGTGCAAGAAAATGTATCTTGTACCGCTGCCTCAGAAAGACAGTCAGTATCACCTTCCCCAACCGCCCCTTTCCACTTGGTTGACAGCTCGAACCATGACTTCACTTCGGCCTCGATATCGCGACAGTCTTGGCGCTCCCATAGTATCACTTGCCAGGAGTGTGAGCGATATCGCTCCGAAGATGAAGGAGCTCGACTAGTCTCAGCTACAGGAATGCCAGGGAGGCGGGTACCTGCGAAGGATCTCATGCTAACTTTACTTATTTCACAGAAATCATCGCAGTTCCTAAAAATCTCAAGTTCCTAGCTGTTCCTCTTTACGAGCTCTACGAAAATGCATCGGCCTTTGGACCTCAATTGGCTGCCCTTCCACACTACCTCGCCCGCTACCGTTTCCAATATGTCGATGATAAGGGAAATGTGCTTGCAGTCACTCCAGGCCCACCCCCAGAAGAAGACGCTCGAACGAAGCTCGACGACCCTCGCTTCCTTGGACAGACAGCTACAAATGGAGATGCGGACGGAGGTGTGAACGGTCATAATGGACAGCTGAATCAGGTAGATGGTGGAGATATCGAGATGCCAGAATCGAATGATGTATGATGGTACAGGCATGACACACAGTTTTGACACAAAGGCATACTATGGTCATTGGCGATCTCTGAATGAACCACAGGGAGCCGTGATATGGATGTGGGTAGCGAAAGCCATCTGCGAGTTGTTTCGAGTGGAACATTGATGGCTCTTTGTTCTTACGTTAACCAGCATGGAAAAAAGTGCCGAGCTAGCGTTAGGTGGTCATCTTGCAATGCATCTTTGGCAGTGTTGACACTTTGGGATACCTAGATTTGGAGAGAACTGGGGGCTCTCTAGTTTATGTGTGCACTTTTTGCTATTAATCAGTAGAAAGGCTCTCGATGACTCCTCTTGCGCCCTCGATCGCTTCTTGCGACATCATCAATTTACGGTCTCCTGGCCATGAGCCGAGAAAAACTCATCCATCACGATACGAATGACAGAAACCCAAATGTTGCGTTATGTTCTTCGAGCTTGAACCAGTGGGAACAAGGATGCAAGCTCCACCTTTACCATCCCAGGCTTTACCCTCGGCCTCCCTCACGACGTCGATCATGCCACCGGTTTCTCAACTACATGACAAACATGACCTTTCACCACGCTTCAATATCAATTACACGATCGCAATTGCATGTCGCCAGAACGACTTGTGACTTGCGCAAACATCGTCCTCACGGTTATAAAATTGACTGAATTGCCTGGCTGGAGTCGCAACGCAACGAAACGACACGAAACCGGATCACTTCCAGCTTGACTGTTGCAGCATAAGTTTTTGCAGAAATTGGAATACGATAAGGTTGGAGGGACGACGAAGAAGAACCAAATCACCCTTCAGAGCTGCTTGATTTCCTCGCCTTTCTTCGATAAGCTCGCAACACCCACTCGTCCAATAACAACCTCGTGGAACAACTCGCGTTTGCCTATCCTCCCTCCCTTCTCGTATACAGGCCTTTCTACGACCGATCAAAAGGATGCTCCTCTTAGGCCTAACTGGCTCGATCGCTACAGGCAAATCAACAGTATCGAACACCCTTCGCGAACCGCCTTACAATTACCCGATTATAGACGCGGATGTTATTGCCAGGAAGGTTGTAGAGCCAGGGGAACCGGCTTATGAGAAGATTGTGAGTTACTTCTTGAACAGCACGCCGGATTTACTACTCCCGGTGGACGATGAGGCATGTGGGGGACTGGAGAGAGGGAAAGATGGTAAAGGGCGGCCTCTCAATCGACCGGCATTGGGGAAGAGAGTATTTGGAATGGAGCCGGAGCGGGTTAAGGATAGGAATATTTTGAACGGGATTGTGCATCCGGCTGTTAGGGGCGAGATGAGGAGGTTAATGGTTTGTCTGTCCCTGCTCACCTACCTTCTTTCCTAGGAATTGTATCGGCTAACGTCTGTGACTGTGGCAGCTCAAATATTTCCTCACCGGCCACCGGATTGTGATCCTGGATATCCCACTCCTCTTCGAATCGGGCTGGGAACGCTTCTGTGGCACTGTCCTCGTCGTCTCCGTCACAGACCCGGCCATACAGATCCAACGTCTCCGCGCTCGTGACGCACACTTAACACAAGAAGATGCCGAGAATCGCGTTTCGTCCCAGCGTGATGTTAGGGAGAAAGCGAGGCAGGCGCTGGCGAGGGGTAAGGGGAGGGGAGTGGTCGTGTTGAATGATGGCGATAAGGAAGATTTGAAGAGAGAGATTGCCAGGGTTATGAGGGAGGTTGAGAAGGGCACGCCTATGTGGTGGGCATTGCTTTGTCTTGTTTGCCCGCCGGTGGGGATGATGGCGGCGGCGTGGACGGTATGGAACAACTGGCGAGCTCAGGTCGCGTGGACTGAGACAATGAAGAGGGAGAAGGCGAAGTTGTGAGGCCTGTTTCGATACTGATATTGAGGTGGTGAGAATGATTAATAAGAGATGAAATCACTGGTAAACCACGTCCGTGGCTGGAGAAGGTGATGATCATGCTTACTGGACTATGAAGGACAGCGACGACAACTCCGTACATTCGAATTGCCTATGAGGCCCTGTTGAGACCTTTCCATGGTCAGTCGGCCGTGCCCAAGGATCGTGGTAAAGGAATGTGATTGAGGTGAAGTTGACAGTGCCAGGCTTAGGCGATGGAAATTGAGCGAAATGAAGTTAATGCGGGTATTCATCAACGTCAACGGGGTGAGAGTAGTCAAGAGCGAAGGCGTAAGAGAGTCTCTAAAAGCGAGGGCGAGCGCGGTAGTGAGGATAAGAAAAGTTGAGAAAACCTGGAAGAGCTGCTGGTGGTGACAGGTGAACGACGAACTCCACCGAAATCGAATGACAATACCACGATCCAAGGTGACGAGAGCGTAGATGACGAGAGCGTAGATGACGAGAGCAGTCAATTCAAGGTGAATCCAATCAGCTACATGGGTGAAACAACAAAGACTAGGTAAGGGTTACCATCCACGTCCTCACCAGAACTCATTCCATCCCTAAAGACGACCTCACCTCGCCCATACCCAGAATTGAACCCACGCCCTCTTAGTCTATATAAGTCAATTGCCGCGAATTTTTGGCACCAACTACACACGATGGCTTATGTATAAGCAAGCTCGCTTGCGAAATCATAATGGGGCTCCCCGCTGGGGGAATCAAGTCCTCGGCTTATCCTCTCCTTCGTCTCGTAGGGCAACTGACCATCCCCTTTACGAGCGATTGAAGTAGTGTGTTCTCACCATAGGGGTCTTGGTCCCTCCGCAGTTACGGCTGTAGTTGGTGGTTTCGCACATTGGCATCGTTGGCATGGTTTACGGGCCGCACCCGAGAGACAATTAGCGGGAAGCTTCTTCTTTTTCGGTGTCATTTCTCTTTCTCTTTTTTCGGTGGTAGTGGTAGGTGGCTGGGTCAATCAACAGCGGTGAGGTTTTCGGTGTTGACAGGAGCGGGTGAGGTTGGAGTTGGAGTTGGATTGGAGCGTGTGGGTTACTCGTTCACTATCTATCATTCATTTCATGTAAGATACTCTCCCCTCTCTTATTTGAATAGCTAAATGATGGAGTTTCATTTTCTGGTGCTAGGCATCATTGACTTGATTTAGTGAGGCAGTCTTCACGATGAGTCCTCGACGTATCGATTTTGATGTTAAGCAAAGAATGATGCTTGAATTACGATTACTGGTGTTGAGGACTTTGATCTTTGGAACCTCTACATGTATCTTGATACAGGCATGGTGATCTCCTCTATTACTGTGGTTCTTAACAGAAATTTGGGTCGAAAACCAGGTCAGTCAAGAAAGTCATGTCGTTAACCTAGCAGGCAGGCACAGATGCGTCGCTAAACGAGATCACGAAGTGTCGTGAGACATGAGATTCAACACCCCGTTTCAACTACATGTACGATACAAATGTTGTTCGCCATTTCCACGTCCCGATTTGATCCATAGAGTTAGAATGGCATCGCCAGCAGGCTCCGATGTTTACGTGGATCCAGATTTCGTTGCCCTATGCAACGATCAACGCCGGGTTTCTGATGCACGAGTATTCCCAGCACCGGCATTGGAAAAAAAGGCAGATGATCGCCCACCTTTCAAGAAGCCTGGCGTTCATGTTCGATTCGAGGGAGAACCAGTAGCGGCCCAGTACTCCAAGACAACAAGCATGAGCTCTACCACAGGCTCTTCGGTTTACATTGACCCCAACGGCTGTGGTGGACCTCTGGAACGTCCAGTCCTTAACCGCACCATCACTGCCGAACCTCACTCGCCAGAATTACATCCATATCCACATCCATCGCGCTATTCCGTTGTCACGTCACACGACCACGACCACGATAAGAAGGACAACGCGAACCCGTGGAACTTCCCCAAACTTCTCCCATTCAACACTCCAGCTGCAATGAGCGCCATCGAACAAGATGCTCGAGGCCGCGCCTTGACAAAACGTCAACTAGGCGCCATTCGAAAGATTGTTTGTCGCCCTCCCAAGTTTGCGGCTGAAGGTCAGAGCAAACCCATCCGACCGCCAAAACGGTCCCTCTTTTTGAACATTGCGCCATTGGACTTTACTCATGCGCCGAGTGAGGTGTTCGAAAATCCAAGCCACCAGAAGGCCAAATCAGCCTGGAATTATCCAAAACTCGAGGCCCGCCCGCAGAAATCCGTTAGTAGGCCTAACGTCAGCGAGAAGCGTAAAAGCAGGGCACAGAAGCCGGAGAGTGGAGTGGATCCAACGGCGGAATTCATCGGTGGATTAGGTGACCTGGAATCAAGTCATTCTGACCCAGAAGTGATTCCTGAGCCTGAGCCTGCGTCGAAACCCCAGAAGAACCGGAAGGGTGAGAAAGAAAAACAAAATGGGAAGCAAGACAATCAACAAGCTCAGCAGAATGCAAAGCAGTCTAAAAAGCAAGCAAAGCAGCAACCGCTCGAGGAGGAGTCGCATGCGTCGCAATTGTACGGCGCTTTTATCGAAGCCGCCTCGACGGAGCGAGCGCAATTGCCTATAGAGCTAGAAATGCAGCAAAGTCCCACACCTAGCTCAAAAGTTGGAGGGTGGGATGTAGACCCTCACGGCTCACCACCACTCGAACCTCTTGATCCACCGGCTTCCATTGCTGACTCGGGAGGAGACCTTGGCGCTTTTGGCATCTTTGAAGAACCTCCACCAGGAAAGAGAGCCGAAGGACCACAACGCTCGACACATAGTCGTCATGGGTCACATAAATCAGCTCCCATACACGCAGATACGGGTAATGACTGGGGAGCGCCATACCTACCCGAGGAAACAGGATCGAAACGGAGATCGCAAGGCTCACAACAGTCGAAACACAGTCGTCAAGGTTCACGACAGGCGGATACTTCACGCTCACATCACAGTCAACATGGATCACAGGAATTGCAAAGCTTACGACACTTGAATCGAAGTCGTGACGAAGCGACAAAGCCACCCTCTTTAGCAGCTGGCTCCGTAGCATGGGGCAAGCCTGTAGCAATTACTGGCGCTGAGACCGAGATGTGGGCCGACGATCCAGCCACAAGTGTTCATGGATCTCAACAGAGTGGCGGTCGTACCTCTGGGAAGACTACTTCGAAGCACAGCGGCTCAAGAAGAAGTAATGCGTTTGGAGGTGATATGCCGTTAGACACTATCTTCGAAGACGCGCCGATGAAAAGCGTACGACAAAGAAGCGATGCTCGTTCATCGAATCACAGCCAAGCAATCAAGAGTGATGGCAAGCTATCTAGATTCAAAGAAGACTTTGATAACCCTGACCACCACGAAAAGCGGGCATCGCGGCACATTTCTAACTCGAAGAAGAGCCA
The DNA here is from genome assembly GCA_014858625.1 of Venturia carpophila. Lineage (NCBI taxonomy): Eukaryota > Fungi > Ascomycota > Dothideomycetes > Venturiales > Venturiaceae > Venturia > Venturia carpophila. The sequence continues at coordinate 3,060,013 of JACTAK010000001.1, forward strand.
AGACCGACAATCGAGGTATGGTGAGATTATGGACGACTGGGAGATTGGCGATAAATCTGCTTCTAAGCATGGCTCAGCTTCGAAGCAAAGTGGAAGCCATCAGTCTAGATCTGGTGAGGTTATTGATGATTGGAAAATGGATGACACACGATCGAAGCAAGGCTCAAGGGGAAGCGGAAGTCACCATTCGAGAACAGGTGAGGTGGTGGATGGCTGGGGCCAGCCGGAAAAGCCAGCATCAAGGCAGGGCTCTCACCGAAGCGATGGCCAACGCTCTGCACACAGTAAAATGACTGATGACTGGAATCAAGCAGAGAATTCAGTATCCAGACGAAGCTCTTATTCAAGAAGCGTAGGACGACAGTCGGGACAAAGTCATGCACGAGACGATTGGCACCAGCCAGAAAATTTATCATCGAAGCATGGCTCAAGAAGTAGCAGCGGACGATCTAAGCACAATGAGGAGGACGCTGGCGCTGGCACTGGTTGGGACGACAACGATCAGGCAGCCTCACAGAAAGGCTCTATGCCTGGAGGTTCGAATGCCGCCTGGGATACAAAGACCCCATCGAACAGGCACAGCCAGACGGACAAAGACTGGGAAGCAGAGGATCAAGCTCTCTCAAGGCGTGGATCCAGGACACGATCACAGCGGACCGAGAGCCATCAACCCTCGTCTCATCTACAACACCGTGAGGAACATGTAGGTGATAGAGACTCACGGCATCTATCTCATCGGTCTGGCTCCGGTTCTCAGAAAACCTCGAACAAGACACGTGCTTCTGTCTCACGTTCACCTTCGAAGAAAGGCACAGGAGCAGACTCCTACATTGCCCCAATGGTCGAAGACGATCCTCAAAATTGGCACGGCTGGGAAAGGGGCGGCGCAAACTCAAGAAGCAAATCCCGCTCACATAGATCTCGATCAGGAGCTGCTGTCGATGATTGGATCCAAGACTCGGTGAAAGGCGGCCCAATCAAGGGACGCAGCTCCCCAGCCAAGGCATTCAGTATCGGTAGCACAGCCACTAGTACGACATCGATTAATCCTTATGCGCCGAGTTTGAGAAATGATCCAATTGAGACGTGGGGAGAAGGCGACATCCCCAGTGATGGCAGTGTTGGAACAAGATTTGGACGTGAGTCTCCTGCAGGGAGTGGATTCGGCGCGCCATCTGGGTCTACTGCTGGCTGGTCTCAGTCCGGAAGAGTGGAAGGTGAGACTGGGATGGGCAGTCGGGTAAGCGGATCTAGGCTTTCGTCGAGGGAGATGAGACAAGCGGCTGAGAAAGGTGGATGGGATACTCAAACCTCTGGCGACTCGCATCACTCTTCTCATCGTTATGATACGACCAAAGAAGAACACATTGGTGGTGGATGGGACACTCAGACCTCTTCTTCACGGAATGCTTCGAAGTTGTCATCTCGGTACACTTCTAGTAACCGAGAGGAGTCTCCACAGGGAGCTTCGAAAGTCTCCTCTCGACGCAGTCACAGTCATCGAGGAGGGCCCGAGAACTGGTCTCACTCTGGTCGCATCGAAGGCGACACTGGAAAAGGCAGTCGTCCATCTTCCCAAAAAAGTTCTCATCAAAGTTCTCGCCAATACGATGTTGTACCTGTGGATGACGGCGGCTGGAATACTCAGACTTCGTCCTCTCAAGAACGTAATGCTCGCATTTCGAAACGCATTACTAGCTCTGTACGAAGAGACGTCAGTCCGGTACACGACGATGATGCTCAAGGCGGTGGTTGGGTCACTTCTACTCATTCTTCACGTCAATCTGCTGGTTCGAGGAAATCAAGAGCGAGCGCCGCCCAAGATGACGGTGATTGGGACGACGATACGCAACCAGGTGACTGGGGCGAAGTTGCTGACACGCCCCAGGATGCTACAGGTGGATGTACAGGTGGCGATGAACCTGCTCTTGACGCTGGAAAGTCATCCCAGCTGTCCCGGAAGCCAGGCTCGAGGGGATCGAAGGTGTCGAAGAAGGGTGGTGATATGCCGCAAAGCTTCTTTTGAGTGTCGTTTAGCCATGGAGGCTTCTGATGGAGGTGCTGGCGGAATTATCATTGATGCTATATTTCTATAGAATGTGTATATGGGAGGCGACAAATATTGTCGGCACTGTCGATCCACATTGTGCATGGAAGCAGCTGGATCGCACCAGCAAGACGAAATCAGAGACTCCTGAATTGCCGATGTGACGGTTAGGTCGAAAGTGTGGCGTGTGTTGTCCAAAGGTGAGGAGTACGGAAGAAGTTCTAGGTCGAGAGCGGGCTCGCAGCTTTTCTGGCGAGTCCGAGGATAAGACTGTCACGAGTAGAGAAGAGTAGAGAATGACCAGCGTACAAGACTTTGAGGGCAGATGTGGTGGTGGCAGTATGGGATGATGGACACGGGGTCCGAAGAGCCTCCCTCCACCATTCGACCTCCGCATTTGGGGCCGTCATGAACGCAGCACCCTGAGTGAGGCCTGGCGAGGCGCACATCCGGAACGCACAACCATCAATCCCATGCGCCCCGTTTGCTTTGGCATTACCTGGCATTACCTGGCATACGACACTGGCAAACGCAGCCGCACTCAGTGTGCATGTCACTGCGCCAGATTGGCGTACATGGGCTGCTAACATTCCCAACCGTCCTACGACATCGAGCTCGTGCCTTCGGTCCCGGCACATTGCACACGTCCTCCAAGCTGATTCTCAGACCTACATCAACACGTCGTTTGCCACAAGCTCGCCTCATCCATCAAGGTTCGCCACAGCCACTCTACACGGACACCACCCCGTCTGCTCCAACCTTACACCACTCTCCCCATCCCTTGGGCCAACGACTATACCTTTCGACTCAGACGCGACGCGTAACTTCAATCATGACGACCGAACCTCTGAACGAGCGAGCGGCCACACTGCAACGTGTTGCGGACAATATGGAGAAGCCGGCGCTGGACAACCGATCGTACCGAGTGGTTAAGTTGGCGAATGAGCTGGAAGCGCTTTTGATTCATGATCCCGAGACAGACAAGGCTAGTGGAGCATTGGATGTCAATGTCGGGTCCTTCAGCGACAAGGGAGATATGCCGGGTCTGGCCCATGCGGTCGAACATATGCTCTTCATGGGCACCGAGAAAGTGAGTCTTGCTCCTGGTTTGAAGACTTGTCACAACTCTGCTAACAATATTGTCTCACAGTACCCAAAGGAAAACGCTTATAATCAGTATCTCTCCTCGAATTCTGGCTCCTCGAACGCGTACACGGCTTCCACCAGCACGAACTACTATTTTGAGGTTGCCGCCTCTTCATCTTCGTCCAAATCTCCCTCAGGAACTGGTACAACAGAAGACCCTACACACAAATCTACCTCTCCGTTATATGGCGCGCTAGACCGCTTCGCACAATTCTTTGTAGCTCCCTTGTTTCTGGAGGATACGCTGGACCGTGAGCTCAAAGCTGTGGACTCCGAGAACAAGAAGAACTTGCAAAGCGATACCTGGCGTCTACATCAACTGAGCAAGTCGCTCGCGAATCCAAAACATCCATATTGCCATTTTTCGACTGGAAACTACAAAACTTTGAAAGAAGACCCTGAAGCACGAGGTGTACGGATTCGTGATGAATTTATCGCCTTCTACCAAAAGCATTATTCTGCAAATCGCATGAAGCTTGTTGTTCTAGGCAGAGAAACCTTGGATGAACTAGAAGGCTGGGTAGAAGAACTGTTCTCGCCCGTCGTCAATAAGAATCTTGAGCGGAAACGCTGGGATCATGTCTCTCCTTTCACCGAGAATGAGCTGCTGATGCAAATTTTCGCAAAGCCCGTTGTGGATACCCGATCAATCGATTTCTACTTCCCATACCCAGACGAGGAGGCTCTGTTTGAGGCCCAGCCAAGTAGATATCTCTCGCACTTGATTGGCCATGAAGGACCTGGGAGCATTTTAGCCTATTTGAAGAACAAGGGCTGGGCAAGCTCATTAGGAGCTGGCGGTTCACCCCTTTGTCCCGGATCCTCTCTCTTCAGCATTACTGTCCGACCTACCGAAGAGGGTCTCAAACATTACCGAGAGATCGTGGAAGTCGTTTTCCAATACATTGCATTGCTGAAGGAGACACCGCCACAAGAATGGATATTCGAAGAATTGAAACGAATGAGCGAGGTGGATTTCCGCTTCAAACAAAAAAGTGCTGCGAGCAAGACGACAAGCGCACTCAGTTCAGTGATGCAGAAACCTTATCCCAGAGATTGCTTGCTTAGTGGACCGGGTCTGTTGAGAGCTTTTGCGCCCGACGCCATCAAGACTGGTCTGGCATCTTTGAACTCGGAGAATTTCCGCCTCACAGTTGTCAGCCAAAACTTCCCAGGCGATTGGGATAGGACGGAGAAATGGTACGGGACACAATACAAGTATGAGAGGATACCACAGGACTTCATGCAGCGTATTCGATGCGCCAGCAAGGCCACCGCGAGTGAACGTCCGACAGAGCTTCACCTGCCGCATAAGAATGAGTTTCTTCCCTCTCGGCTTGATGTGGAGCGCAGAGAAGTCAGCGAACCCCTGAAGTCTCCCAAATTGGTCCGCAATGATGACCACGTTCGTACGTGGTACAAGAAAGATGACCGCTTCTGGGTGCCAAAAGCCAATCTTCACATCACGCTTCGCTCTCCATTGGCAGGCATGACGCCGCACACGGGCGCCATGTCACAGATCTACACCGCACTCGTGCAGGATGCTCTGAACGAATACGCCTATGATGCGGAGATATCAGGCCTTGATTATTCTGTCGGCACTCATTCAATCGGGCTCGAACTTTCTCTTTCGGGCTATAACGACAAAATGGTTGTTCTTCTTGAAAAAGTTCTGAAGGGTATGAGGGATCTCGAGATCAAGCCAGATCGTTTCGCCATCATTAAGGAACGTCTGATGCGCACTTACAAGAATTGGCATTTTCAGCAGCCATATCAGCAAGTCGGCACGTTCACAAGGTGGCTTGCCAGTGACAAAGGCTGGTCGTACGAGCAGTACGAAGCGGAACTACCTCACATTACAGAGCAGGACGTCCGTATCTTCTTCCCACAATTGCTCCACCAGCTACACATTGAAGTCCTGGCACATGGAAACCTCTACCGAGAGGATGCACTTCGGTTCACTGACCTAATTGACTCCACTCTCCGACCACGGAAACTTCCTCAATCTCAATGGCCTATTCGACGATCACTGCTATTTCCACCAGGATCGAATCATCTGTATGAACGAAAGTTGAAGGATCCCGCCAACATCAATCACTGCATTGAATATCTGCTGCACATTGGCAGCAACCAAGACAGATCGATTCGTGCCACAACCCTGCTATTCGCTTGTATCGCCGATGAACCGTGTTTCGATCAGCTCAGGACGAAGGAGCAGCTCGGATATGTCGTGTTCAGCGGTGCTAGTATTCACAACACTACGATCGGCTACCGTATTCTCATTCAGAGTGAGAAGACGCCAAAGTATCTGGAGTCGAGGATTGATGCGTTCTTCGAGAGATTCAGGAAGCAAATGGAAGAGATGTCAGAAGAGCAATTCAGCAAATACAAGACCTCCCTTATCAACAAGCGATCAGAGAGGCTGAAGAATCTTACTTCAGAGTCCTCACGATTCTGGAGTCACATCCTCGCGGAGTCTTTTGATTTCGAGCAAGGTGAGACAACCGTGCATATCTAAAGACCTGCAAAACTAACTCGCATTACCACAGTGGAACATGACGTTCACCACATCGAAAGGCTGCATAAGGAAGATCTCATTAAGTTCTATGATCACTACATTGCACCAAATTCACAATTTCGCGCTAAACTAGCTATTCACCTGGTTGCTCAAGGTGCACCGTCGACCGTGATAGAATCTGCTCCCGCAGGCGCGAGAAACGAAATGATGCTGGAAGCCTTGACTAAGCTGTTCAAAGCTCACAGCATTGACGCTGACATGCAGAAGCTGGGAGAACAACTTGAACAGCTGACGATTTCACCAAACGACCCTGCGCCGCTGGCGGATACGGTGTTGGCATACTTAATCAAGGACGCCAAGGTCCCTGAAGCCACAGCAAAGACGGTGGTCCAAGGGCTTACCGACGCTGATGTCACTGGAGGAGCTGAGATCAAAGCCAACCACGCTTCCGACGGGCCCACGGTGATTGAAGATGTCCACGCCTTCAAAGCCAGTCTTGGTGTCAGCCGCGGGCCACAACCTGTCAAGGATTTGAGCGAATTTGAGGATCTTGAGGCGAAGCTCTGAGAAATCAAATTGCTGTGTGGCAAGCAGAAAAGCTCAACCTCGTCGGCTGGAGCTCCTGGGGCACGATCTGGTCAGTGTTGCAAGACACTGTGATGCGATCACAGCGCTAATTAGTCAGGTCAAACTTGAGACCCATTCGCAGTCCGTCGAGGAGCGCCGCTACAGACAATTAAAATACGTTTTTGTGCGATCCATCCTGCCTGCCGATTTTGTTGTTCGTGAGATGCACGTGTCCGAGGGCGCCACAGATGCCCAACAATCGCATTTATAGGCGTGATCAACTACAGCAGACATGGTGTTAGAGCAACAGTGAGGTGTCTTTGCGCTGACAAGCGTAAGGAAAGTTATTCTGCCCTGCGCAATTCGCCAATCAGTAAAGCCATGGTCTCACTGCTAGTTCCTACTGTAGACGATGAGATGAGACAGTACTATCTGTGATGTCGATCCGATCCCCTCCCCGCAGCGCTACGTAGGACATCACGAATCATGACTTGAAAACTCAATTCAAGACGAATGCATGTAATATGCAAGATGTACCAATGATCACAGTCAGCCCATCAATTCGTAGCTGCTACTGTGGCAAGAGTCAAATGGCCTCAATTGACGCTTTCGAACCGGGATCGATGGCGATAAAATCCCGGCAAGTGAAAAAGCTGGCAGTGCCACAGATTGATTGACATCGATCTCAAGGCGAGAGACTGCATTCTAGCCGCGTGTTCATGCAAGTCTTGTGCATAGAGTGGTGCAGCGGGCATGATTCGATGAGACCACTTTGCCAAAGCGCTAATTTGAACAACTGACGAGATCGAGACGAACTGAGTCGAGCTTGAAAGGTCGATCGTGTAGTGAGTTGACAAGATCTTATCACCCCTGAACTTCTCCCGCACAGCCATGAACCTGTCTGCTAATATGAAAACAGCTTTGATCCGGTTCGCAAGCTCGGCATTTCGCCAGTCGCGGTCCGACAATGAACTTTCGTAGCCAAATCACAGTACATAGAAGAAATGGGTCAATTGCAACTGACCGGAAAATGACCATTTGTCATATCACCGGAAATTTCACTTCATCACGTCGGAACCGGGGATGGGACTTTCCCACACACCTGCAGGTGAACTGGCGGTAAATGATTTCTTGATTTTGCACGGATTACGGTGCTATCCTATGGTGCTATTTGGCGTCTACGTTTATGCTCGATCCCGAGATGATGGAAGCGCTTACGCAGTACACAGCACACAGTACTGTGGTATGCAGCGATCACCAGTACCACGCAGGAAAGATGATGGATGCGAAATTGGGTCACTGCGGCTGTCGACTTTCTCCATTCTCTCGATATCTATGCTGCAAAAACCGACTCGAGTCTGCAACTGCGAGATTCAAACGGGAGAGAATTGATGCCGTACGTCCTCTCTTTGATCTACGAACTCTAAATCTGGTCAGATCCTGGTGTCGCCCGAATAATCATGGAGAATTTTACCGATGGCGGACGGCCTCAAAAATGGTTCGTGGTCGTTAGGCTGATCTTGTTTCGAGTAAACGTGCCAAGGGCATCCAGAGCTTGTTTCGACTCTTTCTCGGCGCGCACATCCCGGTCGTACTTTTCCGCCCTCATTGGCTCAGACATATGGGCATCTCCCAGTACGGGCGCTTTCCCAAAGTGAACCCCATCTATTTGGAAGCCCTGTTGGCAGAACTCCTGGCTAAGAGGTACCTCGCGGTACCAGTATTTCACCCGAAAACGTTACAGCAGGTTGGAATACACTCGACTGACAGGGAACTAGATGCCAGAAATAATATGAATGCTGTCAGCCACTGGTTAGCGCAGATCAGCCAATTTCACTGTACTATGGTACTGTCTGCGAAGCATGTCGTTGCAAGGCAGTCCTTCATCATTGCGCACTGCTTCATATACATTCAGTATCGGGGTCCACAATCCATTTCGTGCTTGCCCTCCCTCTGTTTTGCAGTCTGCCACGCCATTGTCAGTCTGTCACTCTGTCACTCCTTTCCTGTCAGACTACATCAAAATTTCCTACCTGCCCTCATCACGGTCATTCGAGTCATTCCCTCAAAGCATCCCCAGATTGACAATACATTCCTTCTATTAACTGGTAGACGCTCGGGTCTGTCCGTAGCGATGGTTCGTTGCGTCTTCGTTGTTGGTGGCTACGCTGCGGCGGTGCTGGCTGCGCCTGCGCCGGGGCAAGCCGCTGTTGCTGCTGCTCCAGCTGGCTGGGGCGATGGAATTCCCTCCTTTGGCTCGTCTTTGTTTGGCTGGGCCAAACCAAGTCAGAACAACCCTGAATGGACAGAAGATCGGCCACAGGCGGGTCCTCCTTCATCGTTGTACGCACCGTTATCTGGCGCAAGAGACTGGAGCAGCCTTTTTGGAGGAAATCGAGGGGACAGGAGCGGAAAAGGGACCGGAGCTGGGACTGGTGCGCAACCGCCTTCTCGCTCAGGCAAGGAGCCATCATCCGGGTCTCGTGATTGGGGAAGCTTTTTCGGAGGGAACAGCAGAGGTGGAACAGACCCCGGCGCGCCTCCAAAGGGATCTTCAGTAGGCGGTCTCTTTGGTAGTTGGGGCAGACCTAGACCTGGGTCTTCGTCTTCTTCTGGTTCCTCATCGAGTGGGAGCGGAAGCGGATGGTTATGGCCTCAAGCCTTGAAGCCAAAGCCGGAGTGGAAACCTTCGGAGGATGCTTGGCCCAAGGCACCGGAGCCTGCTCAATCGAATCCGGAACCTGCTGCACCAAAGCCTAAGCCTGTGCAGCCTCCTGTGTCTGTTCCGGCACCACTACCTGGTGAGTTCTCTCCATCTCATTTTTCACTTAAGCATACTGCTAGATTGGAGTGACCGTGTCAAATTTGAAAGATTGATATCGATAAGTTTCTTGCGATGCTACATTCAAAGATCGCCAGATATTTGTCGTGATCAATTTGAAAACGCGAGACGTCGAAGTGTCCTTGGTGTAATCCGAGGGCCACTAAACCGAATGAACTGCACGCTTCAACCGCCCAGGCTAGAACTCGCGTGGGACCGCACAGAAGCATGAGCCCATCGCAGCGCAGGCTCGCAGAGTTTCACACCAATTCGGCGCACGCTCATTGTGGTCTGGCGTATATCAGCGTCGTCTCGCATCTTTGATACTGCGCACTAGATTCGTCACCTCACCATGTACCTCTCATGTACTGACTTTCATTTCCAGAGCCCAAACCCGTCGCTGAGGAGGCATCGAAACCTGAGCCAGCTCAACCTGAAGTTGCCGAGCCCGAGGTGGCGAAACCCGAAACTAAGCCGGAGGCACGACCTGCCCCTGAGGTGACCAAACCCGAACCTAAGCCAGAACCACGACCTGCCCCTGAGGTGACCAAACCCGAACCTAAGCCAGAGCCACGACCTGCTGCTGAGGAGGCCAAACCTGAGCCACGACCTGCTCCTGAGGAGGCGAAACCTGAACCACGACCTGCTCCCGAAGTCACCAAACCAGAGCCTAAGCCCGTTCCTGAGGTCGCTAAACCAGAGCCAAAGCCTGTTCCTGAGGTCGCCAAACCGGAGCCAAAGCCTGTTCCTGAGGTCGCCAAACCGGAGCCAAAGCCTGTTCCTGAGGTAACAAAACCTGAGCCGGCAAAGCCCGAGACCGCGGACCTTAAGGCTGGAGCCGACGTCGAACAAAAATCGGTGTGTGGCCCTAGGAAGTACAGCAAGGTCGTTGACATCGAGACTGTTCGTCGAAAACTCTGGCAACCAGCTGTAGCATCCAAATGGCAAATCATCCTCGACGGCGTTCCAGACACCAAGGGACCAATGGAACCCCGCGACGCCACAGTCTGGGACATTGACGCCTGGGACGCCACCGCCTCCGATATTTGCCAAGCGAAGAAGAAGGGAAAGAAAGTAATCTGTTACTTCAGTGCTGGAACTTCGGAGACCTGGCGTCCGGACAATGATAGGATCGCTCCGTACAACATTGGTAACATCTGTGCTGATACAGAGGTCAAGCCTGGGCAGACTTGTAAGAACTTTTGGAAGGGAGAGAAGTGGATTGATATCCGCAATCCGGTTGCGTGGGAAGTCATGAAGGGTAGGATCAAGATGGCGGCGGAAAAGGGATGTGATGCGATTGACCCTGATAACATGGGTACGTTTGACACCTCTCATATTCTTTCACCCCATCCTATCCCACAAGGAACAACAAGCATTGATACTAACACGCGTGTATCATAGACATTTACGATAACGAAGTCCTAAGCACAAACGCAACCTATGGCCCACTAGGCAAGAACGTCAAATTCTCCGAAAACGACAGCGTCAAGTACCTCAAATTCATGGCCGACGAAGCCGCAAAATACGGCATGTCCATAGGCCTCAAGAACTCCCTTTCCATTGTTCCCAAAGTAAAATCGTTCGTCCAGTTCGCTGTCAACGAGGAATGCGCCAAGATCAAAGAATGCAACCAGTACAAGGAACTCCTCAGCGTTCGAAAACCCATTTTCCACATCGAGTACACGGGCAGTCAAGGCAACAACGCTGCGACGACGAGAACGACGTACAAAGATCCCGCCGGTGCGACGAAGAAATACTGTAATCCCCTCCGCGAAGCAGTGAGTCGTTTCTCGACGATTATCAAGGCTGGCGAGACCCTTGGAAACCAGTACCTGTACTGTGATGGCACACCGGCTGGATTCACGAAGATGGCTTTCTACGTTGATAAGGACAAGAAGGCTAAGGGAAAGACCAGTTTTGTTCTGCCACCGACGGAAGGGAAGGAGGAGGAGTCGATGCAGGTTGAGGCTAATGATAGGGCTGTGAATACGACAGTGCCCGAGACGGGGTCGATTGTGAAGAGGAGGGCGCCGATCAAGAGAAGATTTCATAGGTGGGCTGAGTTGGAGAGGAACCCTGATTGGTCGGGATGAGGTGGTTAGCACGTTTTTTTGTGATGGAGGGTTGTGGATATGAGGTATGACTTTTGTCTGTTTTCGATTCTTATGTATAGCTCTTTTTGGGATGAAATTTCAAGGGTGAGGTGAGGTGAGGTGAGGTCGTCATGAACTTTGCATTATTCTCCCGAACCGATAGGTCAAAAAACATAGCTTAGAGTAACTTGTCGTGTCATTCTTCTATAGCACTTTGTACCTCCTCGAAACACCTACAACCATCAACCCACAGCTTGGCTTGCCAACTTCAACTTCTCGTATTGTAGAACGCTCTGGTGGCTCAAAGCCGCCTATCCATCGTGCATTGGCCTCGCACAAAACTGAGACATCGTAAGGTTGTCCCTGCGATGATGTGACGAGCCCAGCACCTTGATCACACCATGCTTTCTTGGACAACATATAAGGCGTAGATCTGCAATCATGAATCGAGGCTTCTGATATTGCTCTGAGTCGATTCGTTCGGGCCTTGCTCGGTGTCTTAGTCAAGCGTCTCGATTTCCCCGGTCGGTCGTTCGTCGCTCGACTGAGGCTCGTCCCGGAGTGAGCTGGGAAATGGTCTTCTCTCTATATTTGGTGAGTTCTGTGTGGAGCCGTCCGTACTCGATCGAGGACGAGTTGTTGTGATTGCGGTTGCTTCGCGGCTGGTGTTGTGAATCTTTGGACCTGTGCACTTCCAGGGTTATCTTGTCCGAATGCTTTTTTGAAGCGTTTGATCGCGCCACGGATGGATTCGGCTTATGCACGTCTCTTGCTCTGCTGAATCAGAGTAGCTGACCAGTCGTTCAAGCCGGAACTCAGGATCCTTGTGAGAGCTAGATTGATTGTGTCTCGGAATCGGATGGGAGATATTGCTGTCACATCGTTGTCCACATATACACAGTACGAGTCAGTGCTTGGAATTGGCAAAGCGGAACCCGAGAATCCTTTCACGTATCCACGTCATCATAGCGGTGTCATGAGCTCTCTGCCCTTTGTTGGTGATGTCCAGTCGAGGTAACACTGACAATCACAAATCAATGGTGATGAAGACTTCGAGGAGCTCATCTTTCCAGAACGCTACAAAGCTATCCACTTTGCGACCTGGAGGTGGAGGAACTTGAGGACCAGCGGAATCTTCAGCTGCTGCTCTATTTTCCAAGCGTATTCTTGTGGCAGTGTAAATATGTGCCACATTGAATATTCGCGTTCTTCCTGAAGATCTTGTATTTTGGCGAAGCGCGTTGTCCTCCAATGCACGCGTTGTTTGGTGTTAAAGACGTGAGGATAATCCGTGGCGTCCCTGAAGAGTACGAGAATGTACACGGCGGCCAAGAGCATCTACCGAGTTGTATGGATGAGCATCTCGCATGCTGAGGGCAAGAACTTGTTGTCGTTCACTGCCAGGTTGATAAAAAGAGAACCGCCTGAGCCCTTAACCACCTGCCCCCTTCCCGAATAAGCCTCACCGCGACTAACGAATCGGCATCCTCGGCAATACGACTCTCTCTCTTCTCCTCAATCCAACCTCACGGCACGTGAAGTAGTGAACAAGCCTCGCCCCCATTCCTCAATGATGGTGGATTGAGCTCGCCCATCTTCTCATTCGTGTCTCATCCGGTTGCTTTCTTGATCTCACCGCGTCCGCGATCACAATGTCTCTTCGAAAGATTCCTATCATCGTTGGGGTCGGCGACGTCAAGAACCGATCTTTAGCCATTGAAGATGCCGTCGAGCCAGCGAATTTGATGCTGAGAGCTATCCAACATGCCTTTCAAGACACTAGATTGTCTTGCGAGAATGGACTGGAGCTTTGGAGAAGTATCGACAGCGTTGATGTTGTTGCAACTTGGACTTGGGAATATGAAGACCTCCCAGGCCTTCTTTCAAAGAAGCTTGGGATAAACCCGAAACATCAACATTACAGTCCCCATGGTGGCAACCAACCTGTCAAATTGTTAGACCAGGCGGCAAGAAGGATATCGTTAGGTGAAAGCAGAGTGGCTCTAGTTACTGGAGGTGAAGCCCTGGCATCTTGTACAAACGAAGTCTTTCTTTCATCGCCAAGCTCTCACTTACATCTGTAGTGACTGCTTGTGCTGCAGCGAACAAGATACCACCTCCAGGCTGGACGAAGCCAAAGAACGAAGTGGAAAGAGTCTTCTCGCCAACAAATCGTGAGCTCGGTTCAAGTATGATTGGCAAGATCCCATGAACTGGACCTTGGCTTACCAGACATCTTGGATTATAGATTTAGGTGCTGTTCATTCCATTGGAGCTCCAATACATGTTTACCCGTTGTACGAGAATGCATTTAGAGCGTACCGTGGGCAAACAATTCAGCAGAACAATGCCGAATCCGCGAAGTTGTACGGTGACTTTGCCAAAGTCGCTGAGAAGAATCCGTTGGCTTGGAACTATGGAAAACCTGCGGAGACTGAAGCAAGCATTGGGACAGTCGCAAAGAAGAATCGAATGATTTGTTTTCCTTGTGGGTACGAACAGTTGTGATACTGGGATAAACGCTGATCAAACTCAGATCCTCTCCTCATGAATGCTTTCAACACCATTAATCTGGCTGGCGCTTGTATACTAACCTCGACTGAATACGCAAAAGAGCTCGGGATTCCCGAAAACCGCTGGGTCTATCCCTTAGCCGGAGCAGGAACCCAAGACGCGAGTAACTTTTGGGAACGACCAGACTTTCACTCCTCACCATCGATCTCCCGATCGATCGATGCTGTTCTCAAAGGCGCGAGTCTCACGAAAGAGCAGATCGATGTCTACGATTTCTACTCTTGTTTCCCCATTGTCCCGAAAATAGCTTGTAACCATCTCGGCCTCTCCATCACCAATCCCGGAAAAACTATTACCCTACTCGGAGGACTAACAAGTTTCGGCGGTGCCGGAAATAATTACAGTATGCACGTGAGTCTTTCCTTCTTTCTTTGAATCTTTGGGCAAATCAGCATATTTCCTTTTCAACCTGTCTCATTCCATCGATAACCCTAATTTCTTTAGGCAATCACGGAAATGACCCGGCAACTTCGTAACAGTGAGGTCAAAGCCGGTTTGGTTCTCGCAAACGGCGGTGTACTGACCTATCAACATTGTGTAATTATCTCCTCCCAACCACCAGAAGCACCATACCCCAGTGAAGATCCCCTTCCAGAAACTATCACAGATATATCCGTGCCAACCATCGACGGAAAACCAGAAGGTGAAGCTATTATTGAGGTAATGCATTCTTCTCAACAATCCTATCACATCTTCCGTCTCTAACAGATGGATGACATGCTGACCAGTCTACGCAGACCTACACTGTTGATTTCAACCGCAACAACACACCCCGTCTTGGCCACGTAGTCGGTCGTCTGACTTCTACCGGTGCTCGTTTTCTAGCAAATCATGGTGATGAGGACACGCTGAGACAGTTAGCCAGTGCAACGAGAGAACCAATCGGGAGGAGTGGATGGGTAAGGATCGATAAGCAGGGTCCTGATGGTCATAACCTCTTCTCATTTGAGAGAGGAGCGATGCTGTAGGTCGAGGGATAAAGTCGAGTTGACGGTTGCCACTGCGTCTGGAGAGCACCACGTTGACTCTACATTTGAAAATCGTGCAGATAGTCTTTTAGTGACGAGATGTGATTGAGTGCGATTTCGCTTTCGGGAGTTTGAGTGGGCCAGGTGAAATATACGCTAAATCATTCGACCTGCTCTCCATTCTCGCCAGTCCCCTCCTAATTATATTCATGTTTTCAACCTCTTCATGCAGGAGATATCTTTACATAACCAAGCCCTCGCCGAACACGGGCGTCCACTCACACCCATTAAGTTTACCTACATGGTTTCATATGCTGGGTCGGTGAAGCGTACAGAGGTCTAGAAAACCATAGCCACCAACTCGGTCTCACCGCATTTTGCAACGCACCCGGCGAAGATCCTGAAGGGTCAAGGAACCAGGACAGCTCTCTTCGAAATATTGTGGCTTGTGAAGGCCACCTTGCAACTGAGAAGCCGGCTTATGATTGTTTTGCAGCTCTAAACAACCTCCAAAGAAGCACCATATCACTCTAGTATGGATTACTGGATTCCGTGCCATTGCAATTCACTGGTAGAATGAATTGATTTTCACGCTTGCAGCTTGTTCGACCTGCTGATGAGACACTCCGAGGTATTTCTATCCAGGCGGCTCATCAAATCATTGTAAGCTTATCCAACCTTCTCCCCGTTCTCTACTACCATGTATTCATCACTGATGTCATCAATCAGTCAGGATTGGTATCGCAAGAGGGATGGTGTTCGACTTACCCGACCATCATCTTCATCTCACTCTCGACCATGAAATTGTCGTGATCACCAGTAAGTGCTTTCGACTCAGGATCGTAAAGGAATTTTGCGAATGAAATGTAATCTGGAAAATAAAAGGTACATATTGCGTCGTAGTCCAGTAACCGGGCGGCACCTTTCATAATATCTTGCATTACCGTACGATCTCGCGTGAGCTGGTAGGACAGACTGTAACTGATGATTTTGTGTTTCAGAAGAACAGGCGCGGCCATCTGGGCGTGTTTGTTGTTGTAGTGATTGATGAAATCTGCATCGCTGAGGCCCTCCTTTTTCTTCACCATCACGGTTACTTTGACCACCTTGCGGAAACCGGTCGTGCCTGGGTAGCCGGCTTCGAGAACCATTGCGAGCACTACGATACCGAGAGTAGCCTCCCTGGAGCCTGTCAATCGTCTGCTGCAACGAAGATCGGAGACACGTACAGGGTTTCCGCTGAACGGCAATGATCGTGAAGTCCCGGGGGCGAAATGTTAGAAGACTTCCTCTGTTGATCTAGGCTGGATGATCGGCTAGTAAAGCACTGTGACCACCCTCGCTGTAAGGTCTTGTTGGTTGGGAAAGTCAATACTGGTATGTACCAAACAATTAGCAACGATGTGATCTTTGCAGATCATGTATGTTCTGAAGATGGCTCTTTTTCCAGTCAAGTCATTTCTCAGGGGCGTTTTGTCAGGAAGCAAGCAGCAAGAAATATATATCCAATAGGAGGCGAACCGATGGAAGATTTTGTGAGGCAGACTCCAGAGTACAGCTGTACCTGTCACGTGTGTACCTTGGACGTAACGACAAGGATATTACGGCTAAAAGTGGAGTCAGGCTGTAAGGTCTAACCGTATTCAGTCGCAGCTTAAGCCGGCGTTCTGCTCCTCTATTCTAAATGTTCCTCGCCATTGTCTTGACCCTCCCCAAATCGATCGCGTCCACCAGAACAAGCACCGCTGAACCGCGATTCTCGCCTCCCACCACTCAGCTACCTCTCCAAGCCCCGGGGAGTTGTCTTCCTCACTTGCGCTGTAGTAATTCATAATTAAATCCACCGCCGAAATCATCGCAACGTCCAATTCCACCTCAAATCGAACTGCACCACTCTCAGCCTAGCACCGTCGCGACCAGGGCCAAAGGATGAAGTCAGCCTCAAAACAATTGCATTGCGATTCCTAGGCGAACGAGCAGGACGTCACACCGCGCAGGGGCGCGCGAAACTTCACCATGGCAGAAGCACAGCTCGAAGTCTACCTCTCGAGGCTCGAAGATTCGCAAGGTGGGCGTGCATCGCGTCCAGCATAAAGGGAACAGGCTGACAGCAGGAGTAGAAACTAGAACGAAGCTCCAAGCTGCGACAGAGCTTCGAGACCAAGTGGATTTTTATTGTCAAGGCCAGAGCTATCCACACTTCCTCTCCAAGACTGTGCCAGTGCTGCTGAAATTACTGGATGGCCAACCTGTTTTTATTAGCACTTCGCCCGAGCAGGTACGTACGGGAGAGCTCTGCCAAAGTCGTCACTAATTCTCGTATAAGAAATTGCGGAACTGCGTCCTCGAAATCCTCCATCGTCTACCTATGCAACCACCGGAAACCTTGGAACCATATGCCGTGAGGATTGTGGACAAGCTGATGAGCTTGGTCCGGATCGAGAATGAGGACAATGGTATCATCATAGTCAAAACAATCATGGATTTCCTCCGACACCAGCACAAAGTCGTCAAAGACCGAATCCAGCCATTCTTGGACTTGGTGCAAGAGATGTTCCAGATGATGGACAAGACGGTTAAGGATACGTTCGACAACTCGAATACGACCTCCACGGCTGCAATTCCTTCCACGCCAGCGAGCCATTCGCAGTATTCGCAGTCTCCTCGACCAGGCTCACCCGTATCGACGGTATCCTCTGACATTGGGAACGAACAACAGCAGACACGACAACTGCAAAAGGGCATGCAGTCTTTCAAACTCGTGGCAGAATGCCCCATTATTGTGGTTTCCATCTTCCAGTCCAACCGAGACGTTGTCTCCAAAAATGTGAAGCTATTCGTACCTTTGATCAAGACCATTCTCCTCCTCCAGGCCAAACCACAGGAGGACGCACACACGGCAGCGAAAGAGCGAGGAGAGATATTTACGGGTGTCAGCAAGGATATCAAGAACCGTGCTGCCTTTGGAGACCTCATTACCTTGCAGGTAAAAACGATGAGCTTCCTCGCCTATCTGTTGCGCGTGTACGCTCAACAGCTCACCGATTTTTTGCCATCACTTCCCGTCATCGTAATCCGAATGCTACAAGATTGTCCTCGAGAGCGATCAACTGCCAGAAAGGAACTCCTCGTAGCAATACGGCACATCATCAATTTCAATTTTCGAAAGATCTTTCTGAAGACGATCGATGAGCTTCTAGATGAAAGGACATTGATTGGGGATGGTCTCACTGTCTACGAAACCATGAGGCCACTTGCGTACAGTATGCTCGCTGATCTGATACACCATCTGCGAGAGTCGCTTTCGAAAGAGCAAATTCGCAAGACAATCGAGGTCTACACGAAAAACCTTCACGATGAGTTCCCAGGAACCAGTTTCCAGACCATGAGTGCAAAGCTTCTGATGAATATGGCGGATTGCATAGCGAAGCTGGAACCGAAAGAGGACGCTCGACATTTTTTGATAATGATCTTGAACGCCATCGGAGACAAGTTTTGCGCCATGAATTCTCAGTTTGAAAACGCCGTGAAGCTTTCAAAGCAGCACACACCACCAGGAATTGACGCGGCACCGGAAAACTTTCTCGCTGTAAAGGAAGAGCCACCAGATTGGGACAACATCGATATCTTTAATGCCACCCCAATCAAAACTTCTAATCCTCGAGACCGGGCTATGGATCCAGTTGCCGACAACAAGTTCCTGTTCAGGAACCTGCTTAGTGGTCTCAAGGGCATATTCTATCAGTTAAGAAACACAAATCCTCCCAAACTGAAAGACGTGAAAGACGAAGCAGATGCAAGCGGGTTTCCTTCAAATTGGGGCGAAGTCTCGTATGGCTACGGTGCAGAGGAGGTTCAGGTTTTGACCAAACTCTTCCGCGAGGGCTGCAGAGTTTTCCGGTATTACGGCGTGGATAGAGCTGAGGTCGAATACCAAAATCTCACCACTGGAGAGCTGCTCGCGACACAGCATATGATGGTCGGCGGCAAGGAGGAAAAAGAGCATCTCGAAGCCTTTGCCACCGTCTTTCATCACATCGATCCAGCTACTTTTCACGAAATTTTTCATTCTGAGATTCCACATCTCTACGACATGTGTCATGAACACTCGCCACTCCTGCATATCGCACAATTCTTGCTTGCAAGTGAAGCTACATCTCCAAGCTTTTGTAGTATGCTATTACATTTCTTGATGGGAAAGATCGGCGATGTCGGTACTGCAGATGTTAAGAAAGCGTCTATCCTTCTTCGATTGTTCAAGCTGTCCTTCATGGCTGTCACACTTTTTGCCCAACAGAATGAACAAGTGCTGCTACCACACGTCACTAGGATCGCAACCCAGGCCATTGAGCTCTCGACGACCGCGGAGGACCCAATGAACTATTTTTTGCTCCTGCGGTCACTGTTCAGAAGCATCGGGGGTGGAAGGTTCGAGACATTATACAAGGAGCTTCTGCCGCTGCTTGAAATGTTGTTGGAGGTCTTGAATAACCTCCTAGGAGCGGCGCGGAAGCCTCAGGAACGGGACCTCTTTGTAGAGCTTATTCTGACCGTTCCTGCGCGCCTCAGTAATCTCCTGCCACATTTGAGCTATCTCATGCGACCTCTCGTTGTTGCGTTGGGGGCAGGGTCCGATCTTGTAGGCCAAGGTCTGCGGACGCTGGAACTTTGCGTCGATAATCTTACTGCAGACTACATCGACCCTATCATGGCTCCTGTGATTGATGAGTTGATGACTGGTCTTTGGGATCATCTTCGACCTGCTCCTTACCCTCATTTTCACGCACACACCACGACCCGCATCCTTGGCAAGCTCGGCGGTCGAAATCGCAAATTCTTGAACGGCCTCCCTCCGCTCGAATACAAAGCATACACGGACGACGAAGCAACCTTTGACATCCGACTGATCGGATCAACGCACAACAGAGCACTCCCGGCAGTCATTGGCGTTGATTTAGCCATCGCGAAACTCATGGAAACGCCGAAGAAACTGTCGGAGAAGTCATCTGACGCTTATCACAAGCGGCAAGCCTTCAAATTGATACAGTCTCAAATCAAACTGAACATTGGTCTTGAGCAATTGCCTGACGACTTTGCTCAGCTTGTCAGACTGCAAGCAAACGACTTGGCTTCTGCTAAATTCGAATTTGGTGCAGACCTCTTTGCATATTCGGAGCGTGAGAAGTCTTCAGTCAAGCGAGATGCACAACAAGAGACTCTCAAAAAGCTGCTCAAAGCATGCCACTTTGCGCAGTCAATCCCTGATTTGAAAGATGACGCTGCAAGCTTGATGCACCATCTTTGTCGCCACCTCGCTATGCTTGAGATAGGACGAACGTTGGCTCAAGTAAAACATGCACGAAAGGCTTACGATGTCAACTCGGGAGAGGGCCCACTGTTCATTGACAGCAGAATCATGGCCGACGCGATCGCTGAGTCGTTGTCCTCTGACACAGAGGCTGAACGCAGCGCCGCAGAGGCCTCAATATTGGCGATCCGAGATGCAGCTGCCATCATTTTTGGTGGACCTGATAAACTCGACAAGATGCCGTTCTTCAATCAACTGTCCAAGGTATTTGCGCACAAATGCCACCAAGAGGAGTGGTTCGTAAAGGCTGGCGGAGTACTTGGCATCAACATTTTGTGCGAGAAGATCGGCCTCAGCGACACCTGGATGGTCGATCGTCATCATGACCTTGCTCGGGCATTGGTGTATGTGCTGAAAGATATGCCTGGGGACGTGGCTGCCAAAACCCGCCAGGAGGCAGAGCAAAACCTAGAGATGCTCATTCGCCGATGCACCAAGTCGTTTTCTAAAGACGATCTGGACAAACCTCAAAGCAAGCTGCATAACCTGTGCAAATTCATGATGGTCGAACTTGGTCACTCAGTTTCCCATGTTCGTTTGGCATCGCAGAAAATGTTCTCGGTCATCGCTCAGTCCTTGGGAATAGAGGTTCACGAAGTACTGGCGCCTGTCAAGGATGTTTTGCTACAGCCAATTTTTGTCAAGCCGCTGCGCGTTTTACCGTTCCACATCCAAATTGGATTCATCGACGCCATCACCTTCTGCTTAAAGATGCCCGGTAACCTGATTCCGTTCGAGGAACCTTTGACGCGTCTTTTGATGGAATCTCTGGCGCTTGCCGACGCAGAAGACGAAAATCTCACGACAAAACCCGCAGAGCATCGGAATGCAGAGCAAATTGGCTTATTGCGTGTCGGGTGTATCAAGCTCTTGTCCACTGCGCAGTATTCTTCTGACTTCAACGCTGCTTCTCCGAATCAGAGTCGATCAAGAATCATTGCGGTCTTCTTCAGGTCTCTGTACTCCAAAGTGCCAGAGGTCGTGGAAGCAGCAAACGCAGGGCTCAAGAGTGCCCTTACCAACCAAGCCAAACTTCCAAAAGACTTGCTTCAGAGCGGACTCCGGCCAATCCTAATGAACTTGCAAGATCCACGGAAGTTGAGCGTTGAAGGACTTGAAGGACTGGCTCGATTGCTGAAGCTGCTCACGAATTATTTCAAGGTTGAAATCGGAGGTCGACTGCTCGACCACATGAAGATCATTGCAAGCCCGAACGTGCTCCAGAAAGCTTCCTTCACCCTGGTCGAGCAAAGCGAACCCATGCGAGTAGTGACAGCCATTTTCAATGTCTTCCATCTACTTCCATCTGCAGCTGTCAGCTTTCTTCCCGCACTCGTTTCCAAGGTAATCGAGCTCGAATCGGCCCTCCGCCGCACCCAGTTTAGTCCATTTCGAGAGCCTTTGATCAAGTACTTGAATCAATTTCCGAAGGAAACGTGGCAGTACTTTGGACCCAAGATTCGGGATCAAACACTCGGTCGGTTCTTCGCACAGCTTCTCGCAGACCAGGAAGCGCATGCTATGCGCGAGGCTATTGCACAGGACCCTGCCAGCTTCATCGCGAGCTTCAAATTTGACACAGAAGATAACAAAGAGAGATGGCGTGCCGCTATCAACGCCATCCATGTTGCTCAGTCGATCAGCCAATTTGATACCACGAAGAAGTGGTTGGTTGACAGCGAAGATCTGAGGACAGCGCTGGTTGGGGCGGCCACAGATGTTGAGAAACATTTGCGTAACAACGAAATCGACCCTACTTTGCGTCTCGCAGCTGAACAAGCAGGAGACCAGGTCATGGAACTTTTTACCATATACATGGACCAAGCACCAAAGAATCTAGAATTCTTCTTTCAGATCGTTGACCTGGTCACATCTGGAACACTCAAGATTACTCCGAGATTGTTGGAATTTATATACACGAACATGATCTCAGTGCATTCGATTGAGTACTGGCGGATGCTGTTCGTCAAGTCTGTAGAGTTCTACGCATCCAGCAAACACTCACAACCTGCCAAAACCTTCCTGTTCCGTAATGTAGTCAATCCGATTCTTGCAATGGATGCAATGCGGAACTGGGACACAATATTTGGATCCAATCGCGGGACAAAACTCGTGGACAAGAGACTGGTTGATGTTGTTCTGCAAAAGCTATGGCGCCCTTTTTCGGTTACTGATCCTCTTGAAGAATTAGGGCAACTAGGAGTGGACCATGCACGTATGGAGCTTCTTCAACTGACAGCACTTCTGCTCAAGTATCACAACACTCTTATCCAGGATTTTCGCAAGGAGGTCATCAAATTTGGATGGAACTGGATCAAGCTCGAAGATGTCATCAACAAACATGCTGCATATGTAGTGGTGGCCTACTTTATCGCCCAGATCGAGACACCTGCAAAGATTTCCATCTCGGTGTACTCGACTCTGCTTAAGGCCCACCAGAACGAAGGCCGGGCGCTTGTAGCTCAAGCTCTAGAGCTGATGGCTCCGGTTCTCAAGAAGCGCATTGGCAACACCGACAACAGAGGTTTGCCCATGTGGGCACGTATTCCAAAGCGTATCATGGCAGAGGATTCCCACAATCTGCAACAACTGAGCAGCATATTCAGCTTCTTTGTGCGCCACGACGAGCTCTTCTATGAAGCAAGAGAAACTTTAGCCCCAGCGATAATTCCGGCATTGCCTAAGATTGCCGCACCTCCGACACAATCCACTGATAATAAGAGAATTGCCATCAACATCATCGACTTGCTTTGGAAATGGGAAGAAAGATCGCACCGTGAGGCACAAGATCCTCAATCCAATTCTCCCCAGTCTCTCAAACGCCGACTGGATGGCTCCTCCGTCGCATCCACCGTCGCATCCAAAGGCTCGCAGCCCTATGCCAGCGCCATCCTCCGAATGACACTCATCAAGTATATGGTTTCATTCATTGCAACTATACCTGAACAGTATCCTGTATTCTCGCAGCGGACACGGGACGCTTGCAAGCTTTTGAACGAAGAAGGTCGCAAACGCAGGTTTTTGACCATTGGCCCAGCTCCGACAGTCAGACGTGCTGTTCAACGTCTACATGACTTCTTGTCCGCTCCCTACTGGACCGATCTCGACATAGACAACATGTTCCCCAAAGTTGTAGAAAACATACTTACTTCCGACAAGATGGACGGAGAGAAGCAAGAGGTTTGGGTCCAGCGCATCGTGAACACTCTGCAAGTGGTCAGGGTGATGGTGAATGTGAAGAGCAATGACTGGGTCCTCTCTAAACTTCCCAACTTACAGAAACTACTTGACAAGCCCATTCGAATAGAAGAAGTACAAGTACAAGATGCCTTACACTGTGGAGGAATTGGAGTCGACGGTGCCGATATGACTCCTTTGTTCAAAAGAGTGCTAGACTCACTTCCTGATGTGACTGTGTCACTGAGCGGCGAAGACGAAACGATGGAGGACACGCCAGCTTCTGAATTTCTCTCGAACTGCGCAACTGCTGCAACCGAAGCTCTTTCCAACAACCATCTTGTTGCTGCTGTTAATCTTCTCTGGTCTATCTGCCAGCGACGACCGTCTGAGGTTGATCAGCATATCCCGGCGCTGATGAAAGCTTTCAATACTAAGCTTGCAAAAGACCATATTGCTTCCTTCAACACTCAAAGCCCACCAAATCCAGCTCGTCCCAATGAACAACAGCCCAAAGAAGGGGTCTTGGAACCGTACGATATGGAAATACAAACCGGCTTGGTGCTCAAGGTTATCGACATTCTTGCAGCTCGCATCGAAGTTCTGGGCGAGCAACGTCGTCCGTTCTTGAGTGCGCTCGCTCAACTCGTTGAAAGATCACACAGCAAAGACGTCTGCATGAAGGTCCTGGACCTGGCAGAGCAGTGGATTTTTGCGAGTGATGGAGTCCCAACTCTGAAGGAGAAGGTAGCAGTACTGTCAAAGATGTTCTTCTTTGAAAACAGGCAAGACACCTCGTTGCTGAGCAGATTCCTCGAGCTCGTGATTCGTGTTTACGAGGATCCCAAGGTCACGAGAACGGAATTGACAGTCCGATTGGAAAACGCTTTTCTCATTGGCACGCGAGCACAGGATGTGGATATGCGCAACCGGTTCTTAACAATTTTCGACAAGCATATTAGCAGGACTCCCAGCGCCAGACTCGAGTACCTTCTCTGTGCTCAAGATTGGACACCGATTGGCGACACGTTCTGGATCTGTCAAATCAATCATCTTCTCCTAGGATCCATCGAGATGAACACTCCTATTCAACTTCACCGGGAAGATTTCAAGACACTGCCTGCTACCACTCTCTTCGGCACTTATGCAAAGGATCCCCGACTGGCTGATGTTATGATTGACGACGCCTATGAGACGTTCTTGAGCGAGCATAAACGCTTCTGCGCCGATCTTGCAGATGTTCGAGTACGGGATGTAGTCGAACCGTTAGCACAATTGCAACATACAGATAAGACCTTGGCCATGCAAACGTGGATCGCATTGTTTCCAATCTTCTGGGCAGCTTTGCCAAAGGACGATCGTCCAGAGTTTGAGGTGCAACTCACAAACTTGCTGACCAAGGATTTCCATAATCGTCAAATTGACTCGCGGCCGAACTGCGTTCAGGCTCTTCTGGAAGCTTTCGTAAGAGCCAGGCAAAGGATCAAGATTCCGCCACATGTCGTCAAATTCATCGCCAAAACTTACGATTCCTGGTACGTCGCTGCCACATTCTTGGAGGAATCAGCAATCAATCCTTCTGTCGACACTGCTCCAGTTCGTGAGAGTACGCTGGATGCTTTGATAGAGCTCTATTCGACATTGGAAGAGACTGATCTCTTCTACGGCACCTGGCGCAGACGTTGTCAGTATGTGGAGACAAACGCTGCTCTTTCATACGAGCAGATTGGCATGTGGGACAAGGCTCAACAGATGTACGAGACTGCTCAGATCAAAGCACGAACAGGTGCTTTGCCCTTCTCTCAGGGTGAATACATGCTCTGGGAAGATCATTGGGTCATTTGTGCCCAGAAGATGCAACAATGGGAAATTCTTACCGACTTTGCGAAGCACGAAAATTTCAACGATCTGTATCTCGAGGCGAGCTGGAGAGATTTGGAGGCATGGCAAAACAATACCGACAAGCGCGACCAGCTCGAGTCCATCATCAAATCAGTTGCCGACGCACCCACCCCTCGCAGATTGTTCTTCCAAACATTCATGTCTCTCCTCAAAGTTCATGCCAAAGTGGAGAGCTCGGCAGACTTCACCAGAATATGTGATGAGGCCATACAGAACTCTATTCGCAAATGGCACCAGCTGCCCAAACGAATCACCAACGCACACGTACCACTTTTGCAGTCCTTCCAGCACCTTGTGGAATTGTATGATGCCCTCGTCATCTCCAATAGCTTAAGTATTACAAATGCAGGTAATCTCGACAGCAAGTCTCAGGATCTCAAGATGCATCTCGGCACTTGGCGCGATCGTTTGCCTAATTTCTGGGACGATATTAACGCCTGGCAAGATCTGGTCACTTGGCGACAGCATATCTTCTTCATGATCAACAATGTCTACCTTGGACTCATTCCACCTAATCAGCCGAACGCGACCAACAATTCTTATGCTTATCGCGGATACCACGAAACAGCTTGGATCATCAACCGCTTCGCGCATGTGGCCCGTCAACACAACTTACCAGAAGTGTGCATTGCCCAGCTGAGCAGAATATACACACTGCCAAACATTGAGATTCAGGAGGCGTTCCTGAAGTTGCGTGAGCAGGCCAAGTGCCACTACGCAAACAAGAACGAGCTCAACAACGGACTCGACGTCATCAACAACACTAATCTGAACTATTTCGGACAACAGCAGAAAGCAGAATTCTACACGCTCAAGGGTATGTTCCTTAACAAGCTGGGCCAAAAGACTGAAGCGAATGATGCTTTTGGAAGTGCTCTGTACTTTGATATCAAACTCGCTAAGGCTTGGGCCGAATGGGGTCACTATAACGATCAGCTGTTCAAAGAGGATCCCAAGAGTTTGGAGAAGGCAGGTTCGGCGATCAGTTGCTACCTCGAAGCTTCAAGTCTCTACAAGAACCACAAATCTCGAAAACTGCTTGGTCGTGTGCTTTGGTTGCTGAGCTTGGATGATTCTAGCCGATCACTCACCAGAGCCTTTGACGAGTTTAAAGGTGACACGCCCGTCTGGTACTGGATCACTTACATTCCCCAGCTTCTTCTCGATCTATCTCGACCAGAAGCGCCAGTGGCTAGGCAAATTCTCGGCAAGCTGGCCATGACCTATCCTCAAGCTCTGTTCTTCCAGCTCAGAACAAGCAGGGAGGATATGCATACGATTCGAAAACAGCAAGAGCTGAAAGAAGCCAAGGCAAAGCAGCAGAAGGAAGCTATGGCCAAGGCAAAGAGCCAGCCGCAGCAATCACCAAATGCAAGTCAGCCTCAGGCCTCACCGAAGCAAGGAACGCCCTCATCTCGGCCACAAACTGCGAATGGAACCAGCGGATCATCCGGAGAAGGTGAGACGAACGGCACACCCAGCAACACTGTCCAGAGTACGCAAAAGACCGAATCATCGGGCGACAAGGAGACTCCCAATGACGAGCCAGCGAAACCAAAGAAACCATGGGAATATATGGAGGAGATTATGGCTGCGCTGAAAACAGCGTTCCCGCTTCTCACTTGGTCCATGGAGGCTATGATCGATCAGATCTGCAAACAATTCAAGTGCCACCCAGATGAGGACGCTCATCGACTCATCATCGCCCTCCTCAATGACGGGCTTTCGTACGTTGGGCGCCAGCCAGGTCTTTACGCGCAAGAAGTCAAACTGCCTCCGTCCACTGAGTCCAATATCACCCGTTTTGCAGATTCCGTTTGCCCGCCACACGTTCGGAAGTCGTTTGAACAAGACTTTGTCAAGAACAAGCCAACCATGTATGAATATATTCAGAGACTTCGCAAATGGCGCAATCGCTTCGAGGAGCGTTTGGACAGGCGCACCAACCCTGTCGCTCTTGAATCTTACAGCCCCTACCTGAGTGAGTTCCGCACGCAAAAATTCGATGAAGTCGAGATACCTGGACAATATCTGCAACACACAGACAAGAATCAAGATTTCATTCGGATCGAGCGCTACATCCCAGAGGTTGATCTGGTACGGGGAGCTCAAGTATGCTACCGCCGCCTCAAGATCCGTGGACATGATGGCAGCGTGCATGCCTACCAAGTTCAACACCCTGCCGGCCGTTCTTGTCGTCGCGAAGAGCGTATTCTCCAGTTATTCAGGATTTTCAATGAGGTGCTTATGAAACGCAAAGAGTCGAGACGACGAAACCTCCAGTTTAACCTTCCAGCCATGATTCCTCTGTCCCCAGCTGTGCGAATGATTGAGGACGATACCTCATACATGAGCTTGCAGAGCGTCTACGAAGACTTTTGTCGTAAGAACGGCATCAACAAAGATGATCCCGTTCTGTACACCATCGAAAAGCTACGAACTCTCAGCCCGGTAGGTTTTACGAGTCCTGCGGCAGATTCAAATCTGCACTTAACACCACCAAACCCTAACCTCTCTTCGCAGAAGTCTCTTGAACAAGCCAACCACATCCGGTTGGAGACGTTTGTTGCCGTCCAGGAAAAGTACATTCCGAACACTGTCATTCAGGAATACTTCCAAGCGACCTTTCCAGCTTACGATGATTTCTGGCTTTTCAGAAGAGCCTTCAGCTATCAATTTGCTGCTACTTCATTCATGACGTATATCATGTGCATGGCTGCTCGTTACCCCCACAAGATCAGTGTCTCTCGCTCTTCAGGACGCGTCTGGAGCTCCGAACTGGTACCCTCCATGGGCAACCAGCGTCCCGTCTTCCAAAATGCCGAAGTCGTTCCCTTCCGTCTTACTCCCAACATCCAGGTCCTCATGGGCCCCATCGTCACCGAGGGAATCTTCGCGCCCGCGCTCATGACATTTGGCCGCTGTCTCACCGAACGCGACGGCGAAATGGAAATGCAGTTGGCGGTTTTTGTGCGCGACGAAGTCAGCTTCTGGTTCACGCAGGCTCACAAGCAATCTGCGGCCGAGAATCTGTTGAGGGAGGCTGTGGACCATAATTGCGGTGTTATCGTCAGGAGGGCGGAGACTTTGGCGAGGCCGCCCGACGGAAATAACCTACCGGCGAACCAGACCAGTGTCGATCGGGTTGCTGAAGCTGTTGACCCGAAGAAATTGAGTCAGACCGATCCACTTTGGATGGCTTATTTCTAAGGTTCTGTGTGGAACGGGGGCTGGAATTGCGATGAGCAGTTGGGATGGAGTTTTGATGGTGGGGTTTGAGGTCCTCAAAATGGGAGGTGTTTAGGACCCTATCGGTGTTTGTAATTTAGCATGGCGTTTCGATGCTCGAGGAAGAAAAGGTGCATGTCAAGGCGTTCGAATGGAAATGGAAGCGTCATACCGGGTTACGAAATGAGACGGTGGCGTGTGTGTTGTGGGGCGTATATATACTCGAGATCTGGACGTTTGACGCAGCATGTTATAAAGATGCCGTTGCAACACTTTGCTGGTACACTCCCCCGGTGAACTAACGACCCCCCTCACGACCACGACGACAACAACCTCCACCGTCGACCCACCAGCCGCAAGCTGCACCGACCCCAACTTTCTCAAGCGAGACAGTAGCGGATGACGGCACCGTCTTCGCCACCGAGGAAAACACGGGTCATCGAGAAGGACAACGTCAACGTGGTAGGAAGTGAAGCGTACAAACCGCTCGGAGATCTGCATCTCGACTTGCGTGGAGCTCCCCACTGAATGAACATAGCCCATTTTACAACTATGACCAGGGGCAGTGCTATTCCTTCGGGCCGAGCGATGCAAAATGCCAGGTTGCAAATTCCGGGTCGACCTCCGGAGATATTGAGCAGCGGTCGTTTGTAGCTCAAGTCGGGCGTCCCTTTTTGGTGTACGCTGCAAGGAGGCATGCGATGCTTGGATGAGAGGGGATCTGATCGAGTCTTCTTTGAGTTGTTGCAGGCTCGGCGTTGTGGGAGGAATGGGAAGGGAGATACCTGCGAGTCTATTGTGGCCGTGATGACAGAGAGTCGTGTTCGACGCGTCGCGAGGCGACGCAAGGTTAGTCACCTAGTTCCCGATTTCACACTTTGCATATAAGTGAACAAGACTGTCCAATCTCAATCTCGCACAATCATTTAATTGGAGAGGCCGTCATTGATTGCTGTACAAAATCAGCCATACTACAATATGTGGTAGAGGCATACCATCAAGACCTCGCTAGCCATCAAAGCTCTTCTACGTTCGGAGCCCCCATCATTGTATACCATCCTCGCGCAGCTCCTTCATGGAGCAAAAATACCCTCCCAAATGCTATGCAATGGAGCCATAATCTTCTGCTTGGCAGTTCTATTCCTCTTCGCTTCAAGCTCCGCAGTCACATCATCAGGATGTCTGAGCACGCCCTCGCGGATACCAGAGTTGACGTCAATCTCGGAGGTCTTGAGGTAGAGTTTCCAGCCGCGGTAGTTGACGCGCGGATCTTTTGAGGTGACGCTGATGACTTTCCAGACAACGTACAGAATGAGAATAATGGGAGCCGCCAGGAAGGACGAGAAAAATCCCTTGACGCGGTCAGCGGAGGTGAGCTCTGCTTCTCCAATTGGCCACGCTGCGATATAGAACTGAGCGACCAGACAGATGATGTTGAGGCCTAGACCGATGTAGGATCCGATGACTCCGCCGATGGCTTTGAACGGCAATTCGGCGACTTCGTGGCCGGAGTGCTTCCAGGCCGAGCGGAATCGGATATGTGCAAGACAGATCGAGCCCCAGGTGAAGAAGTTGGCAACACCGGATAGGGCAAGAAGCCAATTGAAGAACTGGTCGCCAACGGTGGGAGCGCAATTGATGTAGGCCAAGAGGGCGAATGCCAGCTGGAGACAGACTGTTGCTAATGGTCTTCCTTTGTGATCTACGTAAGCCAGGATCCTCGGGGCCATACCGGCTTGGGCGAGAGCTTGGAATGTTCTGGTCGATCCGAACGTTGCCGAATTGGCGACACTGATGACTGCAATGGTAATGACAGCGTTGAAAACACTTGGAAGACCCACGACGCCTGCCTCCTTGATGGCGAGTACGAATGGAGAAGCCTTGGTGTTTGCGCCGGATGAACCGAGTAGACGATCATCATCGGATGGCAGGATGAGACCCAGGACAAAGGTGTTGACAATGTAAAAGAAGAAGATTCGCCAAAACACCTGCTTGGTGGCACGTGGAAGGGACTTGGCAGGCTCGGCAGCTTCTGCAGCTGCTAGACCGGCGAGTTCGGTTCCTGCGAAGGCGAAGGCTGCGGTCACGAAGACGGAGCAGAATCCTTTGAAGCCGTTTCGGAACGCGCCTGGATCATGCCAGTACTTTGCGCCGATATATCCACGTTTGTCGGTAGGAACGCCTCCTACGTCCACAACAATTGCGAAGAGTATGAAGCCAGCACAGGCCATGATCTTGATGATACCCAGGACGTATTCGACTGTGACAAAGAGATGGTCAGTGGAGAAGTCCAAGCTACCAGAACATTACTCGCCTTCTCCATAGCCACGCACACCAAAGAATTGGATAAGCACGAGCAATACAAAAAACACCGTTACCCAGACGCCAACGTTGATTGTGTCGTTCCAATAAGCAATCGTGATACCAGCCGCAGTCAATTCTGTGTAACGTGCATTAGTATCATGCGGGATTTCGAGATGATCGAGGTGACGTACCGAACGGAAGCACAGTGAGCCAACTGATGCCGTAGTCCCAGCCAACAGCAAATCCCCTGTGGAAGATTAGCATGAAAACGAGGTCATGTAACCATAGCGCACGTGGGAAGTCGACACGTCGTACCAAGAAGGATCAATGAATCGCACGAAATAAGCGAAGAAGGCTCCATTGACCGGGTAGGTAACAGCGAGCTCTCCGAGAGCCTGAACGGTGAAGAGCATCATAGTGCCGACGATGAGGAAGCCGAGAGTCTTGTTTAAAGTTAGTCACCTCTATCAGTGTTATGAAAGCTTGAACTGTACAAGAGAACCGGGTCCTCCTCTGCTTAACGCTCCCCCAACGCCAACGAAAAGACCAGCTCCGATAGAGCCGCCTAGATGTCTCATTAGTCAAAGTGATATGAAGACACGTTTGAAGAGCTCACCGATGGCAATCATCTGCATGTGTCGTCCATGGAGACCCTTCTTGAGTGGGTTGGCATGGTGAATAACTCCATGGTCTTCTTCTTGGATCGCGAGAACGGGATCTACGCCTCTCTCTGCATCTGTGCCTTTCTCGTAATTGTACTTCGGTTCTTCTCCGTGAGCAGACCAGTCAGGACTTCCTTTGCCCGGAACTGACTGTGGAGTAGTCATATCGAGAGGTGTGAAGTCGCAGTACACTTTGCGCAGGAAAGAACGCGACCTGGAGATGTTAAAGAATCACCCTTGCCGTGTCCGTAGGGTGTGATCAAGATACGGCAGATCCTGGACACGTTAAGCATCCCGCCACATCTGACATGATGGTCGCAGCCCTTACCTGCTCTTGCGGATGGCTGCATACAAGCTCTTCGCGCGGTGGATTTATTGGACGTTGGGGAGGAGGCTTGCCGAGAATATGACGGTCACACGAGATGATGGGAGAGAGCAAGAATACCGACGCCGTTCACATTATCACCATGCGGAAACATCGACTGGGCCACGTTTAAGAGACCGCGAGAAGCAGATGGTGCCCCAGCACCGGGCTCAGATGGCCATCGATACGAATGATCCGGAGCCTGCTATCCTACCCTCGCGTATTTCCAACGTTGTATCGTCGCGTGCTCCCCGGAGTGGTTCCATTGCTGACATGCAGGCTACCCGGAGCTGCGGCATGAAGCTCTTTCGTCCCTCCGGAGCTGGCAGTAGTTGCAGCCGTCCAAACCACCAATTGCCTCGAGTCGCTTGGTACATCACTGGAGCATTGCTTCGTCCATTGGTGATCCCACGCCCGACGCACATGCTGTCGCCCATGCGTTCCAACAGCTGGGCAGACGGATCTATTTCCTAAAGGCTTTCTAAAGGGAGGCATATTCGACAACGCGTGAGGGCATCCCCTTTGAAAGCTCAAGAACGTCGATCACCGGATGCACTTGGCTTGGTCGGGGTCTGGCTTTCTCTTCGTTGGCGTTGGAGGCGTCTGTACTCTCCGTCCAAGCAGGGTTGTTATTGGCAGAGACAGACATCCTCTGCCGCTCCCAGTAATTTTTGGTCGCTCGAGCGGGCGGCAGGACGCCGTAGATGGTGAACTAAGTGGCATAAGAAGTCCGGAGGGCTACCGTCTCAATGTCTCCCCTTGGATCTGATAGAAACCCTCTGCGTTGCTCCATCAAGCAGTGAAAGTGGTTGTTTGTGCGAAATCAGGAATAAATCCTTCCACTTGGCGTCTTTCAACACGAGTCATGCATCCAATTCCCCGTTCTCCGTCCGTATACAATAGTCTCTGCATTGCACAAGGCCTCTTCTTGTATCTGACAGTACAAGTCACTTCATCTTCACAAAGCAATAGCCAGTAGAGATTATGTGCTTTCGAAGCGTGCAAGATGATGGAGCACGGGGGCTACAATTCGACCTCAAAGATCTTGTCAAGAGGCTGCGACAGAAGGACAACATCATCTCAGCTCCTTATTTCTGCTGCGTCAAGACCCCCATAGCTTCTTGCATAGATTGAAGACGGGTCAGATTCACCGTTAGAGGATCCATTTGCTCTGTGAAGCGATATCTCGCACGTCGTTGAAAGAGCAGGGATCAGGAGACAGCGACAGGGCCGAGGTTGTTATCACCAAGCCGGATCAAGTAAGACCATTCATTTTAGTATAACGACTATGATGGTTTTGCGCTCACGCTCGTTAGGGAGCTATGATCTTTCCTCTGCGGTATCTTGCCTGTTTGGATGCAAGATAAACGTATTACATCTTCCTTGCCTTGAGCCGTAAAATGCGATTTGTGATCGTGATCGATATCGATACACTTCTGACGATCTGTCTGGGTCCTATCGCCAGAAGTCTATCAATCACAATCTGGGGCCGGCAGAGTCAAAGCATCAGGCTATCGTCAAGATATCCAGCCTATAGATCCTGTGAGTTTAAAACAGTGGTGTAGTTCTTAATGAGAAGGGGACCGACGATATTCTCTTCGAAGTACTAAGTTGTTCAAGGCCGTGTTTGTGAGTCACTCGATGAATCTATGCCGAGCCAATCGAAGCCCACACCATATTGCCCATCTGAGCTTGGCTGGAAGAGTAGTGGGATGCAGTTTGAGTTGTTCAGAGGTGACATTGTAGCCTGGCGGAGAGCATCGCGGAGAGGCTTTGACATCCCAGGATAGCCAAATCCAGCTGACACAAGTTCGTCAACTGTTTTCCATCCATGCTACAATTACCCAATGCAAATGTTGGGTCCGTATAGCCTCTTGGGAATCATGAGTGTACCATTTGCACAATCATTTTCTAACCCGAGGTCGTTATCAAAATCCAGCCCTAGTTTGAGCTCCTAGCTTCTGTGTGGAATGCTTGAGCTTCAATTGGTCGTTTGGGTATGTTGTTCGTCGAGGACACAGGACGTTTTATATCTCCTAAAAGTTGCAAGGTGATACAATAAGCACTAAGGCTTCAACGCACGTGGGGCTGCTGGCTTATTGATTAGAAGCGAAGATTTAGCTCATAGCCACCTGTGTTTTTGCCAGTTTTGATAGTAGTGTAAAAGTCAACGTGCATACCCATCAAACAAGCATGACCCAGAGATCTTGTCGTTATTGACAGACGCGGACGGTCAAGGGTCGATGATTCATGGATCAAGCCGTTAATGTCGAATCGTCATTGTCTTCAACAGGAGATGAATCTCGCCGAAATTCTGTCCCTCTGTCCTGGCGCAACGGAATTTCTATTGCAGGTATTCAGACATGCGCAAGCTGCAAGCTGCACGACGCCAGTTTTGGAGTTGAGAAATTGCCGGCGCCTAAAGGCCTGATGGAGCTCTGTTGCCCATGGACAAAGCCATGAATACGCGCCTCCAGACAGGATCCTTGGAGCCATCAGATTTCATCTTGTCATTCATGATGCGTCAAGAACGGTGGAGCTCTCAGTAACGGAGAGGAAACCCAGGTTTCAGACTGTGGGAAGCTAAAGACTTATCAAAGCCTCAAACCCTCACGCAAGACATCTCAGAAGAATTCATGAAAGAAAGCAATAGGCAATCGGAATCAAAGAATCCCTCACCCTCGCATCAAAATGTCCACGATCTCAGTCCAGAGTCTCGAACCCGGAGGTCACACCGCGAAGACAGTGGTAGCCGCCACCTCACCCGCCACATGGAACCAGCCAAGCATTGGCCCACGTCACTCCACAGCCAAAATACCTGCTCAACACTGCCCAGCCCGGGGACATTGATGCAACCAACCTCAGCCAACATCTAGACCCTCCCCACAACACCGAAAAATCCGACAATCTCGTCGTCTCTTCAGTTCATAAACAACTCCGTCGCCTCCTCCACCTGCCAACCGAACAGAAACAAACCAACCTGCACCCGCACCCGCACCCCTCCCGTCGAAACCCTCCGACCCCCGCCATAACCATCATGGGGTTCCACGTCCAGCACCAGATGCACCAGTACACCGTCATCCCAAAGGTCCTCTACGTCCGCCGCTGGGGGCTGAAGAGGTGGAGTCTGGCGTTTGGGAGCAAGGGGAGGATCACCTACAACTGAGCTGCTACCCAACTCACCCGTGCGTGGGAAGATCTGGTATGTTTGACGGGCGTGGTTGCAGGGGGGAATGAGAGAGGCTGACCAGGTTAGGGCGTTAAATATGTCCGGACGCGGGGAGAGTGTGATGTGGTGATGTGATTGGGGAAGGATGGGTAGAGTGGGGAGGGTAGAGAATGTGGTGGTAATTTGGGTGCTGAGCAGCGAGTTACGATACCCTGGGTTTTTCTTGTTTTGATGCGATGGCGTTTTGCTCTGGCAAGATCAAAATGGAGCAAGGAAACGGTATAATGAGGTATAAGAAAGCCCTCCCAACACGATATCATCAATACATTCGTCTCCATCATCATGACCGTCGTGGAAAATATTGAAAATAGCTTCTCGTCAAGCTTTGCCCTCGAGCACCTGCGCACTGTTTTCCAGGACGCCATTCCACTCCCTAATCCTCCCAAGTAAACCCAACGTTTCCTTCGCACCATCAACAACCATCTCAATCCCCACCTCCGGCCTTTCCTCCTCCCTACCTTCCTCCCTCGCCTTCTCCCTTCCCCTCCTCACAGCGCCCTCAATATCCCTCAAATTCTGCACAAGCTCAAACTCCCTATCCCCCTTCTCCGCCACCTCCCTATGTTTGGCTCTAACCCGATCAATCTCCACCTCCAACTCCTCTCTCTCCTTCCTCCTCCCCATCAACTCCTCCCTCAACTGCCGCTTCCTCTTGTTTATCCCCCTCAACTGCTTGCCCAAAACATAGACCTCCGAATTCGCATGCTGTATCTCTTTCAAAGAGGTGCTCAGTACATCCCTGAAGTACTGCATTACATTCACTTGTCTGATCCTGGTCTTTCTGCTTACATTATCTGTTCTACTCTGTTGCTGGAAGGCCAGAATGTGGTTATCGGCCAATTCCGAGGAGACTTGAGCCAGGACGTCGACGGGTGTTATACCTGGGTTTGGTTCCGAGCTCAGCGTCTCGTAAGCAATGTTGCTGCTCCTGGTGCGGCGGTACACTGTGATTCCTATCACGTCGCCTTTGGCTTTCTTGCGGCGAGGGGATGCGGCGCGGTCGGCTGGTTTCTTGGGCTGTTTGCTATTTCTGGGGAGGTTGGTTGTGCCTGTGGAGAGGGGTAGTCGGGGTTTTTGTGGTTTCTGTTTGGGTGCTGGTCGCTTTCCTTGGGGAGATAGTTCGTCAATTTCGCTGGCCTCGGCTTCGGCTTCATCTTCGTGGACTGCGAGTGACGATTCCTCCACTCGTCTTCGTTTGTTCGTCTTACCGCGTGGTTCTATCAGTGCCTTTTGAGGTAGTCTACGTGTTCTCGGTTGCACGGGAGAAAGCTCGTCTTCGCTGGCATCGTCTCCCACAATCTCTGCCGGCACCGCGGGAGCTTCGCGAGTGGCCTTTCTAAGCCTCCTGGGTTGTTTGATTTTCGGAGGCGACAATTCATCCTCAACCACGGCGCGTCGCTCACGGGCCGACCTTCCGCTATTCGTAGCTCGCTCAGGTGATAACTCATCTTCTTCATCCTGATCAAGGTCTTCACTGATCGGTAGTGGCTCAATTACAGTTTCTCCCAAAGGGATTTCGCGTACCTCGCGCCTCGTGCTCTGATTGCTTCGCCCATCCGCAGCAGGGTTTGCCTTTGCCAGTCCCGATGAAGAACCTCGGTCTCCACTCAAAGCCTGGGCAGTATTTGCGGCTGTTAGGTTGTCTTGAAAATATAATTCATCTTCCTCACCAACCGCATCTTCCTCGATTGACAGAACGACGGATCCGGAAACACTGCCTGCTGATCGATGATTCCAACTGCGATCCCTACCTTCTGATAGCTCTCTCGGTAACTTGGGGGCCTCGAGCAACGTCTTGATTTTGGGTCCATCATTTTCTGGACTCAGCTCGTCTGGCTCTTCGGTCCCATCTCTCGCCCTCGTAGCTGGAGTCTTTTGCGCAGAGGCTGAAACCTCGATTGACGGCCGGATGCTCGCAGATCGTGATGCAGCAATGTCCTCTGGTGTCGTTTGGAGTTCATCCTGTTCCGTCTCTGCTACCGCTTCCAAGTGCGCGTCATCCCTTTTCCGCTTTCCAGTAGTGACTGGTGTTTTGAAACTCCGTCCGTTGCCACCACTATGCCTGCTACCAGAAGACGGCGCGAAAGTCGCGCTTGCTTCCTTGGTTCCAGCAGCTGGCGCAGGCTTTGCGCCAGATCCTGCGGGTGTCTTCCGAGTTGAAGGCCGCTGGGCGAGTGAGGGCTGTGGAG
This sequence comes from Venturia carpophila, assembly GCA_014858625.1. Lineage (NCBI taxonomy): Eukaryota > Fungi > Ascomycota > Dothideomycetes > Venturiales > Venturiaceae > Venturia > Venturia carpophila. The sequence goes on from JACTAK010000001.1 coordinate 3,097,173, forward strand.
TTTTGCGGGTGACTTGGGCCGGGGACGGTCTGGGTGTTTTTCTGGTCGATTCTCGGGCTGGAAGAGGCGGAGCAGCACCAAAATTGAAGCTGAACCCGGCATTCTTCAGTTCTCGAGGTCTACCCAGTTGTCAGTGTGTCTGCTTGTTGTTGTCTGGACAGTGTATCATACCCTGCGCCACGCTGGCGCATGAGGCGGCGCTCCTGTCGTTCGGCCATGATTGATATGGCTACAGATGTCTGCTACTACATTTGGGTGTACTTATGCTGTCCAAGATGTACCTGGAGCAGAGCGTACTACGGAGGTATATAATCGATAGATGTCCCGTCGCGTCGTTAAAGACGCGCCGAGCACGGCACACGGCCTTCTTCATGCTGTGTGGCCCGTGCTCTACCTTTCGTCTGGACTTTGGGAACTTCACGAAAAGTGTCAATTTGGACATTTGCAACATCCAGGTCCCTCCACAGACTCTACCACTCCCCAAACGTGCCACAAATCGCCGGACAATAGATAGTACGCATAGAATCCTCCGCGTACATCGCCCCGTCCCTGCAGAAACCACAATTCCAACATCCGAACGTACCATCATCCAGTACAATAGCTCCGAGCTCAGTAGGCATCCTATTGTTGGACTACAAGAAAACGGTTAGAAAGAGCTTGGAGTTCCCGTTCAATCATACACGCACGCCTTCAACCGGTTCGGCCCTGTCCTTCGTATCCACGAATTATACTACTCTAGTACCAACACGAACTAATTACAATTGCACCTCTCGATCTGCCTCATCGGGAATCTTTCAATTGTAGCAAACGAGGTCCTGCTCTACCTCTGCCCCACACGCCAGAGGAAACCTCGCCAATCCCTTGGGACGATTGTCGATGGCACGAAACTCTTACACATTTTCCAAAACAAGCATAATATCCTAGATCTCTAGAACGATATTAGGCCAAAAATCGTTCTCACAACCGATACATTGAGATTTGACTCATTGGATTTGGCAGCTGGCAGAACCACCGCTTGCCAATATCCAAAGTCAAATCGTTAATCGAGAGCACTTCCCATTTGAGAGCATTACGGATCACAAGATTGAAAAGCGACAAGCAGCGCTTTCCGAGATCGGAGCGTCGGGGAGACCTCCGGCGTGGCACATCGCAGTCTTCTTTACAAGAAGATATTACGCTGAGTACATTACATAATTGACAAGTTGCGGCTTCCTAATCTAACGCATTGCCAGACCACGCAATCTGGCACGTCTTCCAGCGGCCTATAAATAAAGCCTCTCCAACTACTGCAACCTCAACTCCATCACTATATCAACACAAATTATTCTTCGCCTCGACTCAATTACCACAGGTATGACAATTCCCCACAGCTTGGCCGCAGCCAACTCAAATCCCTACTCGCATGCGCCAATATTCATGAGACCTATCATTTTGAAATTCTCAATCCGGTCTAATATCGGGAATTATCTGACAGTGCCATCGATATTGGTGCGGAGTGAAATTATTCTCTGTTCAGAATAGTTGTGTGATTAAGGAACAAAATCGGGGCCCCAATGTGCCTTTCACTTCAAGCTTTCATCTGACTTAGATCTAGCAGCAACAACTAATCGCAGTCCAATCAGATCTCTCAGCACTCAACAACTTCAACGTCGGTCGGGACATACACTTCTTCACTACAACACCCTTAACATAACTTGTTCCTCGACTCAGCTTCCATCTCTATCATAGGTAGAGCTTGCTCCTTTTTCTCACCCTCGAGCATTACTCATCCAACCATCCTTCAGCAAAGACAGTCACGACTCGAATACGCCAAACAGAGACCAACAAGTACAATTCCTGTCGCCACCTCGACTTCACCTTTTCCTCACTCCCTCACATAACTCCAGTCAACACCGCAGGTAGCGTAACCCCTTTTCAACTACCTAAACAACGCGGACTGATCCATCTTAGCAACGACGTCCACCTACATTCAACATGGGCTGGCTTTGGGGCTCCGACAGCCAAAAGTCGAATGAGATCGAGAACCTGGATCCATCTCTACGAAACTTACTTGACAATCAAAAATCAAAGCCGACAGCGCCGGCCCCTTCGCCGAATCCGCCGACATCATGGCTTGACCAAGTGACGCCCGCACCAAAGCCTTCCAAAACAAATCTGACAACAAATCCAGCTCCCAAGGTCCCGCCGCAGTCACAATTTCAAGATGGTCGCTATGCCGAACTCTGGAAAAACTACAAGCCACTTGCGCAAGTTGAAGACGCGACGAAGACAGATCAACAAAGGATGCGAGACTTGATGGAAGATCAAGATTCGAAAAAGGCCCGTCTAGGTATGATGGCTCTCGAGAACTGCGCAATGGAGCAATGGGCCGAGTACGAATGCCTCACAGGACCGGCCAGCGTGTCGAGAGCTCTACTTTGTCGTGCCGAGAATCGCGCATTCAGCAGGTGTTTCGAAACTCAAAGCAAGCTTCTTAAGGCATTGGGATACATGTCTGTTATCGATCAACCAGAAGAGGCTGAAAAGGTCCAGATGCACGCCGATCGTCTCTGGCAAAAGATTATCGAGCAGGAAAAAGCCATTGATGAGGCTAAGAAGAATGACCAACCAATACCACGATTCCAGCCTGTAGTGCCGGGGAAGGTCATTCCCGCAGATGACTTATCAGAAGAGCTTGGAAAAGCATTGGAAAAGAGGGTCAAGGGTATGGATCCGCAGCAGCGCGCCATTGAAGAAGCAGCCTTTGCAGCTGAGATCGAGAACCAACGAGTGATTGGCAAGCAGGGTGTACAATTTCTGGAACTAGAGCAACAGGCTCGCGCAAAACGCTTCAAAGACGGTACTGCAACTTTGGGAGACAGGATGAAGAGATGGTGGGGTTGGGACAAGAATTTGAGTGAGGAGGATTGAGGTGGTCCGACCCCTGAGGTGGGAATTTATCAATATCGATCTCATCTCTACGCGTTCACCACCACGACTTAACCACGAGCATTTCCCAAGTGAAAAACGACCCTCAACGCGATGAAGACGACCAGTTCATCCCTGACATTACCACGTTGTTGCTTAGGTAAGGAATTTTCACTACTTATACAGGCTCACCGACTCCCACCCTTCACCTTTTCTTCTTTAGTTCTGCTCACCCGCTCACTCGCCGCTTGCTGCTCGAACTCACATTTTCCGCCACTTTTCTTCCAAGAGAAATTTGCTAACGTTTGCAGCACTACCGAGACATCTCACATCAACCACAACATACTACGGCTTTCTTCACTTCAGCAATATGTCTATCACTCCCCTCGCCCTTGCCGATCCATTCAGAGCGCTGTCCATCACCGGTCGGCCTCCTCGACCCATTCGATTCAAATTCAACCCTATACACAATGTCCACAGCAACGAACCAACATCAATCGCCATACAGGCACCCGCATTCATCCTACCAAGTGTCCAACAATTGGCACTGGAACAGCTCACCGAGAGCACATACAAGATCGACCTCCATCTCACCACATCGTCGATCAGCGAAATCCAACATGGTCGTCGCAAATTCATCCGCGACATCGAACAGATGATCGACAGCATTCCTCACATGACAGAGTTGAACGTCGTCGTCACCCTCGATCGCATCCATCACAAACCCATCAAGACGCGCGAATTCGTCACTGACCTGTTCTGGACCACGATGAATGCTTCCCTTTTTTATCGACACTCTCTTATCAAGTACACGGCATCAATGGAAAACAATCAATACGTCGCCAACGATGGCGATGGAGTCCGCGCACTCCTGGAGGACGTCACGTTCATGACGGATAGCTAGGTAGATGGCTGCATTTGATTTTCATTTCTTTATTTGCTCCCTTGTGCTGATATTTGCCGGCGTCAAAGAGTTCAATTGTTACTTGCCACTGGGGAATGTCCAGGGCCTGAGATGCTTTCACGATGTTTGATACCTGGCGGTCATTTGCTTGCTTCTGATGATTCCCGCTCTTGACTGTCTTTGTTCATGGAGGGTAGGAGGGTGTAGGAATATTGGAACATGGATTTCATGATGTATACTAGATTGACTCGTTCCCGTCTCTTTGTGCGCAGCAATGCACCTAATCGAGAATCCGCCGCCGTCACTTATTCTCCCACTTCCTCATCACGCCGTCACTCACTTGCCAACTCCTGGATCCGTTCATCATCATCATCATCATCATCATCATCATCAGAGCTTCTATATCGCCAAGGATACTCCACGCTCAACAGTGTAGCAATCAATGCATAACCCGTAAACGAGGGATACCTCATCCTTCCTCAACAAACCTCATCACGAAATTGAATACCCTCACCGTGATCAACATCCCCATCAACCTCCCCCCCCCCCCCCCCCCCCCCGTTTCACACAAACGCAAATACAAACACAAACACGCCTCTCCAATCCGATCCGATCCAATCCGATCCAGTCCAGCCCAAGCTATCCATCCAGCACCAATCCGCACAATCGAGAAAAAGACAAGAAAAAAAGTGTGTGTGTGTGTGTGTGTGTACGACTTAATCCCTGGGTTTTATTTTTTTTAGAAAAAATTACATTGATGGATACTTGCCTCTCTCCTTCCTTGTGAAAAAAATAAACGGGGGGTCTGTTTGTACAAGAACAACCCCTCCTCCCCTGCGCCAAAAAAAAAAAAAAACGCCCGATGCTACCATGGCCCAATACAGGAGTATGGTACACACGCTCTGCAGATCCCAAACACCAGTCCGTACACCACAAAATAAAACACATGAAGAGACCAAAGACGAATCAAGCACTCTCTCTCTCTCGATTCATCCACCTCTCTCAGTACAAGAGCAATAATACACCAAGACTCCCTGGCCCCCCCAAAAACTCCATGCCAAATGCCATCGATCCGACGAGTACACCAAACATCAGCCCGAAGAAGAAATGGGCCACCGACTCCTCAGCCCTTCGATCCAGCGTCCATACAGCACCTCGGCCAGTCCACCGGATTGCTCCATCCCAGGCCTCGTGTGCCCAGGTAACCGCTTGGGATCAATCTCGCTGACCTTTCTGGCCCCCTCTTTCTTGCCCTCCTCCTGCCTCTTTCCACCCTCCTCTCCCATGCTTTTCTTCGGGGCCTTGTTCTCGTTCGGACTCTCGATCTTCGGAAACGCGCTCTGCCTTCTTCGATGGCTCTTCAAGTGCGGATTGTTCTTCGCGAGTAGCAGTCCGGCTTTCCTCGAACTGTTGGGGTTGCTTGCCAGGCTATGATCAGACGTCGACACACAGCTCGTGTCGATCTGCGCCAGGCTCTTGCTCGGACGATGGCCCCTCGGCGTCCCGGGAGCAGGACCAGCAGGCTTCGGCATGCCAGGCGCAGCTCTGGCTGGCACCGGTTTCCTCTCAGGCGATGCCATATTCGCACTCACTTTCTGTGGTTGTTTGACCGGGCTCGACACTGGCGTCTGCGGCAAAGCCTGCGGCGGCACCATCGGCGTTACCACGCTCAACCCTAACGAACCCGCCAACTTGGAATCATCCCTAAGCCTCTCCACCAGAGACTTCAAAAGCAGAAACTCTCCTTCCGGGTCAACGCGATCAAGGACGCTCCACGCGTTGTGAAGTCTAGCAAGCGCCTCTCGCTTACTAGCCTCCGCCGTCTGCGCATGTTGTTCCTGAAACGTCGTATCGACGATTTTGCTATAAGCCCGTCTGCCGAGAAGTGATTCCTTCGTCACCATGATTGGAGTCACTGGGATGGGAATTTCCGCACAATCGTCTTTGAACAAGGGCATGGGAGGTGTGTTTTCGTCATGGTCGACGAGCGTCGAGGCAGTGGAGGCAGACTTTTTTCTGTCAAGGCCGCCGTGTGCGCGTGGCTCTAGCACCGACGAAACAGAGCTCTCTCGATCTTTCTCCACTTTGCCGTTTCCACCAGAGGAGACACGACGGAATGGGCGAACTGCAGATGGAGAGTTTCCAAACGACATGTCCAGACCAAGTGGCTGCTTTTGCGCCTGCTCCGTCACACTAATCTTGCGCGCTGTCGGCGTTTGACCAGAAGGCGCACGCATGGCTGTCGCCGTGGCAGGATTTCTCTTTGTCGGCGTGAAGTCTCGGTTCCGGTTCTCGTTCTTCATCTGATCGAGTTGAGGGTTTCGCATCATGGTGGGCCAATTCGGTGCAGGAGAGCCGGTGCCTAGCGGCGCGGCATTCAGATCCATACGCTGTAGCATCGCACTTGGGGCTTCTCGCTCGCGTGCTTCGATTGTTGCGTATGGATTCGTGATGTCGGATGCGTCTGAAGGTACCCGGCTCATCTTCCTTCGTTTGGGGGGCGCAATTGTGGCAGGCCTGATGGTGTCAAAGACCCATTCTTCTTGCTCGAGGCGTGGTGAAAGATCTCGCAGTGTCTCCTCGTAGTATTTTGGATGCGATGATCGCTCTTCTCGTTGGTCATATCGCTGGCGACGTGCAACAAGGTCGTGTAGTGACTCGACTTTGCCTGCGTTGCGAATGAAGCGATGCCGTAGTAGTTCCTTCGCAGTTGGTCTTCTGTCCGAGTCCTTGACAAGACATTGTGCGATGAAATCTTTGAAGTCCTTGCTGAAATTGCCTTCCAACCGCGGCGCAGGCGCTTTCGGGATGTGAAACAGGACTTTCATAGGATGTATCGACGCGTTTGGCGGTTCTCCATTCGCCAATTCCATAGCCGTTATGCCCAGTGACCAAATATCCGCCTTGCAATCGTAACCCGACTCTTGTATGACTTCTGGAGCCATCCAAAAAGGTGTACCGACAAAAGTCATGCGTTGCGATTTGATATTCGTGAGTTGTGCAGCGACACCGAAATCAGCGATCTTGACTTTTCCCTTTTCCGATAGTAATATGTTGGCAGCCTTGATGTCCCGATGGATCTTTCCGGTCTGGTGGAGGTAGTCGAGGGCGAAGAGGAGCTCGCGGCAAACGATTGCGACCTGGGACTCAGTAAATGGTCCTGGTTCGAGCTGCCATGGTCAGTGTGGGCTCTCAAAGAGGACGGGCATTGTAGGGCCATACCAGATCCAAGCATGAACCACCGCCGAGATACTCCATGACAATCCATAGCTTCACACCTCTGACGAAACTGGCCTTGTATTGCGTGACGTACGAGCTGGCACATGTACTGAGCAGCGAGATTTCTTGTTGAATTTCTCGGATGTCGTCGTCGCTGCCTTCGAGATCGATCTGTGGGGCATGGGTTAGCCATGCGTCGACCATGCCGAGGCGTGTTGACACGTACATGTTTGATGGCAACGTATTCGCCCGTCGTCCGGTCCTGGGCTTTGTACACGACTCCGAAGCTCCCACCTGTAGCAAACAAAGTCAGATGGTGGAACCAGGAAGACGGACTCGAAACATTGACATACTCCCCAGCTCCTCGAGCATGGTGTAATTGTCGGCCATTGTAGTTGATGCGGTGGTAGGATCCCTCTGAGTGCCAGACTTCGTAATGGGACTGCAGGCGACGAGAAGAATGGTAGGAATGGGGACAACGGCTGGTCGGGAGGGAACTCGAAGACGGATGGCATCTCTTGTCTTGGAGTTGGATTTTGTGAGGCACGGGCTTTGGTTACTATGGCAACCACAACGAGGCTGAAATGAATCGTGCTTTCCTCACAGTGGAGACATTAGGGATGGTAAATGGGACAATTTCTATCGGCTGCGGAGAGAATCTATGCGATGCAGTCTGTCTTGCCGTAGAAGCACGAGGCAATGCCATCTCATGGGGCTGCAGTTGTTGTGGTCGCCCAACGGTCAACCCCTGTGAAATATGGCGATTAGAACACCAGCAACCGCTTCCAGAAGACACAGTCCCTGAAACTTGCCGCTTTGGGTAAGACACGGCCCGGGAGTTGCATGAGTGAGCGAACTGGAAACAAAAACGCGGGGACGCGGCTGACCACGGAGATTTCGGAACGGTCGCCTGTCGGCTGGCAGCTCTTGGCCGGGTCAGACGGCGCGCAGGTGGTGAGTGTTGGCGACGAGCACCATGGAGGAATGCTGGACTCTGGAGTCTCCTCGTGCTTCTTTCCCCTGAGAAGCTGGACCTAGACAGTGGACACGGAAGACAGGCCTTGTCTTCTCCTAGATTGGATCGCCAGCAACATTTGGAGCGAGTCCCCAATCCAATCATGGAAGACATCGGGCAAGGAGTACCAAATAAAGCAATTCTAGCGGGTGTCCAGCCTGCTAGTGCCCACAGAACCCTTTTCCCCTGGAGTCACAGTCACAAGCAAAGTAGGTAGTGGAGAGACGTCGAGGCAAGTCCCTGCAGATGTTGTCCGGACAATTGACAGCTCTATACCCCGTGGGCCCGTCGTGCCCGTACTTGGTGATGGAGGGACGAGCACGAGTCCAGGACGGTGTCCACTGTCCAAGACGCGGACGAGGACGAGGAACAGAGAGGTACATAAGGTAGACAGGAATGGCTGCCCCTAATGGCTGCCTCACCTTGACCGACAGTCTCTCACCACCTGTTCAACCTTGTCCCTTACTTTGGCAGCGGTCATGGTCATGGTCGTGGTCGTGGTCGTGGTGTGAAGAGAGGCTGTTCTCGCGTTCCAATTTCAGGCAATAATGTATAATTGTCTTTGCCTTCTTGATGTTGCCTGCGCCCTGCTATGCGTCGTCCTGGCTATCATCTCTCGGTGCCGTGTCTGCGCTTCACTTTCTGGCCTTTGCCGCACGCAAAGCAATCGCCAAATTGCTCACCTCCTCAACCGCATTCCTTTACCGCCTCCAGGCACTTCGTTATCGCTACCACCATCACCATGTACATGGACGTCCTCGCGAACGGCAATCCTTAATGGCAGACCCAAACCTAGAGTCCGCAAAGGCCACCACGAGTCGTCCCGAGTCTGTTGACATCTCCCGAATCATGCTGCAGTCTGGTCAAAACAGTCCGCGCAAGCCTCCTCCGACCGAACAAATCTCGTCGAGTCCTACCACAAGAACTTCTATGGAATCAGTGCAGACCTCCACCTCGACAGTATCCCACTCTCGCTCCTCGTCAACAGCCGACAATGCCCATTCGCGTCAACACAAACGCCTGTCCCTGAACGGCTTTCCCGTTCAGCAACCAAACTCCCGACCGTCTCGTCCACCTTCGTGGATCGTGAGCCCGACCAAACCTCCAGAAGACACTTGGTCTTCAGCAGAGGGCAACTTCCTCACCGTTCTCGCCGGTCAGGAACGGCGCGTTCTCGAGTTGAAGGACGAGTTAAGACAAGCCGAGCTTGAGCTGGCAAGGCTCAAGAGACATTACTCGGTGCACGAGGCTAACAAGAAGCGGAGTGACATTCGAAAGGTTGCGCAACTGCAACCTCTCGCCGCCAGTCTATCTACCCTCGAGACGGCTGAAGAGGATGAGGACGGATCATCCGAATGGATGCAAAAGGAGATGGAAAGGAGGAAGACTCTGCTAAAAGGCATGAGAACGTCCAACAGAAAGGTCTTCAGTGGCTCACGACACGCGCGCACATTATCGTTGCTGTCGCCTGAGAAGAGTTCCTTCCCCCAGCCGTTCTCACCGCCCAAGGCCGAAGCACGACGCAGCGACTCTATTCTGTCACGGCCTCCACCTCTTACCAGATCCTCGACCACGTCGGATATCTCCGAGTCGCCCATGCGGCCTCTTGATCTGCCCCAAATGGACGGCACGCAGACCAAAGATGCCCTCATGCGCACTGGCAAGCAGATGGCTTTTGATCTCAAGGACGGACTTATGACATTCTTCGAGGACATTCGACAAGCAACTGTTGGAGACGAAGGTGGTCCAATCAGAGCCACCGCACAAGGACAAGTTCGGCAGCCCATCCGAGCAACCAGAGGCGGTCGACCAAGTCAGATAAATCGTGCTGCGAGCGCAAGGACTGCTCGCAACGAGATCACGAGCAATGACACACTCATCGATATCGGAGGATCATTCTGGCGCGAACATGGCATGGGCACGGACTCGCCGAAGCCCAAGGCAACCACGCGAACCGCGTCAAAGACCATGAAAGCGAGGCGTGAAGCCACCCCCGTCAAGACAGACACAGACGATGACTGGGACAGTTGGGGTACACCAATCAAGCTGGCTGACTCCCCCAACCCTAGCGACGGAGACGGAGACTCCATGACCTCTTCTCAATCCTACACTTGCAGCACGCCCATCACAAGCGCACGAGGTCATAACTCCCCCGCTCCATCGACTGACAGAACGCTCACACCTCGCAGTGTGACGACTCCCAGCCGCTCTACGAAAAGAGATTCAATACCGTGGCCTAGCCTCGAGAAGCTACCGGGCAATCTCAAGCGGACCGCTAGTCATTTGATGAAGGAGTGGGAGAAGACAGTCGGCCCGCTCAGTCCTTCGCTGGAAAGAGTGGGTAGCAGTGTTGAGCATGATAGTGATTCCGGGTTGGACTATCCATATCCCTCGCCCCAGAGTGATTGGAGAAATCATTCCACGAGTCCGGCCCTGGGAAGTGGGAAGGCAAAAGTGAAGAAGGCGGATTGAGAGAAGCTGTTTTGCATCTGCCTGCTGGGAGCATCAGAAAGCGAGCCCTTCTTGGTTTTTTGAAGAGCGAAGCGAGATACGGCATCCACGAATGTTTAATGATAGTTACGAGACAATTGGATACGCTTTCTCCTCGGCGTTCTTTTGAGTACCACAAGAGTCGCGAAAGAATAGATGTCGCCTATTCTTGACCCAACCTATTCACATTTTACTACTCTCAAGGGATGAATTTGTAAATTGGTCTCCCGAAGACCCGTCTCTGACCGTTTATTTTTTTCTCTCTCTGCCACAAACTTGCCCTGAAGCCTCTGCCTCTGCCTCTGCATCTGCCTACTTCGCCGCCGTCGTGCCTGGGTACATAGAAAGTCGTTGTTTTGCGCTCTACCACATACGGTAAGTATAATCATCAACACCCCGGGACCTCCAACCCCGTACAGAGATCCACAACCTCAAGATCGCCTCGTTCGTTCGTTCGCCCCTTCCACGTCCGTGATCTTGGCACCGGTTGTGGCTAGATGATGGATTATTGTGAGAGCTGTGCGGAAGTGGGGATGTGTCTGATTGGGGTCTGGCCCTTGCTACGGAGCTTAGTACTTGTAGGTCTGATGGGACTCAGCAGACTGTGGAGCGTCCCTTTTTCAGAGATGGAGATTTCTACCTACGCTTGAGATCACTACGACAGCGTCGGCGTTGCATTCTTGGTTTGTCAGGTTTGGCTAGGTACGTCACGTCACGTCACGTGGAAAGGTTGTATTCGGTTGTTGATTATGTAAGTACCGATCCTCAGATGTCTGTCTGGTTTGATGATAATCCCTAGATCACCTGCAGAGTTGCTAGCAGACCAGCGACTCCTTTTCTTGCTGCTCTGAAGCAACACACGACCACTGTCGGTCTGTCGCGCGCCCTGTTCTCTGGATTAGTTGAGAGTATATATTGGAAATAGCGTCGTCGACCTCCCTAGCAAATGATCAGATCGCTATTGGAACACAACAGGTTTGGTTCTCTTTTAGCAGTCCGGCGATGGGGGTTTAAACGGGGTCGAAAGGAAAGAACTGTTTCCTGCTCGTCGTGGTAGCCGTCATGATCCCCCTTTGCCAACCATGACAAAGCTGCCACTACTATCTGATCCATCAATCGAGGAAGGACGTCTTGGCAGAGAGTTGGGAGGAAACGGCCCGTCAGACAAATCTGAAGGGAATCCTGATGCTACGGGCACCTCGTCTTCGGAACCGAAGCCAACGGAACAGGTACTTCCACTACGGACCTGGTTTTGGGATGTTGCCACGTCTTCGGAGAGCCGATTCACGGTTTTGGTGAGGTCTTGGACCGATGCCAGTAAGTTGTCCATCTGACTTTGCACTTGGTGGACTGCTTCCTCTCGTACGACGAATGTTGGTGTGGAGCACTTTCGGGAGAACATGACAACGGCGAGAGTCATGATAGCGGCGGAGCAGATAGTTATTACGACGGTTGGGAAGTCTTGGGAAGGCATGTTGGTCCTAGCCTGGTAAACAATTCTGCAAAATGATTATGAGAGTATCAAAACAGCTGCTAACGAGGTTGTATAAATATGATTGGCCTCCTGCAGCGCGTGGACTGAACACGGTATTCGAATGATTATGATCGTGTACAAACGACATGTTCATCGAGCAGATTCGTCCACTGGACACATCTTTGTTCTGATGCATGTGACGATGCACCGCGAATACGGACGCTGAGATGCGTAGATGCGTATGGTGAATGCAATGTATGTAACCCTGAATTGAAGCCCAGTTTCCATCATTGCGAGACGTAATGGGTGATTAACGCGACGGGTGGTTCCCTCTCGAGCCGAGACCAGCAGAAAGCCAGATCAAATGTAATCGTACTCTGTCATACCAGAAGGTCGAGAGTATGCCGAAGTGTTTGGCTCTGGGAGAAAAGAGAGCGTAACAAGCGCAGAATTTTCCCATATCAAGCGCTGTGCCAACACGTGATCTTTATTCATCTATGCTCTGATTGGACACCTCCTTTGCCGAGCTCACCCGCATAGCATCCTCAAGACGTCGGCATGTTTGAGGCCTCTCGGGCGAATCTCAGAACTCTGCCACTGTCCGTCCGAACAAGATGATGTCCAACAGAGCTCTCCAGATCACTGCCCGGCGAGGTGAGCGTCCAATGGGCCATTCCCACCACGTTTGCTGACCATCTTCAGTGGCCGCCCAGAAGCCAACCACTGCGTTTGCCCGATTCGCTTCGCCAGCTGCCGTCGCAACGAATACCCATTTCCTCCACAGAAGGTGAGACTTACAAACTCATAAAGAGACAGAATTGGCTGGCCAGATCGAACTTCGGGTGTGCCGTGGTCGACTCGGAAGGGCATTACTAACCCCTCATCGTAGACAAGTCGCGACGCAACATGTCTCTGCCGACAACAACGAGATCCTCGTAGCTCAGCGCAAACTGCGGCCCGTCTCACCACATCTTGGAATCTACAAGCCTCAGATAACATGGATCCCTTCCATGTTCAACCGTATCACCGGTGGCATCTTGAGCGGTGTTTTCTACCTCTTCGGCCTCGGTTACCTCGTTGCTCCTGTTTTCGGCTGGCACTTGGAGTCTGCAGTCCTTGCTGCTAGCTTTGCTACATGGCCCATTGCCGCTAAGGTCCTTGCAAAGATGTCTCTTGCTCTACCATTCACTTTCCACAGCTTCAATGGGCTGCGACATTTGATGTGGGACATGACCAAGGGCATCACCAATGCTCAGGTCGCGAGATCAGGGTGGTTCGTGGTTGGATTGAGCTTTGTGAGCGCTTTCTATCTGGCCATTGGCTATTAGAGGCGATGGATGATATTGGATAACACGGGCATTGCGCGGAGGGAGGGAGTGCGCACAATTTCGGAAAGCCGACCACATGTACATTGGAGACTAAATTACGAGCTTATTTATGTATTTAGTATCAGACTGTTGGAGTTTCTGCATGGCATCTCATACTGTGAACCTCTCTTTTGCTGCTGGTGACTTTGGATCGACAATTATACTGCATTGGCATTGACGACGGTGAATTCCCGGTCAACTGAAAACTATAAATTACCAGAAACTCATCTTGACGGGACGATCATAGAACTTAGAGCTTGAAGGTAGCATAAATTCAAGGCAGCAACTCCGCCATATTTGAGCCTCTTCTCAAGTGTAATGCATGTATACCTCCTGAAATAACGTATGGAGTGATCAAAAACCACATAAAATTCGAACTTGGGACCTGAACGTTTTCTCCCCAACAACAACACCTATTTTTCCGCAGCACGAAACCAAAACACCAATTTTGCTTCTGTCCATGGCCATGAACCGTCAAATCATTCCCATCACCCCGAATCTGCCATCATGAGGCCGGAACAACCACTACCTCTGCCTCCAGAATTCATCGACGTCGATACATATGTTGACTCACTCCTCCACTTCGGCACATCATGCACCCTTTTAAGAACTCTATGCGGCGGCATCCACATCAACGACTTCTTCAACCGAGATCCAGATCTGTACACCCAGGTTCTCCCCCACGAATGGCGCGAATACTTCAAGAGCGTGGAAATCTTCGAATTGCTCGATTTGCTCATGCGAGAGGATCTGGGGGAGGTTCAGACGCAAGGTTCCAGCCATGGGGGATCGCAATGCGAGGAGAAGCACGATAGCGGGATCAGACCGCGACCGCCGCAAAGTTTGATACGATATATCGGAGATGTCCGCCGTCATCTTCTCAGACGGGACTTCAAACCAAGCGCCTCGAACCGGAAAATGGACCGCAGAATCGCGGTGGGGATGAATGTGAAGAAAGTGCACGAGGTGGAGAATTTTGCTCATTACGTGGACGGACTCGCTTCGACGATGAATGAGGGCTCTGAGCACAGAATCACCCATCTGATTGATTTTGGGGCCGGGGTGAATTATTTGGGACGGGCGTTGGCTAGTCAACCGTACAATAGGAATATCATTGCTATTGAGAGTAGAGCTCATGTTGTGGAAGGGGCGAAGAAGATGGATGTGCTGGCGAAGATTACGGATAGGGCTGTCGTGATGAGGAATAAGAAGGAGTGGAGGAAGATTGAGGAGGCTGGGGCGTTGGAGGGTTTATCGGATGCTGCTGCAAGAGAGCAAAAGACGGTACCATTGAAGCCTTCCATGAGTCTAGGTGCTAATGCTGGTATCGTACCCTTTGCACCAGATCGCGATCTCATGCACAAAGAAAAGACGAAACGGACTCCAGATGAGGCAACGATACAGACTGTCAGAGCAAAACTCGAGCTCCCAAAAAATGGTCAAGGGACTATCCAATACGTGGAACACCTGATCAAAAAGAGCAACCTCGAAGAAGTAATAGATCAAATCGTCTCCCCGCCATCAAATCCAGCCTCCGATCCCACCTTCACCTCCCCGTCAGAACCAGGTCTGATGGTAATATCCCTCCACTCCTGCGGCAACCTTCTCCACCACGGCATCCGCACCTTGACCGCCAATCCTTCCGTCCGCGCCGTAGCACTAGTAGGCTGCTGCTACAATCTCATGACCGAGCGATTGAACCCGCCGACTTTTAAAACCCCCTTTCTAAGGGAGCACCCACGACTGGAAAAGACATCCAACATCGGCGACGAAGATGGGTTCCCAATGTCCAACCGCTTCCTGACATACCGTCACAAAGTGTTGACTCCCATTGCAGGGACAGGGGGTGCCTACCCATCCCCCTCTCCCTCTTCATGTTCCAAAAAAGAAGAAGAAGAAGCAGAAGAAGAATCCCACGAAACCGGCATCCGCCTCAACATAACCGCGCGAATGATGGCCGTCCAAGCCCCCCAAAACTGGACCCCAACAGACTCCTCCTCCTTCTTCACCCGCCACTTCTACCGCGCCCTCCTCCAACGCCTCTTCCTGGAAAAAGGGATCCTCGACCCACCCCCCTCCACCGGCACCCGTCCCCCGGGCAAAACAGCGCCCATCATCATCGGCACCCTTTCCAAAAAATGCTACGCGACGTTCACGACCTACGTCCGCGGCGTCGTTGCCAAACTGTCTCAACCGGATGGGGGGACGGGCGAGGTGAGTGAGACGGGGAGGGTGCTGCGGGAGAAGGTGGGGATGTTGACGGATGCGGAAGTGGAAGCGTATGTGGAGCGTTTCAAGGAGAGGAAGAAGGAGTTGTCTGTTATTTGGTCTTTGATGGCTTTCAGTGCTGGGGTTGTCGAAGCCATGGTTGTGGTGGATAGATGGACTTTTTTGAAGGAGCAGGAGTGCGTGGCTGATGCGTGGGTGGAGCCAGTGTTTGACTATGGGTTGAGTCCTAGGAATTTGGTGGTTGTGGGTGTTAAGAGAGATGGATAGCTAGGTTGGTTTGGATTCTTAGCATAACTATAGCGTAAACGCGCCGCTGGTAATGTGATATTGCACATGGTCGCTGCTGTAAAATCATCACCTGGGTTGATCAGAAAAACTGCAAATTACGCTGAGAGTATGCGCCATGACATTATTTCCTCTCTTCCTTTCCCGGAACACCATATATGCAGGTCCAAAGCCAAACCGAGGCCCGACATTAAAATTTCAATATCCAACTCCTTGCTTCCAAAAGTTCGCTGGGCTTGCCGCTCTCGACATCGGACTTTGTGTCTGTGTTCTCGGCGGTGCCAACGGGCTCCTGAACCCGCTGTCGGGCAATGGGCTCCTTGGATGCGGGTTCGGGTGCACGGGCAGAAGCGTGGTGTGACTATTTCTCAGGTGTAGGCTGCCAGTCGACGAAACAGCGGAGAGGCCAGAAACGCTGTCATGGCTCGCTCCAAAATCTTTGCCAAACTCGCGGCTCAAATCATTGCCAAACTCCTTCTCTGCGAACCGCGAATGCCCTTGTCGACTTGCGCTTCTCAGAGCGTCGTGTTGTCGTGGCAAGTCGTAGACCACCGGTTCGTCATCCAAGGGCATTCTTCGCAACCCAGTGTCGCCACGGGCTGTGGCACCCAGGGCATCCAATTCCGTGTTGAAATCGTTCTGGCTCTTGACGAAAGAACCTCGGTCGTCTCGCATCGGTTGATATCGCGTTTCTGGGTTCTTTGAAATGATTGCTGAAATCGACGTCCACAAAACCATGAGAATGATTACCAAGGCGAAGACGACATTCAAAAGGAAAAAAAGGACGCCCATGATGCCGATCGCTAAAGGCGGAAGACCAAACACTCCGGTGAAGAAGAGCAAAAACACGGTGTTGACGAAATTGACCGCTGCAATGGCTATGTTGAAGACGTTTGTCTTCTTGTCCATGTAAGGCCGCATGGTGCTGATTGCGACTAACATTCCGAGTTCGAGTACGACAAGAGCTACGCTCTGTGTTTTGCCACTTCCCTGTGCCAATCCGATAAAAAGGCTTTTGGCGAAGGTGTAGAGAAGCATGGGAATAATGAAGAAATACATTTGAGCCTTGAACTGGATATATAGACTAAAGAAAATTAGTTTTGGCATACAAATAGAAAGTGGAAACCGCGACGTACAAGCCCCATTTATTGAGTATGTTTAGATCAGAATAGAGAATGTAGGCGGGGTTCTGGTGCAGCTCGATGGATCTGCGAGCATAGTTCCACACTTTGAAGGCTGCAAGACCTAAGCAGACCATGACCGCGAGAACGGACGTTATGGCGAGTATGACATGGGCGGGCGAATCGCGTTTTGTGATCTCCCAGAAGCACATCACGACCATTTGTGGGAAGGTGATTAGAACCTAGGTTGTAGCAGTCAGCATAAGCCTTAGCATCACAGAAGGCTGCTTGGCTTACGATCCTGAAAAGAATGCCTTTCAGCATAACCCTCCATCCGGTGCGAAACTCGTGAAATTTCTCTGGTCGCATCTTGCCCATCCGGATGAGCAGCTCGCACCCGTGCTTAAAAAGTAGGACTCCAAATGTCGTAAATAATATGAATATTACGAAAAAGAGATAGCTCGTAAAGAAAATGTTGGAGAGCTCGATGTTACCCACAAAACCGACTCTTTCTATGCCCCTGACGACTAGTGATTTCAGGTTTGCATATTTGGAATTGACCAACACAGCTCTTTTGAGGACCTGGACCGAAGTCGTATCCAATCCTGATATGTAGGTCGTTGGCTTTCCTCCAGTGGCTCGTTGGTACCAAGTCGCCATCTTTTGCAGGAAGTCAACTCGAATGATGCCCATACTCCATTGAAAGTTTTGTGTCCAAGCACGCACAATTGGCGGGGTTGTTACTGCCGTCATCCCAATGAGGGCAAGAGCCTGGAAGTAACCGAAAAGTGCCAAGGCATTGGCGGCAATGTGGGAGGCAGTGTTGGAATGACCGAGTCCAGATATTACGGCTGAAGAAACGAGACTGAGAAGGACGATCAACGCGATGCTCCAAGCCACGCCTACTTGATGTACTGTTTGGCCATTCGACAGGTCGACTTCCAAGCAGGCGAGAGGTTTTTTCGTGGCGGTGTCGTTTATCCAGATATGAGCTTTGATGTCAAGGTCCGGGACGAAAAAGCCCACAGCTGAGGCAACCCTTGTCAGTTGATTCGACCAGCAAAGTTGTGACCAACATACCTGGAATTTTCTTCATGATGTCCGCTTCATCATTTGCCGGCTTGTCCAAAATGAAATTCGAGTTCATCTCCAAATCGGCTGCGTTCATGGGGCATAGCCCAGCAAACTTTGGCGCGGGTCTTCCAGTCTTCTCGTCTAATACTGGGTCACATGGATTGATCGGTTCCTTGAGTTGTTGGAGTTTGAGCTCGTATCCGTATATCCAGACTTTGACGTCCAGTACCACATTAGCTTGAATTTCTGAAAAGCCTTTCACATTGTAAGTTATCGTCCGGTTGTTGGGCGTAAATGCCACGCGAAAAAGGCTGGCGGAGAATGCGGATCCTTTCATGCAATTGTTTAGAGAGTTTGATTCAAACAGCTTGATGGCATGGATCGACTGTAGAAGACATGATAACGACCACAGCAGTGGAAGTATCCGCCGCGGTAGAAAGGCCATGCTTCTTCCTTGGGAAGGCGTCCGATGCGCCCAATGTGGGCCGCTCGATGTTCTCCAATATGTGGCCTTTGGAGAGTGTACTGGCGACGTTTGTGGTGTAAACAGATGTGGAGGAGACCGTCGCAGGAGAGGAGTCGGCAAACGAATGTACTGTTTGGCTGAAAGGTCGTGAAAGCTGGTCTGACGAGCAAATGGCAGGTAGTATATCTCGACAAGGTCCAGGCACGTCAATAACGAGGCTCTGATCTTAACTTCTCCAGGTTATACCATAGGAGGCATTTGAGTGGTTGCGGCGAAAAGAAATTGCGGCCCATGCCGGGGAACCCCAAGATCCAGCTACATGACTTTCAGCTATAGGGAGCATGGGTTAGATTGATGCGCACTCTATTTTGCTTGGCAGGACTGTAACAATCCGGCGACACATGGCACAAAACCGGCGGTGCCTTAACTTTGTGAGAGAGAGACATGGTGAAGGGATTCCAAATCTTGACGTTGCAGTGGTAGAGTGGTGTTGATGGGGAGAGGAGGGTCAAGGACGGGCGACGGGCGACGGGCGACAGGAGCCTGAGGTCTCCGCATTTCCAGCCTGATGTGGTCGCCCCTCAAATCCTCCCCAAAGCCAACTCTTTTCAGTGGGAACTACTACACAAAGTAAACGAGTAGTGTGCTGGATCCCACTGATAGCCGCACTCCGTCCACCCTCCATGGCTACGGCCCAGTCATGCAACACCAACTGAACTTCGATGGCGGTGCCGTCAAGTCTAGGACGAGCGATCTCGCCTCCTCCAAAGAAAAAACGAACACGCCAGGAGACCGACGACAGCTCTCATGGCGAACCAAACGGCAAATCCGCGAATGCAACGCCTGCTGCCATCGAAGCTGGGAAAGCTCGGGTACACCACCATCTCCACCACTTCTGTTCTCATCTAGGATCCCACATCCGGCGTTCTGAATCAAATAGCTCTGCTCTCCTATCAATAGCAGACTTCGCCACTCTGTATCAAAGAAACCGACATGCCCACGGTCATCATTATGTGATCCACCAGCACAATCATCCGATAGCTGGCGTCCATTACGATCTTCGCCTCCAGTTCTCGGGCACTAGCACCATATCTTTTGCCATCCCATACGGTCTGCCTGGAAATCCAGACTCGAAACGGCAAGGACGGCTGGCCATCGAAACACGAGTTCATAATCTCTGGAACAACTTGATAGAATCTGCTAGTCATGCTACGGGAAGCCTACTCATCTGGGATACCGGGGAGTATGAAATACTTCCTCGAAACATGAACAAGCCCGGCCCGGAAACGGACGCGGAGGAATCGGACCAGGATGAGAATGGTGGTGCTGGTCAGATAGCAACTCCAGATAACGAGAAATTGATACACGCTTTTCAAACCAAGTACGTACGCCTTCGACTGAGAGGCCACACGCTGCCAGAGCAATACACCATTACGTTGCGGCTGCCATCGGCGAATAGTGGCCCTTACAATCGACCTAAAGCGCCTCCTCAAAAACGTCGGAGAAAGATTGCAGCGAACACTAATCCTCCGTCGCCATCAACGACGGATTCTGAGGATGCCACCGTGGTGACAGGGGATCGAGAAGATACTTCCGCAGTTGCAGACGCCTCTGACGATGAATCAGAGATGAGTGAAATTAGAAGCACGAATTCTTACCCAGGTGCTACAAACAGCATCGGTTCTGTTCATCAAAGACACTGGTTCGTTTCTCTCGACAAGACCAATTCTGGACTGGTAAAGGCAAAGAGTGGAATCCATGAAGGGAGATGGGTTCCAGGACCGGGAAAGTACTTTGAGCCATTCTTTGTTCGAGGCGCTGAGGTGGAGAGAAGCATAATAACTGGCAGGACGAGTGATGAAGTCATGAGTGATGAAGGTGTCGAGGGTTTCATAGCTAGGAAAAGATGGAATCCTGTCATGGATTGAGTCTCAACCCATGTGACTCTGCCTTGCATACGGAATTCACAGTCGCTTGATCAAATCACTGTATACTACACCTCTGATTACCGGGAATCTTATAAGTAGTAACTACTTAATACCTATTATCTTAACATCGATATCGTTAATTTTCTGGCCGCCGCAAAGAATTATCTTGCCAGAAATCTATCAGATCGATCTCAATTTGCAGGTGGTGAATTCCGCTGAAGTATGGTGGTGGCGGAAATGAATGTTCATGATAAATAAGTAGGAATATCACTTCTCAAAAGCATTGCAGCAATAACATAAGTACGCCTAAGTCATGCTAAGTCTAGTGCTCCAACATAGATCGTTCTCTGCTGAAAACTCGTATACTCGCGTGTGTAGCCGAAAGGATTTTCTAGCCAATGCTACTCTTGCCTGTTATAAGCAATACTAGGAGGTACGAGGCATTGGAGGTGGTGGAGCCTTGAAGCTATCTTTATTGTGGGTCCAGAAATAAATCTCCAAGCTTCACCCAAAAGTTTCCAGCACGGCAGTACCTACCCATCGTGCCATCCTCCCATCTCACGCATCCAAGAGCAGAGGAACAAGATGTTCGACTGCCTCTGCACCCTCCCCCTCTCCTCCGACATCTTCACACAAGCCATCCACCCTGCCGAACCTGTCATTGCCGTCGGCCTTTCCAGCGGCCATGTGGAAGCATTCCGCCTCCCACCTGTGGCCGGCGAAGTAAGCGACGAAGAAAGCAATGCAGCAGCGACGGCATCAGAAAACGGATACGGACACATCAATTCCTCTTGGAGAACGAGGAGGCATAAGGGAAGTTGTAGGACACTGGGTTTCAGTCTTGACGGGGAGACGATTTATTCGGCCGGGACAGATGGAATTGTGAAGGCGGCTAGTGCTGAGACTGGGCGTGTGTTTGGGAAGATTGCTGTGCCTGGGGATGCGTGAGTCTATTTTTGTGGATTTGAGGGCTGGGATGGAGCTAATCCGGGGTTCTAGGAGAGGCAACGCTTCGAACAATGAGATCGACGCGCCGTCGCTGCTCCATGTGCTAAGTCCCCAGACGCTCCTCCTTGCGACAGACTCGGCTGCTTTACATCTATACGACTTGAGAGCAGACGACAGGAAGTTCAAGGCCTCAAAACCTCAAGCCACTTACTATCCACACGACGATTATGTTTCCTCCCTCACGCCTCTGCCACCAAGCGAAGCAAGCACAAGCGGCTTCAGCAAACAATGGGTCACCACTGGAGGAACAACTCTAGCAGTCACAGATCTGAGAAGAGGTGTGCTCGTAAAGAGTGAGGATCAAGAGGAGGAATTGCTTAGCTCAGTATTCGTAGGTGGACTAGGCAAGAGAGGCACAAGTCGCGGCGAGAAAATCATCGTAGGAACAGCAGGCGGCATCCTCACACTCTGGGAACGTGGTGTATGGGATGATCAAGACGAGCGCATAATACTCGATGCCAACGAGGGCGGAGAAAGCGTCGATTGCCTCACTCTTCTTCCCAAAGATCTAACGACCAAGCCCACAATTGCAGCAGGCATGGGAAATGGCCTCATCGCCCTCGTCGAAATCGGGCAAAACCACATCAAGGATGTACTACGCCACGATGACTTGGAAGGGGTGATTAGTCTAGGCTTCGACCACGGCGGCAGAATGATAAGTGCGGGCGGCCAGACTGTGAAAGTCTGGACAGAGAAAACCTGGGTCGACACAGACGACGATGACGAAGAAGGGCCAGGCGCTGCAAAGCGTGTTCTCTCAGGAAGTGACGATAGCGACAAGGACAGTGACGATAGCGACGAGGTCTCAGAAGACAGCGAGGAAGAAGAAAAAGAGAGGAAGAGACGTAAGAAGCGGAAGAGAGGTGGCAAGGGTCTAAAAGTCACCTCTGGTGCACCAAACATGTTCAAAGGATTGGATTAGACTGGTTGTTTGGCCATCTCTCGCGGGACTATGGCGGGCGTTACACTCCTCTTTGATCGATATACCCCATGGTGGAGCTTTCTCTGTAAAATTTTGCATCGGGAATCATCTAGACTAAGTCCTCCAAACCAACTGATCATCGGACGAATGAGAAGATAGACGCCCCACTCGCCCTATCTGCAAGCATCAGTTTGGGATGTCTTCATACCACAGTGGTCCCACCGATTCATATCCACCTTGCCTCCGCCAAAAAGACGACAGAGAAACGTCGCGTCTGGAAAGCACAGCTGCGTTCCAATGTTGAGATCGAGCCCGCAAAACACCAGGTGCCTCTTCTAGTCCGTCCGAGGAGCCAAAAATTCCATCTCCAGCGACACTATATCAAGTATGCGGTAATGAACTTGGGGTAGGTAAATTCTTCCATTTCTTGGCAGATCAAAAACGATGGGAGACGGGACCACTGTGATGCCGTGGGACAGATTCACTCTTTCAATTGGGTCCTGCTTTTCACACCCAACTGTAGAAAGTGCTCCGTCGCGTCCACGCTATCTGACGCTGACTCTTTCACCGAAGCAACGACGTCGACTAAGGAGGTTTCATCATGGCTGCCTCTGGGAACAAACTCCTTCCACATCACTGAAGACTTCATGGGTGATATCACAGGCCGAAGAGAGTAAAGGCCAATCCCGGCGGGAATGAACGATATAATTGAAGGGTTACGCTTCCTCCATCTCAAAACCCCCACCTAGCATTCATTGCAAACCACCAGGGGAATATACAAAACGCCTAACAAGTTCATCCAATCATGATATCAACAAAGCTCGCCTCTCAGAACCAGCACCTGTGTAACACAAGCGCAAAGGGCACGTAGACAAAGGACAAGGACGAATGGTTTCATCCCTTCTTGCCCCTCTGAATCAACCTCTTCCTCAAATCCTCTACGCCCTCGACCCACTTCCCCATCTCCTCCTTCTCCCCCACACTCCCGCCCGTGAATTTACTCAGAAACTCTCCCATCTTAGGTTCGTCGTATTTCTCCCCATAAACCACTTTTGCCACAACCCTGATCTGCGTCCCAATTGACTCGTCCTCAATACCGGCCGCGATGTCTATGCGGACACGGACCTTGGTTTGTAAAGTGGGAAGTAGCAACATAACATCCACAGCCATACGCTCATCGCTCAAGATGACCTCTTCAGTCATACATGTTTGGTTGAGTAGACGCACTGCTTCCGATACCGCGAGAGCGTGTTTCCAACCTGATGAGACAGTTTTGAGGACGGAGCAGACGGTCACTTGACACTGCGGGATGCAATGTAATTGGGCTCTCAGGAGCTGGAGGAAGAACCGTTTCGTGGTGGTCAAAGGACGAGGTTTCTTGTTCGACAGTCTTGACTCGGCACCGACATAGGAGAGTGAAATGGGCGCATTTTCGCCACCAGGTGTGGATTTGAAGGATGAAGGGTGGAAGAATAGCTCGAGGTCGTTGAGGTATGTCAAAGTCAAGGTATTGGGCTCGGATGAAGCAGCGGTTACGCTCCAGCCATGCTCATGCTCCAACTCATCGATCTTGGCTGTGATTGGGTTAGCTTGTGTTATCTGATCATGATATAAAGCGATTGCCCACCTTTGAGCACCGAAACCTCGCTGGAGGACCAGCCACGGAACTCTTCGCGAACGCGCTCCGCCTCCTTGATCTCCTCCAGGGTCTCGGTTTTGCGCTCTTTGACAGCGTCGATACTCGCTTCCTTCTCCTCAAGCTCACGTTGAAGATTGGCCAGTAATTGCTTCTTCTCTTCAATCTCAGCCTCTGTAGTGACTAAACCTTCGCGAGCAGTCTCCAACTCTTCGCGATCATGACTGGCAAGCTCGTCTGCCCGTTGTTGCATGCGATTGGCCTCCACCTCAAGCTCCTCATGCTGCTGAATGAGAGCCGGCAAGACTGCATCAATCGCCTCTTCCCGTTTGGCAAGAACTGCCTCGTCTCGATCGAAGTCACTTGAAAACTGGAGCTGACCTTTATGCAAATCAGATAGAAGCTTCCGTCTCCAAGCATACCATCCACCCTTGCTCTGCAACCGCGCATTTGTCTTCATGTTTTTGATTTGGTTGTCCATGATGGCTCGTTCCTGGGGTGGAGCGAGAAGATACTCCCGGAACAGAGGTGGCTGATTTTCGTATACTTCTTCCTCGAGGGTCTGTATATCTTCCCGGCCTCCCGCGGTGTAATTTTTCATCTCTTGACAAGCATGGTGGTACATGTGAAGTTGAGGTTCAGTGCCGACAGCAGCCGCGACACTGCTTTCTAGACTTGGCTCCTCGTCATCTGCCGGATCCTCCATATCGTGCAGAAATTTGCCATCCATTCCTGGGTGACCAGTGTGCCGACGCTTAGTGGTTGTCAGCTCCATGAATCGGATATTCGTCAATTTCAGAAAGTCTTGAAGCGTAATGTGTTCTACCGAGTCTGTGGACAGATCTTCCAGGCTCTCATTGACCACTTCTGCCGGTTCTTCCTGTTCAACAACTTCCATTCGGACTTGCTTTCGAGGGCTCGCAGATCGCCGCGGTGTAGGCATTTTCTTAGGACTGGCGGCTTTCTTAGGCGAAGTGTTCTTCTTTGGCGTGGCCGCAGCTTTCTTCACTGGAGATGTTGGAATTTGCTTTCGGGGCGTGGACAGCAATCTGATCGAATCTGAAAGAGAAATGGGCTTTGGTGCAGCGAATTCTTTTAAAGGGGAGAATGCAGAGATTCCTGTACTTTTGGGCGCGGTCTGTTGGGGGGGCGTGGCCACAGCAACTTCAGGAGATGCTATCCTTGCTGGCGCTCGTGGCGGGGATTCGATTTCGACGATTTTCGAAGCTGGAGGCTCATCAACGATATCAAGGACCGGATATGCAACCTCGTCTGGTTGTAAAGGCAGAAGATTCTGGCGGGTGGACCTTCTAGGCGATTTGGTAGGGGTTTTCTTTGGTGACGGAGTTGTGATTTCGTCTGCAGACTGGACCTGGCGGAGCGGACTTTTAGCATTAGCTTTTCGAGTATTCCGGGGAGATTTGGCTGGGGATTTGGCTTTGGAGGGCTGCGCAGGCTTTGGTGGACTTTGAAGAACTTGCACAGTAGACGAGACCTTGATCGTTCTGTCGATTGTGGCTGTGAGCTCCATGCTCATATCTTCTTCAGGAGCAAGTTCGTCGTCAGCTTGCAACTTTGACCCACCGATGATGCCGCCTTGCACCATGGTGAACTCCATGGTCTCATCGCCAAAGGAGGTGTCTACGCTGTCCCGGCGACCCTCAAGAATGGATTGTGCTTGTTGAATTCCTCCGACGGCCATCGTCAAATCCATGGTCTCGTCACCAAGCATGGACTCTTCTGCGGAAGAACGACGCCTAACGCTGGATCTGCGAGACTGACGCTTTGCAGGACTTCCAGTAGCATCTGCCGATTGACCTCCATTCGTGCTTGAGCGTCTGCGTTTCAGATTCCTCATCGGGAGCGAATTTTCTTTGTCTTGTCCCTGCTGTTGGCATATAATTCCACCTACAGCCTTCGTCATATCCATGCTCATGTCCAACTCCTGTGTTTCTTCGTTATCTTCCGCGGTGTCCTGTTTTTGGCTGCTGATCTGTGCTTTGAAGGCAGGCGAGAACGGATTGACATTTTCCAGCTCCATTTGTGCTAGCTTTTGAACACCAATCGAGTCGCGTGGTTTCCGCTGGATCCACGGTTTGAAGGATGCTTGGATCACATCATTGTCAGCCTCGCCCTTTGCGTGCGCATCTGCGACCATAGACGCTTGCCTTAGCGACTGGTCCAAACGCACGCTGGACGAAGTTAATTCTGCAGAACCTGTAGATACGATACTCTGCCCGGTCGCATCTCCAGCATCCATAGTGATATCCTCCTCTTCCACTACCGTTATACCTCCTGGCGATGCCGTGCTATCACTTCCAGGTGACTCTGCAATAGGCGAACTGCTTCCTTCTGCGCTTGACGAGTACGCATCATCTGGATTATTGAAGTTCATGGGTGGGATACCAGAGCTTCTCCGGCGCAACTTCTTCTGGTGTAATTCGCGTTGACTTGCCGTAGGGGATTCTGGCAGAGGTTCTTCGACTTGCTCTGGAGGGGTGGAGGGTGGTTCGACAGCTTCAGGGGCGGCTGGCACTGGCGTTACAACTTGCGGAGACTGCGCATTCGGCGCCTCTGACATAGATGAGCCTCTTCGTGAGACTTCAGACGACGCGGTAGAGGATGTTGTCGCATCGCGCACGTATTCGATCACATCCCACGTGTGGAGGGTAGCTTCAGGCGCAAAGGAGACGCGACGTGCCGCTGCACTGGTTAGCTAAAACCAATTGGTTCAGTCTGAAGTGACATACCCAAAGACTTCCTCCTCTCGGCTCGACGCTTTTCTTTCTCTGCATCGTCACCGGACGGAAGAATTGATTTTACAGCTGGGAATGCAGACTGCTGAGAATTAGCACACAGTCGTAAGCATTCGGATTATTGTGATGCCTGCCTTTCTCCGGTTCCCAGCATCTTCTTTCAAAGGCACAATTCGTCCTTCGCTAAGTACTCCGGGGCCAATACTGCTACGCGTTTTCTTGGGAGCCTTTCTTGGCGAGGGCGTGGCGCGCTTCATGTCCAAGCCGTCAGTGATATTCTCCTTGTCGAACTCCACATCCATTATGAGTCGCGAGGATAGCAATCGGGAAAGAGAGGCGAGTCGAAGGGTTGTTGACGAGGCCGCAAATCGATAGTAAACAAACACTCGGGCTCATCCCTGCTAAAAAGGGGATGCCGGCGCTAACACACGTGATTGCCTCAGCACTTGAGAACCTCTACACTTCACTCGATAGATACCGTGAAGATACAGCGGCTGAACGAAGTGAAGCTCATTCTCTTGAAAGCTATTTACCAATCGTCCTCAAGACCAAAGATGTATGTCGACAAAGCTGCCAGCCATGAACGTAGGCTCAAGCATGAGCGCTCAACTGGAGATGTTTTGTCACAACAGCATAATCATCAAGGAAGTAAGTGGTCTGTCTCTTGCATGATAGAGAGACGGAATAGTCGTCGTCGATGTATTCTCATTCGATGTGTTTTCGTTCGACGTTCGTCGCTTATGACTGTGGGACGATATCAGCACCCCTTTTGAATCAAATATTCACACTCCAGCGGTCTGCTGACTGAAAATCTCAATTGCGAGTGTCCTATGAGAATTGGCTTCCAGGTAGTCTTCTGAAGCGTTTGGACAGTGATAGTGCTTTGAGAGAAGAGATCAGTGTAATACTCTTTTGAGCTTTGTTCGTCCCTAGAGGAGCGCGGAGCTGTGCGATTTCAACGAGGGAACTATCGAGATTTTGAGGTGGCAATTATGCGTGTCCGCAAGCCACAAGTGAATTGCCATTCAGAAATTGATAGAGAAGAGGTCAAACTTCCAAGCTTGGGGTAGCGTGGGTAGTAAGGTGTCCAGCGGCCAATTGGCCCGTGCATATGCCAAGACACACAATCGAAGAATTTGGCGACTTCAACCTCAAGGGATTCACGACACGACACTCCCAAACCTCACCATCGCAGACCCGTCAATACCGCAAATATGGTATGTCCGCTGCCCGAGCTACTCCAACGATAGACACCATTCCCAGCACTGCGCCCAATCCGATCTCGCCTGGCCTCCAAACCCTAGCACAACGCGAAATGCGATTTTATCCTATGGGAACGTCACTAACTCACTTTCTCAGGCCACCGAATTGACCGTCCAGAGCGAGCGTGCTTTCCAAAAGCAGCCCCATATCTTCCTCAACCACAAGGCCACTGGTGGCAAGCAGAAGCGCGTTGGAAAGGGTGGACGTAGATGGTACAAAGATGTTGGTCTTGGCTTCAGGACTCCTCAGACTGCCATCTCGGGATCATACATTGGTATGTTGGACAACTGAAAACCTTGAGCGAAGTTGAGCTGCTGCAGTAGGATTTCTGTTGCATACAAGAGTGGGGTGCGGGGGCCAATATGCTCTACAGCTGCAGCATCTTCTTCCTGGTTAGCAAATTGGAAGCATGGTCATTAACAGGACGTCTACAGACAAGAAGTGCCCTTTCACCGGTCTCGTCTCCATCCGTGGTCGTATCCTAACCGGAACCGTTGTCTCCACCAAGATGCACCGAACCCTCATCATCCGTCGCGAATACCTCCACTTCATCCCCAAATACTCCCGTTACGAAAAGCGACACAAGAACTTGGCTGCACACGTGAGCCCGGCTTTCCGTGTCGAGGATGGTGACCAGGTCACAGTCGGTCAATGCCGACCTCTCAGCAAGACTGTATGTAAAACTTACAACCCTGGGGAACCGTGGGTACTAATACTCCTGGCAGGTCCGCTTCAATGTTCTCCGGGTGCTCCCAAGAACAGGAAAGGCGGTCAAGCAATTCAATAAGTTCTAGATGCGGAGTTATATTATGGGTTCAAATTCACGGCATGCATGGTTGGCTCGCTCGAAGCTACAGAAAGGGCTTTCCAGCGCGTAGCATAGAGTCAGATGTAGCAAAAATGAAAGGGTGGGCAGGCGTCTGCGACCATTCTTCGTATTAGCATGGACTTCAATGGGATGATGGCATTTTTTGCGCGAAATAGGCTGACACGCAGGCTGCTGTTCATTGCTCTCAGCGACACAGGTGCTCCATGGATCTCTCCCAACACAGCATTGAGATCCTCAAACTTTCATGCAACTTTTCATCTCAGTGGTATCAGCGCCCTTCATAGTCCCGATCCCACTTTCAATATTCCTCTGCTCCCTGGTGTTCTCTATGGTCACCGAGCACGCAAGTTTACGTCAAGTTTGTAATCAATCCCTACGACATCTTCTTCTACCTCTCCCGTCAGTCTTTCAGGAACTCAATTTTCATTTCCAAAATCTCGTCTGTCTCGCCTGCTGCGGCTTGTTTGTATGCCCGACTGTCAGCAGAAGTGTAGCATTACTGTTACAGTGACCAGCGACGGGCTTTAAACTCCATTCCATTCTTTCAAACGTAGCATATCGGCCTGATAACTCTCTCGTTGTGTGTGGAACCTCATTGGTGGCAGATAAAGATGCATTTATGATATAACTGCAGCGATATACACAGCGATGGAAACAGCGGGTCTTACCTGTTCTGATTCTTGCATAGAGTACATCATTGCTCCTTGCATATAGCTGGGGATTCGATTTCTTGTGCGAACGGCTTCTGGCTGTGGAAAGCTTTGAAAATGTGCATCTGACGAATTTGTGAAGAAGTATTGACTATGCGGAATTATAGAACGTTGGCAAATCGAAGCCGTGGATTGAAATAGATCACAATCTTCTGATCTGGACCTGGGTATCTCTGCTCTCCCCATCTCAACCAAAGAGTGGTGATTGTATGTTATCCAACAAGAATGAATCCCAGGATCTGGGTGTCAATCTGTCCTCCCACAATTCCTCTCGAGCTAAACCTGGTTGCTCAGAATCAAATACTTCGGCTTCACCACTTTTCCACTTCTCAGCACCCTCTCCACGGGACTATCCTCATCCTCAACATAACCTAGGGCTCTATACAAGCTCTCCGCCCTCGCATTACAGGTAAACACTGTCAATATACACTTCTCCAACCCTACATTCCTCGCTATCGTTTCGTTGAGGGACATCAAGTGTTTCCCCAAACCCTGACAGCGCAGAGCAGGGAGGAGATGGATCTCGTAGATGTAAAGTTGAGGAACGTAGGTGTCAGGATCGAGTTCGAGGGTAAAGGACGTGAACCCAAGGATTGTGTCGTCTGTTGAGGAGAGTGGCTCAGCTGGCGTTTCTGATCTCTCCTTTTCCTCTTCTTGTCTCTTGGATGCCCTTCGAACGAGAATGAACCTCATGCCCTCCTCTCCCATTTCCTCCTCCTTCCGCTTGTCGTCCCATCCGTCTTCTGCATTAGCCTCGTAATCTGCCTGCGACGTCTCTTTGATGATCCGAAAGCATGCTTCCTTCGTTTCGGGACTTAGATCTTGTGTCCGTTTGAATGTGCATGTATACGTTGATTTTCCATCTCGTGTTGTGAATATTCGTAAGGAATTTGGTATGTATTGTTGTGTGAATGCTGGAGAGGAGAGTGCGTTGGCGTGCAAAACACTCTGCGCTGCTGGTGAGCGGTATAGTCGGTCGGAGAGGGATGTGGTGGTTTTGGGGCCCGTGGAGAGCTTTGAGTTGGTAGAAACTTTTGTACGCTTTTGGGGTTGTTGTTCTTTAACGGTCGGAGAGCAACGTTTTGTAGAGTTTATAGGGGACATTGGATTAGTTCAATGTGCGTATAGACCATCGCAACTGGTTTCTGGTGTAATTAGATATCGTACGAAAGTCGCGTCGCGTCACGGAATAAAGTTGAAACCGCGTGAAGCCAGACGGAAGACGTCACTAATCAGGTCTGTAGGGCTGGACTTAACTCTTTCCGAATGAACAACGCGGCGGCCACTAACCAACCAACTCTCTTCGGATTCTGCTCTTGCTCATCTTCATCTAGGACTACCACTTGACGTCTAATGAGACTTTCTCATCAAGCATTATCAAGCTTCACGCGGCGGACATATGCAAGCGTAGCCCGGTCAAAGAAAAAGCTAGATAAAGGACCTTTGTTGACTTTGGAACATGTATATCATTGGTATCAAGATGCAGACAGGCACTGACTAACGATGGAAATTAGTTTCTCCAAAAGAAGAAAGCGTTGAACTTATGGCGAGAAATTGTTCGAGCTCTGAACAGTACGAAAGCAACGCCTTGAAGCCACGGGAAGTGATGAGGTTTTGACTCTTAAAATAGAAATTCCGACATCCTCGACGCGAGCTGAGCTGCACCAATTTGCGAGAGGGGAGTTTGAAAGGCAAAAGGATGTCACGGACATCGTGAGTACTCTGTCCAGCTTCTGGAGTTGGTTGATCTGACCCCCTTCGCAGCAGCATGTCCGATATTTGATTTCTGTGAGCACAAGGTTTCCCAGTACAATGCCTGTTTCAATTCTGACACTTCCGTAAGAGCGGCAAGACCCAGTTTGACGCTATGAAGAGATATATCGATGAGCAGGCGGGGTGATCAAACAACTTGATCTCGCAAATCGAGTTCCTAAAAAAAGCTCATCGTAATTGCCTATCTGATGGCCCTGTACAGCAGCATTTCATGGATTAAGCAACAAGTGCTGGTCAATGATGCTACAACACAACCTCAGGATTCTGGTGCATAACTCACCAAAATTTTCATGGCCTAAAGAGTAGAAGCGACGCAATAGGTCCATTCAGCAAGCGGAAAGATCTTGAAGCTATGCTATGAATACTGCAGGCGTGGTCTTGGGTACCAAGTGAGATGAATGGCAATTCATAACCAGAATAAGATTGGTGCGCGCCTATTAGATCCTGTTCCGCGTTCACAAATTCATTACAGCACAATCCACAAAACACACACAATATCTGCCCTAAGTTGACGTGTATCTGCAGGGAGGAATTTTCTACATTCTCAGAGGTACTGTCACCTGAGAACGTGAGAAGCTCGCTTAACCCATGGAGTACAGCGCAGCGACACGATCCAGACCTCAAGATGTAACAAAATAATGCTTCCTGGAACTTCTTGCAACCCCGCCACCTTACTCATGCACGTCTTCCATCGGGATTTACCTTGAATCCTACATCGTGAGAAGATTCTGACCAGATAAAGTCAATTTCTTCTCCGGCGAAGGCACCAGCATCCCGCTTTCTAACCTTCGATTCACAACCTGGAAAGCCGTTACCATTGCTATTTGCCGAAGAAATGGAAATGCGACTGTCAAAGAGATGTCTACAGCATGGGGTTCGAGCAGTTGAATCGCCGAGCACGCAATGTCTTTCAAAAAGGACGTCCTCACTATCACAACGATGGACACAGAGTGTGTCTACACACTCGAATCCTACGATTACTGAGCAGCCGGGTTCGGAAGACGCGCATTGGGAAGAGTATTGGGACGCACTGAGCCCAAATAGTCAAAAGAAAGCTACAAAGTCATTTTACCAGCGTGAAAAGATGGCCACGCCAAACGGGATGAAGAGCTGATTAGGCAATCAGAAGGAGGCTCTGACCAAAAAGGTGAAGAATGCTTATTGAAGCTTATTGCAAATGATGAAGATAATGGAGAATTTCGCGCTCAGGCATGACCGACATGGCTAGCTAGAACCCTATGGTGCTCTAAGGGTTGGCGAACCACCCACAATGTTCGAAAAATTTGTGCCGCGTTTCCCTCAAGATGAGTACGTGCTCACTGCGCCCATGACAGCCGAGCTGAAATTTGTTCTCGATCAGGAGGTTCCGGCGGCTTTGAACAAAGCTGGTCTGCAAGACGTAACGGCCTATCCCAAAATCTGGGATGATATTGAGGCATTCGTGAAGTACGAATAGACGAAGGAGGATTAGGCGGTAATCTCAAGACCTGTTTGCAAACCATCGGGGGGATTCTACACAGTATTGATGGGTGTCTGCGTTCCCCTTCGTGGCGGACTCTGCATGCGCTAAAGGGGACCTTGAGGCGCAGGATTTGTGTAATGACCTGTATGTTGTTGGATATGGGATCGGTGAGAATTTGCAGCCGTTCCAGGAGGTTAGCGCTGCTATGACACATGATCATGAGTTTGCTCAGGCCGCTCTGGTTGTTAGCGGAAGGAGTGAGGGCTTGCTGTCCATATTTGCATAAGCTAGTAACGTCTAGCTTGACATAACCTGAATTCTGCGTGTTGATTACCCTAGTAAACTTCTGCTACGAGCTATTAGTGGCTAGATATATCCAGAGATGATTCAAGAACAGCATGCCAATTGATAAATTGAATTGTGGAAGGTAGGTGGGACGAGATGGTATGCCGAGGAGATTTTGTTGAATTTTTGTCTATTCATTGCTCATAATTGATTTCTCAAATTCTTGGTCTTTGCCATTCCCATCTTGCTTCCTGAGGTCCGAGTGTATCTATGGCTTTTCGTAGATCCAGTCGTGCTGGGCAGACTTCCAGGTGTTGAGCTCCTCAGGCTTGAACCAAAGAGCGATCTCCTTCTTTGCGCTGTCGACAGCGTCGGAACCATGGCAGACATTGCGGCCGACATCAATAGCGAAGTCACCACGGATAGTACCTGGGGCGGAGGCAGCTGGGTTGGTGGCACCAAGGAGGACACGGCCGGTCTTGACAGCGTCACGACCTTCCCAAACCATGGCGCAGATTGGGCCAGAGGCCATGTCTGCGGTTGTGTTAGTGAATAGTTGGGTACGAAGTAGCGCAGCGAGTTGTACATGTGACGAGGCCAGCGAAGAATGGCTTAGAGCTCAGGTCTTCGTAATGGGTCTCGAGGTGCTCCTTGGAGGCGGTCATGAGCTTGATAGCAACGAGCTTGAAGCTGGACGCATTGTCAGTCAATGAATCTCTGCCAACGGGTATCAGAGTCTTACCCGCGCTGCTCGAAGCGGGAGATGATTGGACCGATCAAGCCACGCTGTTTGTCCTCAGGTCAGTGTGGTGTCCTAAATGAAGCTCTCAAGGACTTGGTGGGGGTAGCTGTACCTGGACACCATCGGGCTTGATGGCGATGAAGCTGGTCCATGTTAGTAAATGTCAATGACTTAAGTCAGGGTTAACCTACGTTTGTTCATTGGCAGACATCTTGAATTCTCTATTTCGGGTAATTATTGGATTGCGCTGTGCTGTGAAAAGTCAATGTGCCCTGCTGTCCTGGGGAAAGAAAATACCCCACAGCGTGGCGCTTCCATGCCTTGAGACAAAGAGCGCCACATCAGGCAGAGATCACGTGTCTTGAGAGTTCAAGGTGCCGCTCTCTGTTCGCCTTCCAGCAGTACAACCACAACC
Organism: Venturia carpophila; assembly: GCA_014858625.1. NCBI lineage: Eukaryota > Fungi > Ascomycota > Dothideomycetes > Venturiales > Venturiaceae > Venturia > Venturia carpophila. The sequence goes on from JACTAK010000001.1 coordinate 3,131,453, forward strand.
TCCCGCAACCGCAGACATGTCCGAACGTAAAGTGCTCAGCAAGTACTACCCACCCGACTTCGACCCCTCGAAGATCGGGAGGACCAAGGGCCCAAAACAGGTCGGCCCAAAGCAGATCACTGTCCGCTTGATGGCCCCTTTCAGCATGAGGTGTACGGCTTGCGGCGAATTCATATACAAAGGCAGAAAATGTAAGCTCATCTTCCGCCCTTTCTGGAAAAGACGTAACTAATGTATTTGACAGTCAACGCGCGGAAAGAAACTGCTGAAGAAAAGTATATCAACATACCCATCTACCGCTTCTACATACGATGCACCCGCTGCTCGGGCGAAATTGTCTTCAAGACCGACCCGAAAAATATGGATTACGCATGCGAACGAGGCGCAAAGCGAAATTTCGAGCCATGGCGGGAAGAGCGGACCGAAGAGACCGACCTAGAAAGGCTGGACAGGATTGAGCAGGAAGAATTGGAGAAGGATTCCATGAAAGAGCTAGAGGCAAAGCAACATGACGCAAAAACTGAAATGCGCATCGCAGACGCTTTGGACGAGATCAGGTCGAGAAACGCCAGGAACGAAGTTCTTGCAAAAACTGGCGACGTTGTCGTAGTCAAGGACATTGTGGACGATGAGCGGGAGCGGCAAGAACGAGAAGACGAAGAGGCAGCCAGACGCGCATTCCAGACCGCCGAAGGCTCCAAGATCAGAAGGCTCGTGGATGATATCGAGGTGGAGTTCGATGATGCGGTGGACTTGCTGGCACAAGAACCGACTGCTGTGTTCAAGAAGCCGGCGAAGAAGGCAAAGAAAGATTTTTCTTCGAAACTCGGCATCAAGAAGAAGTCCTGACTGGTATGATTCGGTCGTTCACGACAAGATATGAACCTACATCACAAATATGGCACAGCGTTATAGCTCTGTAAGTGGATACCTTGCCAGATCTTGGCCCCAAGATATGCAAGGCAGCAATACCCAATGGATTTCTTCTTGGTAAAGTGTATGATGTATCACACCGAAGCGACAAGCTTTGAACTAAACATAGCCACAGATCTCAGCTTTCTGCCATTGCGACATTCTTGCTCTACACCAAAAGAAGAGACCTCATGCCGTGATGCAATGAGCGGACAATGAGCTGTGAATTGGTAATAGTACGAAAAAAAACCATCGCCCTAGAACTGCCCGCAGCCTCGGATATCTCTGGTCGATGCTCCGTTCCCGAATGCTTCTTCACATAAGCAACCTAGGGCAACTGTCTGCTAGCCTTTCCACGCCGGCTCTCTGCACTCTATAGCAATGACCAAGATGGCTGGGCTCAACCAAGGCAAAGCTGGTGGGAAGTTCCTGCAAAGATCGGCCTGAGTTCCATGCAGAATGTCCGTCACCCGTTCCATTTTCCAGGACAACGAAATCAGCAGCTGCCGCTTGTCCGATCCAAAGGACATGCGGCGCTCAACACCAAGGTCACCACTATTCATCATCCTTGCATACCATCTTACAACTATTCGCGTGAGCACGAAGGTACTAGTCGGCATGGGCCAAACAAAGTCTGAGAGATTTTGATGTTCCATTTCCAATTATTCAGTAATAGAATAGTCAGCAGGAATAGATGGTGGTAACAATAGTCCTAAGCGCCGAGATGCATCGCAATGAATGAGAATGAGGTGCTTATCGCAAGTCACGTCATAGCATTGGGACAATACTTGGGGATGCACAGACCGATGTCCTTTTGGTCGGGCCACAATTTGAATATATGGTGAACGAGAATCGCAGCCCAGTTGTCAGATGGTATGTAGAGTAAATCGAAATTCACAGACCTAACCTTACAATCAGTAATATAGCCTGATGAATGCATGCCATGCCGACTTTAACTCTGCCGGGATAATAATCACGAGTCAGAAAATTATCACTAAACCATTGAACACGGAGGGGTTCATTGAGGTTGAGTACGTACGAAGTTGGGACTCTATGGTCTGAATGACTAGGGCATACCGTTCACCATTTTCGACGTATGTACTTCCCGACTCATCTGTCTTCATACCTCTGAAAGACACTTGATTTGAAGAATACCCAAACTATTCGAAACACAACATCTCCTCAATCATCATCTTAGTATGCGCAACAACATCCTCTGTCCTGAATTCACTCCTCACCATCCCCATGCCCATCTCCTCAGCCTCCGACAACAGAATCGTCAACGCGTTCCTGATCACATGCAGCTCGTTAATCAAGATGTACCCTAGATATGTATCGACCACTCTGCTGGTGTAGACTGAAAGATGCTCTATCAATGTTTCTAAGCCCTGCTTGTGGGCTTGCAGTTGTTGCTTCATGATAGCTTGATCTGGTGGCAGGAGGTTGAAATTGTTGAGGATGGCGAGGTGGAGGATGCTGTGGATGCTTCTTAGGATGTGGGTTAGAGAGAACATGTAGGGCCCAAGGGCATCAGCAAGTTCCATGGAGTTAAGATATGGCATTTTGGTGGCTGGAGGTGAGGTAAGCTGGCATGTGTTTGAATGTGTTTCGCTGCTGTGTATGGTATTCGTTAGGGCTGAGTTTTTTGGCTTTTTTTCTTCTTTTTTTTGCTGGCGTGAAGACGATGTTTCGATGGAAGGCTGTCCAGTCGTAGAGATGTTTGTCGTGTATTGATTTTCTGCCTCTGGGGTCCCGTCACGAGACATATATACGGTAGACTGATGGAATTCCAGAGTGAACACTTGACGGTCCCTTCACCACTACATGGGACGCTTCGTCTTCCAACACCGTGGTGATATATTGGAACAATGCTTTTCCGGGGACGCATTGTCCTATCGTCCACAGTGCAAGTCTTAGGACGATGCCTCCCGGTACGCGAGTTTACCTAGGTCAATGTCTACGCAGGAGAAATGAGGAGAGAAGCTTTGGGCCATTACTGACACCATCCATGGCATCAAGACAGTCAAGAACGAAATGATGACGAGCAGCTCAATTTTGCTTACAAAAGTCAGTCCGGGGCCGACGATGTACTCCCGGCTATCCAGAATCACGGGTGTATCAACGTTGTTGTATACTCAACGCCAACCCGAAGCGGAAGTGTACATGAGGCCTGGAAACCACCAAAGAGGTCGAAGGCCTCTATTTTTGCAGGAACGGGCTGCGCCATACCCGCCTGTATTTCCCAGCTCTTGATCTTGACGGCAACAGCCACCACGATGACACCAGAATGCCACCAGATGCTGGTGCTGTTCTCTGACCTCAATCTCGTTTAGAACTTGTGGAAGGTATTGAACACTCCTACCTGTACACTTGGTACGCACGCTTTCAAGGAAAGAGCTTCAACTTGTAGTTGATTATTACCCAGTTCTCAAGACGCTTTCACACATTCACACTTTCATAACCAAGTCCTACCCTGATGTCCTCGGCAACAGACGGTGGTCTTCTCCCTGCTCCTCCTCCTCCACCACCACCACCACCATTATGATTCCCATTCCCTCCTCCGCCACCGTTCTTAGGTCGCTCGTTTTCCGGCTTCCCACCGCTCTTATGGCCTTCGCCTCCACCGTTCTTGTGGTTTTCACTACCACCGCTTTTGTGATTCTCGCTACCACCATTTTTATGGGATTCGCCACCACTCTTGTGCCATTCACCACCACTTGGTTTTTCCCCGTTATGCGGAGGCTGACCCCCTCCATTTGGTGGCCTCCCACCGTTATTGCCGGACCCACCGCCTGGTTTATTGCCGTTGTTGTTGGAAGGAACGCCGTTAGGACCGTTAGGGAAGTTGTTGTTGAAGGTCTCCGGCCTTCCATTAGAGGGTCCGTTGGGGGGTTTGTTAGGGGGGCCGTTAGGTGGGCCGTTAGGTGGTGGTGGTTTTGATGGCTCTTTCGGTTTCCCTTCGTGCGATTTTCCTCCACCGCCATTGGAGCCTTTGTTCGGTCGTCCACCATTATTAGGTGGTAGATCCTTGCCGTTGCCGTTGGGAGTTCCATTGCTTGGTTGTTTTAGCGGCTTTGGCTTGGACTCAGGCTTCGGCCTTGGGATACCGCCCCCAGGTTGGATGTTGCCGCGGAAATCTTGGGGCTCCTTTGGAACAGTTCCCCATCCGCTGGAAATGTAACTGGGATCGATGCCGTTCTGTTGGAGCGTAGAGTCCGTCAAGACCTCTCCCAAACCAACCAAAGCACCAAATTCACTGCCAAATCCTTGGAAGCCACCATTGGCCCATTGATCGACGTTGTACTGGTCCTCAGCACGGAAGCTACCAGTGATAGCAGTTGGAAGTATATGGGTACAGTCCGTCAAGTCGTTGATATTGTTGACACCCAATAGCGACAGGCGTACATATTCTCTTGCATAGTCGTCGTTCCAGTGTTGTTGGCCCCCTAACATTCTGTTAAGAAGAATTCATCAAAGAAGGGAGCAAGTTTCATACTCGAACCGGCGAATGCGTCCCATTCGGATCTGGTGCGTGGGTGTCTTGAGAGATTGATATCTGAGGGGAATTTCACGATACGTTTTGGTTTATTGTCAGACGTCTGGCCGTAGAAAAGCACATCCCAGACCCCAGGCGTCGAGTCCTGTTCTCTCTTAGCTCAGATATGATGAAATTACATGGGTGCTCTCACCTGTGGATCCAAGGCACGGGAACGATCAAAGAAGCGCTGTTGACTGGTTGAATGAGCCCCAACAAGAGCAACTAGACCGTGAGGGCTGATTGTCTTCGCTTGAAAGAGAGAGATCAACTTCTCTGCGGAGTCATTGGCGTCGGGCAACAGATTGGGCTCTGGCATAGTTGCACTATCGCGTCTGCCAACGAAGGTCCTGATACGGGGCCCAAGAGGGCAGGTCACTATTCACTGTTAGTTCATACTCATACGACAGAAAGCGTCTCTGTACCTGTAGCCACGTTGGCGCCCATCTGGATGATATCTGCCATGCTGAACCCGAGCGCTCTATATCTGGCATGCCTTGGAAATCTCAGCGATAGGTTCATGGACTCCCCAATTGATATTTACCATTCTCTGGTTTTCCATCCGATTTCCTCTAACCCTCTGTTCTCGACTCGACTTTCGAGCTCGTTTGTCAACAGAATGCTTCCATCAGCACCACCATGATTTGCACCTTTTCGCCATGCTCCCTAGTCAAAGTCAGACATGTGCAATTGTCAACCGTTCGATTGACATACCGCGTCGTGAAATCCAAGGCGGACAGCTCCTCTAGCGAGGGCGCTGCATCTTCCGCTGGGAGTGGTAAACGTGTCAAACATTTCAGCCACAAGAGGCATCCATGGGCAACATTGGCTTTCTCGGCAAGCCGTCTGTTGTCCTGTGTCCTGCGCAAGATCCCTTCTATTCGACCTTCCTGTGAGTATGTCTGCGATGAGCTAGTACGATCAGTCATCTGCACAAAGCGTTGACGACTACATGACTTTACCTTCCCTACGGGAGACCTCGGTCCTTGTGTGAGCAGGTCACCCAGCAATTCATTAGATTCTCCTGGCTCAGCCGTCGCAGTGGTGTTGACCATCTCGGCCAGCTCCGCTCGTTTTGCTTTCCACGCAGCGGCCTTGGTGCCTCTCGCCGCCTTCGCAAACCCGCATGCTAAAACATTTGAAAACAAACATGACGCTAAAAGAAGTGCGGTTGACTTCATAATGAAAGTTAGAGGAGGATCGCAAACGAGTGACGACAGCCTCCAAATATCCAGAAAAGGACGGTGTGAGATGCAACCAGATCTCTCCTCGAAGGTGTTATATATTCACAATGCCAAACGTGAATTCCAGACTCATGGTTCATGTCCCAAGTTTTCCGGCATGAGCTAGGCCCGGATTGCCATATCTTAATCAAATAGTATCCTGTTTTAGCCATAATGGCAATCTTGTACCAGGACCTGGAAATACGTCGCTCTAGATTGGAGGACCCAAACGAGAACTCATCAGTGCGCAAGGCCTGATCTGAGGATTAAATTGTTGAGCCTGGGTTATACCATAGTACACATGTTTCTATTTCGGATAGGTCTGTTGTCGAACGCACGAGACTCTTCGCTGGTGTCGAACATGTTTTGGAAAAAACGTCGGGAAGTGATCAAAGAAACGTCCTAATCCTTTTTACAGCACGTAGGATGCATAGCTGACAGGAACGAAACATGAGACCGATGGATAAGAAGCCTAGTGAATCCTCGATCAGAGCTTACTGTCTAAGACAAAAATATGAACCAGTGATTTCAGCAGTCTCTATTTTCGCATCAGGGCTGCTAACCGAATAAAACGAACGTCGATTTTCTAGGATGTGGGTTGTAAACGTACCTGGGGCTCGCCGAGGTCTTGCAGTTCCAGGTAGCCGGTCTCGCGTATATTGGGCTCTGCAGAGTCTCAGTAATCAATGGAGGTGGGAATGAGACTACTGCGGCATCTTGAGCCTAACACTGTATGTTTATAGAAAACGCCACAAAAGCTTTCCAGATTAGTGCTATTCTCGACGCTAGTGAAGACGTGATGTGATTGCAACGAATCGTAAATCTGCAAAGTCTTGCGAGAAATTCACGTGGAAATAAGCTTACTGGGAACACCCGACCACTCTGTTACACGGACCAGCAATAACAGGTAAACGGGCTGTGCATCGCGTCTGACATAGTTGATTCGCGTCCGCCGATTCAGAAGCCTCACACGATTTGTTTCTCTCCACAGATGTTTTCTAGCGACGGCCTGGCCCTAATTGATAATCCGGTGCGCATGAGAATCGCCAAAATGATCGATTTGGACCCTGACATAGCAGCCTATCTGTGAATCAATTCCACAGCTTCACGGTCTTTGCAATTTGTTCCCACTCATCGAGCTCTTCGGCAGGCACTGACTGTCTGCAAGAATGATTCGCAGAGAGTCTCGTCAGTACCATTATAGAAACTATCGGCGTTCGCTGGAGGTGAAAGCATCTTTTGCCCTTGGTGCGAGCGAGGAGGAATGATGGCCTTGTTTCAACCAATCTTGTGCCACATCAGGAACTGTGGGACCGGTAAACAGAAGCGACAAACCTTTAGACGAAGGCTCGATTTCGGTAGTCGTATCAAACCTATAGCCACAGAGGATCAGAGTTTTTGAATCATGCAAGGCGAAAACGTCTTCAATTCCTCTCGTTGTACCGAATGGGGTTTTGCTAGTTCTTCATGTTCTATCCACGCTAGGTCCAAGTATGGCTGGCGTTCATGCTCGTATAGACACTCCAGTCAGGCACCCAAGAAAGCAATGACTGACCTCGGCATCATACATCGATGATGGCTGGCTAAGGACAAATAGACTCTTGGTGTTTCTCATATTAACTGCTCCGCAAGATTTGTGCAGAGCTTCCAAGCCCTTTCTGTATAGCTCACGGTAACGGGAACCGTTGATTCCATTCCCACACTCTGTAGAATGCCGCAGAATGGCTGAACCTTATCTTTTAGGTTAGTTGCAACTGGTGACGAAGCAAGACACCGAGTAGAGCTTCGGTTCCGCATTCAAATGTGCGGCCCTCGTTTTCAATGGAGGCTACATGCTGGAGTGAGGAAAAGAATGATGGTGGGAAATGCTGGTGGGCCACAAAACGAATGGCTTCCACCAGTTCGTCCCGGTCATACTCGAAATGAACTTAGGCCAATGTCACCTGTTTGGAGACATCAGCTTCTTGCACAACCCAGCCTCGTTGGAAATACTGCCGCTTAAGCATGCTGGTGATGGCGATATACAGCTCGCCAGAGAAAGGAGGCAGAACTCACGTCTGATCTCGCTTCGAGGACCACATGTCTCCGTACTGACACTCTGCCGGAGAATCCGTGGACCATTGTCCAAGGACGGGATCTCGCTTTCGAATCCTCTGCTCATGTCTGTCGCCTTGGAGGCTATGCTAGGTTATAGTTCGCTCTGCTGACGAGTAGCTAATCATCAACAATTGATATTGTCAGTCTTACGCCTCCTCATCCTGCAACTGGCATCGGACCAAAGCGCTCGAAGCCAGTCTGATCATCGGAGAACATAAACTACTTTGGTAGGATCAATGACCATACCCAAGGCGTGATTGCTACAAAGAATAAAGGATTGGTCGCCGTGGTCTCCCCAAGTATATGATGGCGACGACGCGCATGTGGGTCCGTGTCGATTGGCGAACGCAGGTTCATCCAATTTGCATCGAACGAGATCATCTTCGGATCCGGAAGAAGCTCCAAGAGTCGTGTTGTTCCCGAACATCTTGTTAAAGCTTTTCATAATTGTAAGACCTACCCGTGCTACCACAGTAGAACCGAGCTGACCCGTGAAAATGCGAAATTGATGGATAGGTGCGGGAGCTCACGTCCCTGAGCTACATGGCTTTCGAAAAAAAAGCCACATCTCCGGCACACATTGAGGCGGTTGAGGCGCGTGTTCGATGAAAGAGGGAGGAGTGAAAGTGGTGTGTGGTGTGTGGTGAGGATTGATGGTCCCAGGGTGTCTGATGCCTCTCACACGTGGACATAGATGCTCAGAAACAACAGAAACGTTACCATATCGCATTCGCAGTATCGGTGTCGGGACTTGAGGAGCAAGATGATTCTCGAGAGGGAACTCAGGGAAGCAAGGAGTGAACTGGACGGTCGGAATAGCCTGAGGCTAGCAACCATCTGCTCGATTTCGATTGGTCGCACTAGTACCATACACTCTGGAAGTCAAACCTAACTCCAGTGTCCTTCTTGTGGATATCGGAGGGGGATATCTAGCTCGTATATCTCTCTTCGGACCAAATCATTTGGAAGCGAAATATCAATACTTGATTGCTAGCAAAAGGCTGGTGATCTCAGTTGCCTTTTGGGCTCATCAGCGACGAATAGTCAACAAATGCTGGCAGAGTATCATGCTTGTTGCTGTTCAATCACAATATTTTAACCGAGTCGAAAGTGAAGGTCAAGTCCGGAGACACCAGGATAGACTAGATGCACATGTATGCTACAGAACGACAAGCCGCCAATCAATGCGAAAAGTGGAGAGGGCAAGGAAAAGAGCTCCCCCGGATCTGTCGAGCGCCGCCTTATGCTACCATGTACATGCCGTTTCGTCAAAGCCCACATATGACAACACATCCAGAATGCAGATTCCAGTCGTAGTAACACTGCAAGTCTCATTGCCTACCCTGCCTCCTTGTCTCCGCCTCGTACTTCTTTTCAGCCCGTCTCCTTCTCTCATACTCCGCCGCCCTCTGCTGTTTGGCTGTGGCAGGCGATGGTGTTAGTTTTTCCTTGCTAGTATTCCACTTTTCCTGCGCCGTACTGACAAGTGATTCAAGCAGGCCTACAGACGGCGGAGCTGCCTTTCCTGGAGCCTTCATTTCCGTCTCTTTAGGAGGATGGTAAACAGCCATTTCCCGCTGAGCTCGCGCGCGTGGTGCTTCGTATCTCAGAGGAATTCGCGAAACAGATCGAAGTGTTCTGGCAGGCTTTCCCTGAGCAGGTGCCGCATTCAAGGACTGATGAGGGTTCTGTGTTGCAATTTCACGTGCCTCAACGTTCGTTCGCAGTAGCTCCATTCCAAAGAATTTGCGAAACCACGCCCTCCTGAAAAGGTAACCTTGGCCAGCGCCCCAGGTCATCGCTGCCAAGAAAGAAACCTGCAGTGCAGCTGGCTGGAAAGACGTGAAAGCAACTAGAACTCCAGGCATTATGTACATCATCACTTTTCTCATGCCTGCAGACAGGGATGAGGAGCCCATCTCACCTCCCATCTTTTGAAAATTAGTAATACTCTAGATTGAGCGCAGATGAACTCACCCTTCCAATGAGGTGCAATATCAAACCCATGGCGACAGGAAGAATGAACAACGGGTCTCGGACGGTAAGGTCCAAAAACCACAATGCGCCACCAGTCTCCAATCCAGGCACAGGCAATGCGGTCATGGCTCTCACGAGCTTGAATGCACCATATCCGAACATTCCTTGCAAAATCATTGGCGCTATTGGCCATCCCATCTTGTAGCCAACAGCCTTCATTAGTTCTGAGACTTCTTTTTGAGCCTTTCGCATGGCTAGTGGGTCATTGCTCTCTTTGGCCTTTGTCAACTTCTCCCGTGCCTCTTCAGTGTATGGTTTAATTAGCTCCAACTTTGCCGTATGATGCGAGCCAATTGCCATGGGAACAACCATGATCAAACGTACTGCGATAGCAGAGAGCGCAATCGTAGCCCACCACTCTGTCCCTGCATAGACATGAACGCTTTCCATGATGCATTCCAGCATATTCGTGATGTAAGGGAAACCGTAGTTCAGGCCCATCTCTCTTAAAAATCCATAGTGATCTTCACTTACAATCGGACTCTGAAGTGTGTCCAGAAGCGACTCATCGGCAAGAGGTAATGGCGAAGGATCAGTCATGGTGTTGACTACGTTCGTGGCTTCGGGGCTTTGCGAAGGACCGGAGGCAGAAGCTGCAACATCCTGCGTATCTGTGACAAAATCGTGTTTATTCGCAGAAATAGAGGAGGTATCAGGCGTGCCTTCTCGAGTAACAGGCGGTGGTGTGAATCCGAGGCCCTCTTTCTTCGAAGACCATGGCCATAATGAAATGTTTGCTCTTCCAGCGGTCCCTACAGGCAAGAGAGGGGGCCGAATGGGTCTCGAGGGCGTTTTGGAGAAAAGAAGGTTTCTTGAGGACGAGCGTTGTGAAAGCTGCTTGCCGTCAGTGAAAGCTTGAGGCGTACAGGGTAGGAAGCGTTGCCTGTCGAATGCCATGCAACCGCGGTGATGTTGGCCGAACACGTCTCAGACCATGCCTGGTCAGACCGATGCTTCTGCTTGGAAGCATTGGTAATTTCTGGTGTCGAGAGAGATATTGGCAGTCGCGCAATTGAACTTCGTTAAGTTCGTTTGATATTCCAAGGTTCAGGCCGAGATCTCCGAGGAACTGCGCTAATGACTAATCGATATTTACGCCATGTACATAATACACAATACATGTTGTATACACTTTCATGGAAGGAGTCAAAGTTGAGCATTGCCAAGTATCGTAGTGAGATTGAGCTTCGGATTCGGCTTCTTTTTGGCCATACTGCTTCAACGGAAGCTTTCTCGCAAGCCATTCCCTGACTTCGCGAAGAGAAGAAAACCGCAGTCTAAAACTGCCTCTGTGTAACAAAAACTTCGAACTCATTTACTTTGAAGAACTCTGGCCCTTAATCCACTCTTCATGCAACTTCTTCTGCTTTTCCCACTCCCTCGTCAACTTCTTCGATTGATTCTTGGTCACCTCTTTCCCATCTTTCATCTTAATCGGCAACCCCTCCTCGTTCCACTCACTATATTCTTCCGTCCTGAACAAGTCCTGTGGATGAATCTTCGCCTTTTCCTCTGCCGCTTTCTTCTTCTCCGCCTCCTCTTTCTCACGTTTCGCTTTAGCAAGAATCTTAGCTTGAGCTAGATTCTCCTTCTCGGCTCGCTGGGAGCGGAGGTTATTATCTACGGGACGAACGAGGGCAGGTAGACCATCTCGGTCTTCAAGGTAAATGTCCAAATCCCATAGGTCAAGATCTCGAAGTTTGTCTGCGAGAGCGAGAAGGTCTTTCGCTGGTGCTTTTTTCTCTACTAAGGTCTTCACCTCCTCCTGGAACTCGGAGTAGACTTCAGCATATTTGATCTTGTCCTGGTCCTGAATCGTCGCTGGGTTGAATTCCATGGCCTTACTCGAAATGGCAGAGTAAGATAGTTCTTTCGACCGAGCTTGAGAACGAACCTCATCACGTAGAGCTGAGAGTGGGAACACGAATTCTTGGGCTGCCTTAGGGATATCAACGCCGGCCCAGCCGATTCGAGTAACATCCTCAGGATCTTCGTTGCCGTCAAGGCCAAAAATCGTCAGGATCCGTGTTACCCACCTCGCAAGGACGAGAACAGGCTCGTTGCTCAGCGTTGAGCTTGGCACTGAATTGAAGTCTGTGATCAATTCCGATATAATCTGAAGAGCCTTGGACGTGTCGAAGGAATCGCAGAGGGCTGCGTCAAGGTCTTTCTCGGCTTTCTGGAACTTCTCAAGAAGCTTTGCATCGCTTTCTTTTTCAGACGAGTTCTTGTCAGACGTCGCAAGTGAATTTCTCTCGAATTCCTTCGTTTTCAGGAACCAGTTAGTGATTTTATCTTCCAAGCCAGCCCCATGCTTGACCAGTCGATCCGTGATTTCGCATCCATCTTTCCAGCTACCAAGTAGGAATACCATTCGTAGTGATCTAGGCGTCCACTCTTTGCGTGACAGAGCTTCCCGAACAGTTGTGAAATTCTTCAATGATTTACTCATCTTGCTTCCAGAGATGCTCAGGTGTCCAAAGTGGATGAAGTAATTGACCCACTGATTGCCATTAGCGAAGAAAGCCTCCGCCTGAGCCATTTCATTATCATGATGGGGGAAGCACAAATCAACGCCACCCGAGTGGATGTCCATTGTCTTCCCCAAGACGGCGGATGCCATGACCGAGCTGTGCTTAGGATTAGCGTGTAGTCCATAATTTCAAGGAAGAAGAGAACACTTGCCATTCGATATGCCAACCAGGCCGTCCTGGGCCCCAAGGACTCGGCCAAGCTGGCTCGCCAGGCTTTGATGATTTCCATAAAGCAAAGTCGCTACTTGACTTCTTCCCTGAGCCTTTGGAAAGCGCTCCTTCACCATCAGCCATGAGCTCTGCATCGCCTACAGACTCAGGCTTCAGTCTTGCGTAGGGATAGCCAGCTCTTTTGAAGGCTTCTATGTCGAAGTACACGGAGCCATCAGAGACATAGGCGAATCCATTCTTGACAATCTGTTCGACATAGGCCACAATCTCATTTCCAAATTCTGTGACTCTGACAATCTTGTCCGGACGGAGATTATTGAGACTGTCCATATCTTCAAAGAATCGCTTTTCGTATTTCCGAGTCAAAACGGTGAAGACTGTGTGATCCGATGCATCAATCTCCGCACCATAAAGTTTATCAAAATACGGTAACAGGACATCCTCGACCTTGGAGTAAAACTCTTCCAGAGATATGGACTGATCTGTGAGAGCGCTGGCAGCTGAGGTAGCTGTTCGGAGGTGCATTTTGATCTTGGCCTCCTTGTCTGATGGTTTTTCGTCTCCCTCGAGTGCCTGCCCTTCGAGTACCCGTTTGTAAGCTACTTGAGAGGACGCTGCGAAGTCCACGGGGGTGACGCCTTCAACTAAAGGAAGGTTTTTGGTCAAATACGCATCAAAGGCCTGTCTCGTGTCAGACCGCACACTATCGCTCATTGACAAGTTCTCTTTTCTGTATTTGGAGAGTAAATGCTGTTGTCGGCCGCGAAGAATGATTTTGTCGTCTACGTCTGTAATGTTCATTACAAAATTGATTTGGAAGCCGAAATAATGTATCAGGATCCGTCGTATGACATCGGTGCTCATGTAATTTCTGGCTCCATTAGAATGTATACAAAGACGATTGCCATTGGTCTCGTGTGCGCAGTCTTCATTAGATCACGGAAAGGGCAAATTTCCAGTGATTCTCCCATAGCAATTGCCAAGAATTTAGCATCTCGACCTCGAGTTGTGAAGTTCTAGTTGATCGAGATGGACGTACCTGGCATGTCCTAGATGGCTATCATCGTATACAGTAGGGCCACACGCGTACCAGGTCACGGCTTTGCCAGCAGCGTCTTGGGGCACAAAGTCGTTTTTTTGCCTCGTCAGGCTATTGTAGATTTGTAGTGGTGGTAGACGGACTCCAGGCGCGCCCTTGGGGGCGATCCATGGTTGTAACCGTGCCGTTGAGGCCATTCTTGTAAGTAATAAGGAGGGTAACCTAAAAGACTTGAATGGGCGCATCAATCATTGTCTGGTCGCAAATGAGGACGTGTCAACTGGAATAGACGCTGTGACTGTTTTATGTTGAAACTCAGGCGGGTCGGCCCGAACTAACTAGGCCCGTTAGAGTATTTACCTTGAAAATGGTGGTCGTCTCTGAATATTCCGAGTCCTGATTCATGTAGGAGCATATACACGAGGCTTCGATGTGCTATTATTCAGCTCAAGCATGCACTCAGAGTCCGCTCCTTGGGAATGCTAGCACCGACGCCCTCTGTTCAGATCATCCATGAGATTTTTGACATGGAAGTCCTGAGCTCTCTTAGCGGTGGTAATGTCACATCAAAAGGCGTTTGCAGGCCCATTCTTAAGTCAACTTGGTGACTACTAGTCATTCTTAAGAAACGAAAGATTCGATTGTCTCGAAGTGATTTTCGACGTTTTAGCCCAATCCGTTTCGCTGACAGTGCTACGGATGAGAGAGGATCTCAGGAAGCCCAATATATCGATAGAACACCACAAATTTTCGTCACCACACCACAACGTCAACTACGACTACCACGTTTACGCCCAAATGAATACAAAAAGACCATCGCCCTTCTTTGCACCAGGCTCTGCAACAACGGCCCAGTCACTAGCCATAATCTCGCTCAAGCGTGACCAGCAAATTCCGGCGGTCCTTCAAACTACCACAACTTCCAATTACGAGGACACTATTACAAACACGAGATTCGGATCTTTCCCTCATTCCACGCTCTTGGACCAGCCATGGGGCTCTCAGGTCGTTGCTTCCAATGTCAATGCTCAGAGTGCGAAAAAGGGCAAAAAGAGGAAGCGGGAGGACAATGACGGGCAGGACGAAGACAAACCGTGCGACGACGATGCAGATGGAGCTCTACCGGCCTTTGAAGCTGCAGCAAGTGGATTTGCGCATGTTCTGCCGCCAACTCCGGAGTTGTGGACTGTCAGCTTGCCGCATCGGACCCAGGTCGTCTACACGCCCGATTACAGTTTCATACTCCAGAAATTGCGGGTCAGGCCTGGGGACAGCATTATCGAAGCTGGGGCTGGCAGTGGAAGCTTCACCCACGCCGCTGCAAGAGCCGTGTTCCATGGGCACACAACAGATACCACATTGCAAGAGAACGGCAGACCAACCAAGAGGAGGAAAAGACCAGGTCAAGTGTACAGTTTCGAATACCACGAGCCTCGTTTTCAAGAACTATGCAAAGAGGTGGTCGAACATGGTTTAGACGGTATAGTCACAGCTACCCATCGCGACGTCTATGCCGACGGCTTCACTTTGCCAGACGCTTCTTCACCCGTTCGAGCCAACGCCGTGTTCCTCGACCTTCCAGCTCCCTGGCTAGCCCTCCCACACCTTTCGCGAACCTCTCCAAACTCACCCCTCAACCCGAAGACTACGACCCATCTGTGTACGTTCTCACCATGCATAGAACAGGTACAGCGTACAATTGAGAAGATGCGCGAGCTTGGATGGGTGGAAATACACATGTTTGAGGTCTCACATAAGCGTATCGATGTGAGACGTGAACTCATAAGTTTGGATTATGAAGGTCTACGAGGCGTCAATGCAAGTGCGGCAAGCGTCGACGAGGCAGTCGCCCGGTTAAAAGAACTTGAAGGCAAGGGCAAGGTATGGCATGCCAAAGACGAGAAGAACGGCGCTTCCAAAGGCGGCAAAGTTGTCAAGAAAGATTCCACGACGGAGACGGAACCGCAAATTGAATCTCGCAAAGATCGGCTTGCTCGGATCAAGGAGCAGGACAAAGATCGCAAACCTTGGAAAGAGGGAAGGTTGGTGCATAGATCTGAGTCGGAGCTTAAGACTCATACTAGTTACTTGACATTCGCAGTGTTGCCTAGGGCTTGGTCTGCGGAAGATGAGGAAAAAGTTCGCATCCAGCTCGAAGACGTGGTGCATGGTAAGAGATAGGCCACTGAGGCTAGAGAATATTGTCGGGATCATCAGGAAGAGAAGGGGCTATGGCAGCTTCAAAGAGGCTCGACAATGAACATGAAAGTCTTGCAGGCTTCATGCGCCATTTAGTGCGATTTCTTCTGTCTTCGTCGGTGCTGATCTACACATTTTGAGTTGCTAATAGCAGATCCACCTCAGAATAGTGATAGTATCCCTGGGTCATGAGATTGAAAATTGCTTGGTCGGAAGTCGAAGTCGAAAGATGGGCCCTCTGGTGCGTCCGATTTATAAACGCTATCGCATTTTATGCAGCAATGCTTCTCTTTTGATACGGAAGTCGTTCGCTTGTCAAAAGAATGGCGTCTGTGAAAGTTTTTGTGAACATGTCCTCAGCGGAAAAGGCTTCGGTGGACATTGTAATCATAGGCCTCCCATGAGCTTCGCACTGTCGCGTTACCACTAGCTATTCCCGAATCTAGTATCCCGAGCACGAGGCGCCCACGTTGATCATGACACGTATTGGAGAAATTAATGGAGGCACACGAATCAGTACAACTCAACATTGTTTCTATTTTGTAGAGTGGATAGAAGTCATTTCGGAGCACGTCCCTGCCAGTCGTCAGCAACAACAAACATGACACCAAAGTGGCTCCCAGCTTCTCAATCCCAGTACACCTGTTCCCGTCGTCAGCGTTACCTATACTATGCACACAGAACTATGATACGTTCGGCATTTAATCTCGGCTATAATACTGCAGCTTCATCCCGACAACGAAGAATGTCGATGATGCTACGGTCAACATTTTGTCCGATGGCGATGGAGATCCGAGTCTTTTTCTTCATGAATGACTTCTCTCCAATCGGCCTTTCGTGCCTGTCGTACTAAATCTGAACAGTTCGGTCTTGGACGTCCCCTGCTGCTTCGTACCGTATGTGTCGAATCGCATCCACTCTTCCAACCGAGTTTCCGATCTCATATTCGATCTTGGCAGCACGCCCCTGCCATTGACCCCCCAGCAGTGACAGCACGGCTCCTGAGAAACCGACCGTGGATGTCTGCAACCGAAGTCCAGCGGGTCTTTTTGCTGCTAGTCATTACCCCAAGCAGGTTAGCAAGGTGGGTTGCCGACTCCTGTCTGTGGCTCGACTCCACTTATGTGCTAAAGCCCGATGTTTTGTCCGGGTGATTTTGCTTGGAACGAACGATTAATGATTCAACTGTGCCATTTTCTTTGACTGCTCAATCTTTTTGCTTGCGCGTTTGCTGATACACTCCTTCTCTTATTCTTTGCGTTGGAGAGTTGAAGTCGAGTGCAATCGTATGCGCCACTGCTAAGATTCCTCGCTGCCCACGTCAACAGCGGTTTGCCAATAATTTGAACGGCTTTGGGGTCGTTTTGGGGACCAGATCGAGGATAATATTTTACTGCATGGACAGCTTTCCGAACAAATTCTGAGATTGTTTCAAGAGAAAGAATTGCCTTGAGGTAGGACTATATGATTGTGTAATCCTCGAGTCAGCAGCGGAAAAAATTCCATCGCCATGGACCCCAACAGTAACAGTCTTGCGCCGGCGCAAGCGCACGAAATCCAGAAAGAAACACCACCAAACTCTCACCCCCACAACGATACGAGAGCCGACCTCAAAGACAAAAAGGAGTCGCAGTCTAGTCACGACGAGCATGAGCGAACAAGGGCCGCTATACACTCGCCCACGAGCGTCAATGTATCGAGCGCAGAGGCCCAATTTGCAGAGCTAAGCAAGGAGCTGTCTAGAATTTCCCAAAAGGATCGTCTGTCCAGGCATCAGAGTCATCAAAGTCGGCGGACCATCTCGAAGAATGCCGACCCGGAAAAGACCATTGGATTGAGTGATGGCGTAAGCTCTGATGGCGCGGAGCCTTTCGACCTAGAAGCTACACTACGCGGTAACAAAAGCGAGGACGAAGCTGCAGGCATCAAGACGAAGAAGATTGGAGTTGTTTGGGAGGACTTGTCTGTTAGTGGCATTGGAGGCGTCAAGAATTATGTGAAGACATTTCCTTGGGCGTTCGTCAGCTTCTTCAATGTCTACGAGACGGCCAAGAGCATATTTGGACTTGGAAAGAAAGGCAAAGAATTCCAGATTCTTCGTGATTTTGGAGGGGTCGTGAAGCCAGGAGAAATGGTACTTGTATTGGGAAGGCCTGGATCGGGTTGCACGACTTTTCTCAAAGTGATTGCGAATCAACGCTTTGGATACACCAAAATCGACGGCGAAGTGATGTATGGGTCTTTCGACAGCGCCACCTTCTCAAAGCGGTTCAGAGGTGAAGCCGTATACAACGACGAGGACGATCTGCACCATCCCACGTTGACGGTCGGACAGACTCTTGATTTCGCCCTGGAGACCAAAGTACCTGGCAAGAGGCCTGCTGGGCTGTCAAGACCGGAGTTCAAAAACAAGGTCATTGATCTTCTTTTGAACATGTTCAACATTGCCCATACAAGGGATACCATCGTCGGAAACCCTTTTGTCAGAGGCATATCTGGTGGAGAGCGCAAACGTGTTTCTATCGCCGAAATGATGGTGACAGGCGCCACCGTGTGTTCTTGGGACAACTCGACCCGTGGTTTGGACGCTGCGACTGCGGTAGACTGGTCTCGTTCGATTCGTGTCCTGACAAACATCTACAAACTCACGACGTTTGTGTCGCTATATCAAGCGAGTGAGAACATTTATGAGCAATTCGATAAAGTCCTGGTCATTGATGAAGGACGCCAGGTCTTCTTCGGTCCAGCCAATGAAGCGAGGGCATACTTTGAAAATCTTGGTTTCTTGGAAAAGCCTCGACAGACGACCCCAGATTACCTGACCGGTTGCACCGACCCCTTCGAACGAGAGTACAAGGACGGCAGAAGCTCCGAAAATGCGCCACACTCACCAGATACTTTGGCTGAAGCGTTCAAGAACTCGAAATACCATGCTCAAATGAAGCAGACCATGGACGCCTACAAAGAGCAGATTGGCAAGGAAAAGGAGGTCTACGACGACTTCCAACTCGCAGTCAAGGAAAGCAAACGTCATACTTCTTACCGAAACGTGTACACGATTCCATTTTACCTCCAAGTCTGGGCTCTGATGAAGCGTCAATTCCTGCTGAAGTGGCAGGACAAGTTCTCTCTCACCGTCAGCTGGATCACCAGTATCGTCATTGCCATCATTGTCGGCACCGTTTGGCTCGACATTCCCACCACCAGCGCTGGAGCTTTTACCCGTGGAGGTGTGCTTTTCATCGCATTACTTTTCAACGCCTTCCAAGCGTTCAGCGAACTTGCTTCCACTATGACGGGCCGACCTATAGTTAACAAGCATAGAGCGTATGCGTTTCACAGACCGTCCGCGCTATGGATCGCTCAAATCATGGTGGATATGGTCTTCTCGTCTGCTCAGATTTTGGTCTTCTCTATTATGGTGTACTTCATGTGTCACCTCGTTAGAGACGCCGGTGCCTTCTTCACCTTCTACCTGATGATCGTTTCTGGATACCTTGCCATGACCCTCTTCTTCCGAACCGTTGGCTGTCTCTGCCCTGACTTTGATGTGGCCATTAGAATGGCTGCTTGTATCATCACAATCTTCGTCATCACTTCTGGGTACCTCATCCAATGGCAGTCGGAGCAAGGCTGGCTGAGGTGGATATTCTACATCAACAGTCTGGGTCTGGGATTTGCTGCCTTAATGATGAATGAATTCAAACGGATTGATCTCACTTGTGGAGGCACCTCGCTCGTCCCATCGGGACCGGGCTATACCGATCTCAACCATCAAGTTTGCACTCTCGCGGGAAGTACACCTGGCCAAGCTCGAGTATCAGGATCTGCCTATATTGCTTCCGCATTTTCTTACGACCCGTCGGATTTATGGGGCTATTGGGGGATTATCATAGGCCTTATCATAGGGTTCCTCTTAGCCAACGCTTTCTTGGGAGAGTTTGTGAAATGGGGTACGTGTCTTCGGATTTTCCTTTAGGCGGCCAAAAGGCTAATATCATGATAGGTGCCGGTGGTAGAACGGTGACCTACTTCGCCAAAGAAAACAAAGAGACCAAGAAGTTGAATGAGGAGCTTGCTCGCCGAAAAGAAAGGCGCCAGAAGAAGGAGACGCAAGGTAGCTCCGAATTCAACATCACCTCGAAGGCTGTTCTCACGTGGGAGAATCTCTGCTACGATGTCCCAGTACCTTCGGGTCAACTCCGCCTGCTGAACAACATCTATGGCTATGTCAAGCCCGGCGAGCTGACTGCTCTCATGGGGGCATCCGGAGCCGGAAAGACGACCCTCCTTGATGTCTTGGCCTCGCGCAAAAACATTGGCGTGATCACTGGAGACGTCCTCGTCGACGGTATCGCTCCTGGTATCGCTTTTCAGAGAGGGACAAGCTACGCTGAGCAATTGGACGTCCATGAGCCAGCTCAGACTGTTCGCGAAGCT
The DNA here is from genome assembly GCA_014858625.1 of Venturia carpophila. Classification (NCBI taxonomy): domain Eukaryota; kingdom Fungi; phylum Ascomycota; class Dothideomycetes; order Venturiales; family Venturiaceae; genus Venturia; species Venturia carpophila. The sequence continues at coordinate 3,151,640 of JACTAK010000001.1, forward strand.
CTTCGATTTTCTGCCGATCTGCGCCAGCCATTTGAAACGCCCCAAGAAGAAAAGTATGCATACGTGGAGGAGGTCATATCTTTACTGGAAATGGAGTCGATCGCCGATGCCATCATCGGTGAGCCCGAGGACGGTCTTGCGGTCGAGCAGAGGAAACGCGTGACCATTGGCGTTGAACTTGCCGCCAAACCCGAGCTGTTGCTGTTCCTTGATGAGCCTTCGTCAGGCCTTGACAGTCAGTCGGCCTTCAACATCATCCGTTTCCTCCGCAAACTGAGTGCCGCCGGACAGGCCATTCTGTGTACCATCCATCAACCCAACTCCGCTCTCTTCGAGAATTTCGACAGGCTTCTGCTCTTACAACGTGGCGGCCAGTGCGTTTACTTTGGCGACATCGGTAAGGACGCATCGGTTCTGCGAGACTACTTCGCGAAAAGCGGAGCTCACTGCCCTCCCAAAGCGAATCCAGCCGAGTGGATGCTGGATGCCATTGGAGCCGGAATGGCCGCTCGTATTGGTGACAAAGATTGGGGCGAGATCTGGAAAGACTCAGAGGAGTTCGCGCAAGTCAAGGCTGAGATAACACGCCTCAAGGCCGAGCGCACGACAGCTGTTGGTGACTCGACAGCCGTTCAGCAGAAGGAATACGCAACTCCCATGTGGCACCAGATCAAGCTGGTGTGTATGCGACAATCTCTCTCGTTCTGGAGAACGCCTAATTACGGTTTCACTCGCTTTTTCAACCACGTTGCTATTGCGCTCATCACCGGTCTTGCTTACTTGACGCTGGACGACTCGAGGACTTCGCTACAATACCGAGTGTTCATTATTGTAGGTTTCTGGCGCACTCCCGATATTGGTCCAACACTAACATGTCAACAGTTCCAAGTCACCGTCCTCCCCGCCCTCATCCTCGCCCAAGTTGAGCCAAAGTACGCCATTGCCCGCATGATCAGCTACCGTGAAAGTGCTGCCAAAGCCTACAAAACCTTCCCATTCGCTCTTTCGATGGTGATTGCGGAGATGCCATATTCAGTCCTCTGCGCCGTCGGCTTCTTCCTACCTCTCTACTATATCCCTGGACTAAATTCAGCAAGCAGTCGGGCTGGGTATCAATTTTTCATCGTACTCATTACGGAGCTGTTCAGTGTTATCCTCGGACAGATGATTGCAGCTTGCACACCGACGCCATTTATCAGTGCGCTGGTCAATCCCTTCATCATCATCACATTTGCGTTGTTCTGTGGTGTCACGGTTCCAAAACCGCAGATTCCTGGGTTTTGGCGGGCATGGCTGTATCAGCTCGACCCCTTCACTCGCTTGATCGGTGGGATGATCGTTACTGAACTTCAGGATCTCCCTGTTCATTGCACCACGCAAGAGTTGAACAAATTCACTGCGCCCGATGGTCAGTCGTGTGGAGAGTATATGTCAGCATTCTTCCAGGCAGGCGGCGCAGGCTACCTCACCAATAATGCGACAAGCAGTTGCGAATACTGTGCCTACACTTCCGGGCAACAATTCTTCCAGCCGCTTGGCTATGAGTTTGCGAATAGATGGAGAGACCTGGGGATCTTTACTGCTTACATTGGAAGTAATTTGATTATCTTGTTCCTGGCTGTAAGTTGTTCCTCTGCTTGTGAAACTTATCTCACTGACAGTCCTAGGCACGTTTCTTAAACTTCAACAAAAGATAGAGACAAATTCGAATATGTGAAAATACCGTTGGCATGGGTGGAGTTCTAGAAAGAGCGGCAAGAGACTTGAGTTGATAAATTGAGTTGAGTGCATCGCTTCGACACGATATAGCGCTGATTTGAAGCATAGTAGAATTTTAATCCTACATCAAGCGCAAAGGATTGTCTCCAGGATCAGACGAACGATCTTGTACTTTAGAATTGATGGCAGTGTTAAAAAGAAACAGAGTTGAGGATTGAACCAACAGGAACGCCATCGAAGCATTCTTTTTGGTCTCTTTTTCGTGCTAGCTCATATATATGACCTGACGTCAGGCAAACAAACCAAAAGCGGAAGCAATTGTTTACAGCATTGAGCTCAGTCTGTTTGACGAGTACGGTGTTGACATTCCTACAAGTAGGCGCAGACATTCCTTGGAGCCAAGGATCAGAATACCACACGCATTTCATTGCTGTACAACAACACAGCAACACCACGTTACAATTTTTCGCAACATGCTCATCCTTGGATCTTGTCACGAGCTCATTTCTCCATGTGTAATTTATGACTCCCACCCGTTTGACAAGAGCTTTGCACAGGCTTTAAAGCTTTGCATATATAAACTTCATGGTTCTTTGTAAACACCTGAAACACAATAGGTGGGTGCACTTCGATTTACCAAAACAGCTTTGTTACTTCATGGGATAACACGATCAATGTTCTACAGCGACAATATACCGACCATGCCGCCAGCCCTCAGAACCATAGTTGGACATGCAGTCTCGCAACCCGCGGAAACCAGCACAGTCGCCACAGACACAGATTCCCAGCCGAGCGAACGACCGTTTGCGATGACTCCAGGCTCTGACATTTTGATACGCCTGCATGTGGTGGATGACCAGGAAGTCAAAGGGACGATTCTACAGGACCCCGACGCATCATCCGCCTTGAAAGTTTCTTCACTGAATACAAAACATGTCGCGCCAACGACGAAAAACATGGCTACAACGTGGTTACGCGTCCCCACGAATCTTTCTTCCTCACGAACAAAGGATTCAGTATCGCTAGCGATTACCAATAATTTGGCGTTCGAGACTATGGTCGCATCGACATCGCTTTCCGAAACTCCTACGGCTTCGATATCGTATACGCCGCTGTTAACCGCATCCATTCAGGGATGGACTTCTCGCTCTTCTGTCAAACAGGCTACTCCTACGCCGACACCTGCACCTGCACCCGCACCTCTCATTGGACGCGCTAGCGATCTACCAATCTCGTCACCACTTTTGTATGTTCTCCTGGTTCTTGTGGCAATGGCAGTATGGTTTGCGGTAATCGCCGCTCGAATCAATTGGTGCGGCAGTTCTCCCATCGAAGGCAGATCCGATTTCTGGAAGACGTGTCTGTCTCGGAATGGGAGAGAAAGAGGCGGTAACCAGGAAACAGAGGACACTAATCTCCATCCTGTTCTTCACGACGGGAGACCCGGTATTGCACCCTCAGCCTCACATTCTTCCGTACCGCCATCGAGCACCACTTCCTCGCTGTCTCCGCCGCAGACACCAAGGGCCTTTTCTTACTCGGAATTCGCGCCTCAAGCCATCACATCCTCCTCGGCGTACAATACCCCAAATAACACACCACTCCAATCAACATTCCCTAACACCATTTTTCCGCCAACAAGTCTCCGCCACCGCACGCATGCCCCGCCTTCCCTGGTTATCGAACCTCTTTCGCCGACGATACATACATCGACGGGCGTAGATCTGGAGGATCAACTACCGATTCCGACGCCTCGATTTGCGAATCTTCGCTCGGGAGCAGCGGGCGGCGCGAGCGGAGGGGTTTCGGGGGTGGAACATAAGAGGAAATCGCAGCTGCCGAGGATTGGGAGTACGAGGTGGGTTGCTGATTTGGTTGATTTGGTTGGGGATAAGTTTGTCAGGTATACGAGGGGTGAAGAGGGTTATCAGGGGCCGAGTTTGCCGGTGAATAAATGGTAGAATGCCGTGTCTGGGTGTGGAAATTGTGTTCGGGTCGTTTGGGGAGAGGGATGTTCTCGTTCGAGGTTTGTTGCTCTGTGCCTTTGTGGATACATCCGTGATCAAGACGGGGGCGTATGTGTATTCTTGGTGTTGTGATGGTTTCCGGCTCGCTGGATAATATCTCGTCATCCTCGAGCCCCGGTTCCCAATTCATTCTGGGGAATAGAAAGTAATCAATCAGGACGGTAGGATCAACTCGAATAGAACATACTGGTTGGAGTTGTGGAGAGTTTGATAACAACCTCGAATCACGGCCCCGCTAAAACTTTGTATACGAGTCCAGGCTCGTGCCCCTAAGACTGCGGGGGTCGAGGCACTTCCACCCTGAAGCAAAACGACATTTCGACGACGACGTCCTCGCCGATCGAATATCAACAAACATCTCAGCCATCACCTCCAGTCATCGCTGCCGTTCTTGTCCTCACCGATAATCCAACCCACTGCTTTCCCAATTTTCTCAATGGAGCTGGCGTTCGGCTGGAGCCAATGCCATCGAGCTCGTCGTGCCCCGACTCTCAAGGAGCGAAGACGGCCAGCAATGCGTTGGAGATGCGAGAGATTCGCGTTTCTCAAGCACATATCACTCTAGGGAAATCGAAACTTTTGGCTATCCAGTTGGAGAAATTGAAGAGTTGTCTTGCGCTTTTGATGAGTGTACTCACTCAGGCAACCTCTTTACGAACGCAGCAATTCGCAACCCTTTTCACATGGAACTTTCAAATCTAATGAGGAACTTACTATTTCGTACTGAATCCCAAGCAGAGTCCGAGAACATTTACGAGCTCATCCGTGCGAGCGATAAAGAAGCAGGCTTCACGAATCTGCTCATGGTCTTTGGAAAGGGGCTTACTGTGATTCGGCTAGGTTGCTTGGTGGGAATAGTCCCCGTCCAGATGTGTAGGGATGATGATGGTGGTGGGACATTGTCGTATTCGTACACTTTTAACAGCAGCCTCTCTCGAACGAGATGAAACAGCCGTGAAATTAGACAGGCGTCTCGATCATCTCGCAAAGCTTCTTCCGATGTCACCTCGTAATTAGGTCTCGTCTCGTTCCCCATCCCGTTACTTGGGCACTCACACTTTCTCTCCTCTTACGTACAACAACTCCTCCCCTCCCCTTCCCACCTCCACCTCCTTATCTACCCCGCAAGGTCGTCACCTGCGTCGTTCCCTTCCCAGCACTCCTCCCCCTCTTCTCCTCCCCCTGCCCCTCCGTCCCAGAACCAAGTACAGGTCCCACAGTCCGCCAACCCGTCAAATTCACCTCCTTGTCAAGTAAGGTAACCAACTCATCAGAATCGAGATCATAAGTAGCCCACATTTCCGTCGCAGTCGGGAGTGACGTTGGATCGGGGGCAGCGGGTCTCTCTCGGGCATTACTGGAAAGGGGAAGATGAAGGGGAGAGGTGGGAGGTGATGAAGATGTGGACGTGGATGTGCTGGTGTGTGTTGTGGGTGTTCGTGTTGTTGCGCTCGCGGCCACGCTGAGGAAGAGAGGCGTTAGTGTACTGAGAAATTGCATTTTGGTGCTTGGCTATCTGCGATGTTATTCAATGGTGCTAGAGGGAGAGTGTCAACTTTTAAGAACTCAACATTGAAATGTCTTGTAGCAGCCAGTGAATTGATTACTGGCCAGCTTTATTTATCAAATAAAGCCATTGTCCTATTCAAATCAAAGTCGAAGAAAGAGAATGTTGTTGACCTGGCTCTTTTTCAAAGACATTGATCTTCTTCACGTGCCTAGAGCAATTGACGTTCTAGCTGGAAAGTCGGGCGATGGGCTCAGCCTACCGCATTTGGACACGAAGACGAGGGGTGGGAGATCCATGATTTTTTGACGCCTACTTTGACCAAGTGTTTTCCACATAGTTCACACCCTCCCAAAACGCCTTAGATTATGATGCGCGCTATCCAGGAACGCTCCAATGCCGACCATAATAGCACATAAATCGATCTCTTCTTTTCTACCTGCCGTATTACACGCATCTATCATCTTTGTCCAGCCAACCTCCGTTCCTGGACCTCGGACAATGCGCGGCTTCCACTCAAGAATGCAACGAGTCCCACGACACCAGCGACTGGCAGGATCTGGAACAGAGTCCACGAAGTATAGTATAGGAAGAACACGCCCTCCATGGATATAATGCTTCCGAAGAACAAAACGTGGCTGATTGGCGCGGCACCAAGAGCTTTCGATAGATGGTTCAGATTCGCGCCTAGCATTCCCCATCCGATGAACAGAGCAGGGATACAGGCGAGCAGGGCTGCGGCGAAAGCGAGTGTGATTATCTTTGGAGGCGACTTGGGGTCGGCACGGAAAACGTGATGGATCTCTGGCTGCTTGCCATAACGGAGCTGGGGTTCAGCAGATGGTTGCGCCACACTGGTATCTAAAGCGATGGAAATATCGAATGGAGTGCCTTTGTAAGGTGTAGATGAGCCGAAGGAACCGATGACAATGGAGGCTGTGAGTGGACTCGAAGTCTTGAGAAGGACGGATGGAATAATGCTGTGTGTCTGGTTCTCTTTTTAGCTTTACATTCTTTCCTTTGTCGTGCGAAGCACATACCAAATCGACCTTCGCTTTTCCGGAGTCCTTCACAGTGAACGGATACGATTCCTCGAGTCCAGATGTTGGGTCGGTGATTGTCAGGAAAGCCTGATGGGGTTTCCTTCCCTTTCCTCCATTCGTGACGGTCAAAATGACTTTGAGAGCTTCGCCAGGTCCCAGAGAAATAGGCTTTGCCAACGGCTTCGTTGGGCTCAGGCTGTATTAATTGTCAGTCTGCCCGGTCCTCTACACGTCAATTGTCCGCGTACCTCTCTTTGCTAGATCTGTCGACGCTTCCCTTTGCCTGGATTGACACAGTCGCATCTTCAAAGCTCCACGATGCAGCCGAAACCAGGGACGAGCCGAGGAGCAGCAATTGGGGAAGAAAGGAGTTTATCAAGCGCATTTTGAAGTTGTTGTGAAGGGCGAGGACCTGTTCATGATAACTCCCCTTTCAACTCTGTCCTCAAGCATAACTCGTCAACCAATCGGGGAAGAGATGATCACGTGATTATCTTTTCAATCTCGAAAAGCCTCAATCTTCATCAGCCTGGAATGTTCTAAGATCTTTTCAATCTTTCAGATCTCCTGCTGGCAGCCATTCCAATATCGAGCGCCTTTTGGTGGGGGCGGAGGGGAGAGACTTGGTTGCTAGGGTCTCTATACCTGTGTGTTGTCATTGTTTGTTTTTATCGATCCAAGTTCAATAATAACTCCATACCGCGCTTTCCCATCTCAACATCAACAAATCCAATTATTCTTCGACCGTGCGAGCAGTCAACATGGTCCTCACAAGAGCGCAACGCGCGCAAGCAAAAGACATGCCGCCAGAATCCCCTCCCAAGTCAGGTCTCCTCAAAGCTCCCGTTCGGCGAGGCAGGCCGAAGAAGACCGACGAGGAAACAACTTCAAAACCTGCGCCCAAAGCAGTCGCTCCAAGATCTGCGCCTAATGCAGTTGCGCCAATAAGCGAAACATTGAAGAGCTCGATATCAAAAGCATCCACATCAGCAAGAACAGCCACTACAAAAGCTTCGGTTGCAAAAACGATCGCGCCCAAAACAACAAAAACAACAACTGCACTCAAGGCGAGTTCAGAAACGATAGGGACCGAAGCGCCAAGGGAGATGGCGTTGAAAAAAGCGGCAGGAAAGACGGCTGCGCCAAAAGCGAAGGAGGAACTGACTGAGAAGAAAGCACGAAAAGAGACGACTGCGAAGAAGGCATCCGCGGCAAAATCCACAGGTCCGAAGACATTGGCGATCAAAACTGCATCTTTGAAGGCTTCAGTAGCCAAGAAGCCAGCGATTCCGAAGAGAGCAGCCAAGGCATCGAAAACCGTGCAAGCCACAGATCCGGGAAAAGATGATGGGGATGAGCTGGCAATGGACAAGAAACAGGTTGGAGTAGAAAACTCAGCAACGACACACGAAATGAAGGACGTTACAACTGCAGTGGATACGGATGCTCCAAGAGAAGAATCCGCGGAGGACATGATGGCAGCGGCAGCTGCTACGGGTCCCTCGAAAATCCCTCTATCCGCATTGGCCATCGCACAAACAACGCCGAAAAAGCTTCCCATGCTTTCGCATAGCAAGTCTCTAGGATCTCTCAGAAAGCCTATGGTCTCCTCAGTGCTCATTGATAGTCCAGTAAAGCTGAAGGCAGCGGTAGAGCGTATACCAATAGATTTGGGCTCGCCAAAGAGACCGAATGTAGTTGATGAAACAATTGGATTAGGCAAATCTCCAGCCCGGCCACATGTTGGAGTAGAACAGCCTGCCGGTCAGGATCCGCTCGCGGCTGAGAAAACTGCAGGTCTTTTCCGATCACCAGTACGACCTGCTACAACACCCGCGAGACCATGCTTTAGCCAAAGCACCGCAAAATCAGAAAGATCCGCAATGATGTCCAAATCTCCAGTGAAACCAAGCACTGGGATAAAGAAAAGCTTTCTCAACCAGAGTTCTCCAATTTCAGAGAGACCAGCCGGAATCTCGCAAACACCAATTCGACCACGCATTTCCGCTGGTCAAAACGTATTCAGGAACAGTCTTTCTCAAAGTGTGCAGGCGTCGAAATTCAGGCAGAGCGCTAACAAGCGTGCAGCTGTTCCGTTCTCGGATTCTGTCCTTGTTCCTGCGAAGCGTCTCCGAACTTCTCTATTTATGCCCGCACTTGATTTTGGTCTCCCAAAACAAATTTCAAACGCTCGGTCGGGAAGTCCGCCATCGCCTGTAAAGTCTTCCATGCGATCACCGGAGAAGCAACGTTCGCCCAAGAAAGTTAGCTGGCATCAATCTCCGCTACCACAACCAATTGTGGCAGAAGAGCAAATGGCGAAGATGGCTGGCCCATTTGACGGTCTGGTGTTCTTCCTGGATGTGAACAACACTGAAGGTGTCGATTCGAATAACCTGTTCGCACCCCTTATTGAGCAATTAGGTGGAGAGATCGTTCCATATTGGACCAGTAACAGCATGGGTGTTACTCACGTCGTCTTCATGAATGGCGAGATGAGGACATTGGAAAAGGTTGTTGCGACGAATGGTCAAGTCCACTGTGTGAATATCAGTTGGGTCCTTGAGTAAGTCGAATCCTCACCTGAGCACGATTTGCGATAATTAACAACCTCCAGCTGCGAACGGGAAAACTCTCATCTCAATGAAAAGGAACTCAAATACGCCATTGACTTAACCCGCATTCCTGGCCTCATCACTCCCAATACCTCTCGCACTAACAACTCCCTCGCTACACCTATACCATCTCGTACCCCAGCTGCCCCACCACCATCGCAACGCCAATTCACATTCGCACCCACGACTCCCGCCCGTGAACCCCTCGGATTAATCATCAAGACCCCGAGCTATTTTGTGCCCAAGACCCCGGCGAGCGTAGGCATTGGAAACGTCTCTCCGGCGGAATGGGACGATAAGGAGAATATTAGTCCCGAGGCGAATTCCCCGCTGATGCAGAAGACGTGTCCGCCAAAGCAGCATAATAAGAGTCTTTTTACTTTGGACGGGGCGATGACGCCATTCAAGAATCGGTTGCTGCTTGCGAGGAGGAGGAGGAGCGTGGATGGTGTTTAGCATGTTCATCTCTGGCGCGCGTTGGAGTTGGGCTTGGTGACTGATTGGCTGGTGTTTATGCTGGTTTGGCGCTTTTTGATTGGAGCGCTTTTGGGTTATGATACCCAATCATCGAAGGAGAGATAGGTCGGTAGTGGAATTGACAATTTTGATTTTTGGGTTTTGTCTTTGTGAGAAATTCGAACATCAACTTTTGCAAGACTCGGCGTACTGCGGCGCACTATTTTCTCTCTTGGAAGAGAAAGATCTACATACCTAGCTAGATCTCTGCTGTGCGTTTCCGCCCGTCCTCGTCAAGAAATCGTCCTAGGCGTCCTTCCTCCCTTCGATCCACCCATTCTCTTTCGTGTAATCTTTTAACCGCCCCATACCGAACCAAGAAAAAGGAGAATCAACCCCCCTCCTCCCCTCGGTAATGCCCCGCAACCAAAAACGCCAGTTCCAAAGCCTGCTTCTCGTTGAGTCGCGGGTCGCAATACGTCGTATAATTCAGACTCAGATCCTCCTCAACCAAACCCTCCGAGCCGCCTATGCATTCTGTAACGGCGTCGCCGGTGAGTTCTAGGTGCACGCCGCCGAGGAAGGAACCGTGGTGTTTGTGGATTTTGAGGGCGGAGGAGAGTTCGTTGTAGATTGAGGTGAAGGAACGGGTTTTTAGACCGGCGGTTGTGGATTTTGTGTTTCTGGGGGGCGTGGAGGGTTAGTGGGTGGGATTGGTGGAGGGGAGGGAACAGGGTGCCCGTGGGGGATGCGTACCCGTGCATTGGATCACATTGCCAGACGACTGTGTGTCCGCTCTTCTTCACGGCTTCGATGTGGGGACCGAGCATCGATTCCACTTTGTCTTCGCCATATCGCGTTATCAGCGTTACCTTTCCGATCTCGCGAGAAGGATTGACGATGTCTAAAAGCTCGACGAGTTCGTCGTTCTTCATTGATGGACCGACTTTGATTCCGATGGGGTTCTCGAGACCACGGAAGTACTCTACGTGGCCGCCGTCAATTTGACGTGTTCGATCTCCTATCCAGAGAAAGTGAGCGGAGGCATTGTACCATCCTTTTCCGTCACCTCCTTTTGTAGAGGATGCGTAATTCGTTGGATGCCGCAGTCGGCGAGTCAGTGCTTGTTCGTATTCGAGAACCAAACCCTCGTGGCTTGTGAAAAGGTCGACTGTGTGGAGAGGACCACCAGTATCTGCACCGACCGTACTCATGAAACGAAGCGCGTCTGTTATACTTGTAACGATGGATTGGTATTTTGCTTGTAATCCGGAGTCCTGAACGTGACCGAGACCCCAGTCTAGGGGGTTATGCAAATCAGCGACGCCCGAGGAGAGTTGGGCGCGGACGTAATTGTTCGTCGCCGCTGAATGGAAGTAGGCATCAACCAACCTATTTGGGTCAACTCTCCTGTCTTCAGGCTTATACCCATTCAAAATGTCGCCGCGGAAGGAAGGAATCTCCTTTCCATCTAGCATTTCCATAGGCGAGGAACGAGGTTTTGCGTACTGGCCAGCCATCCTTGCGATTCGGACGACGGGTTTGTTGGAGCCCCAGATCAACACCAAACTCATCTGCAAAAGCAATTTGATCTTCGCGTCGATGGGCTCGTCCTGACAGTAGGAAAAGAGCTCTGCACAGTCGCCGCCCTGCAGGAGAAATGCTTTTCCCAAAGCGACATCTCGAAGACTTTGTCTCAATTTTATGATCTCGGTCGGTGTTACTATTGGTGGCAGTCTTTGAAGTTTCGATATGGCTGCTTGCGCTGCTGTTGCGTCTTCGTAAAGGACCTCTTGTTTTACAGGCTTGGATTTCCAGGCTAATGAATGGTATTAGTGATAAATCATGGTGAATGAAGACTACTAACATTCTGGGCTCCAATTCTCTATGACGGGAACTACGCGAGACATATCTGCTCCGCCAGCAAGAAACTCGCACTTGATCTTCAGAGAAGCAAACGAAAGAAGACTCAAGCAATGCTACAAGATTCCGTAGAGAATCAAGTGGTGGGCGGGTTCAGCTCACGCCTTCAGCAAGCTCTCGAAGCGGCTTGGATGATTGAAATCGGAACCAGCTGTACCAAATTGATGAGAAAAAGTCCTGAGAATCATGACTGAGAAAGGCTTTAAAGGAAGCAAGGGCTATGAAGTACAGAAATACGAAGATTGGTCTGAGTCAAACATTGGAAATATGAGGTCTTGGTGATAGAACGTTCGGAGATTGCTTACAGGCTACGAGATATAATTTGGCTGGAGCATTTAACTTTGGCCAGAGGGTATGAACCTTGGAAGACCAGATGATATTACTTAGGCAGGGAGTGAATGATCTTCGAGTCGAATTGACAAACGTAGACCCTTGCTTCAGAACACTAACCACCTACCTACTCAAATTATACCCCCCTCCACATCTGTCCAAATTATAGCACTTCAAACTCCTACTTTTGACAGCTCTCAATTACTCCTTCAGTGCCTCCAACATGGCAGAAGAACCCCAACCAGATAACATCGTCGAAGGCGCCACCGAAGAATCAACCCTCCCCACAAATGCCGAAGACCGCAAAGCTGCCGCCGCGCTGTCCTCACTCGATGCGCGGGGTGACGACGACGAAGAGACCTCCGGAAAGAAAGATGTGGATACCGCAGCGTTGGACAAGGCGATGAAGAACTTGGATGTCAAGGCGTCAAAAGCAGAGGTGTACAAGGGCAAGATCGATGCTGCAGATGTGAATTTGGTGGTGAGTTCATGGACAAATTGGGGTGGATTGAAATGCTGGGAGCTGATATGTCTAATAGGTCTCGGAGCTGGAATTGACGAAAGCGAGGGCGACAGAATTATTGAGGGCACATAAGGGCGATGCTGTCAAGGCTATGGTGGCATATGTTACAGCACCAGTCTGAGCAGAAAGGTGTATAGGTGCATTGTGTTGGGATGCTTCAGCATCGTTGCTGAGGATCTCGGAAAACCTTGCTCGGACTATTTGCCTCCCAAAACGCCAGAATCGAGGTCAGCGAACCTCTCCCGTCGCCCGAGAGGTAGGATGGACCTTCATACCAAGCCAACCATCTTCGAGCATACGGACATGCTTAAGACGATGTATGATAAGCTACTTTTCTCGAAGAAGGGACATCGGAATATTTCGTCGTTTTTCCGCTTACGCGAACCACCAAAATAGTTGATCAAGCTGAACCGCGATATAGACCTGCAAACTACCACTGTCGAAATACTTGTTTCCTGCTTCCAACGCTGAGGCCGAAGCAGTCTTGTGTCTCCTTACAGCTGAATAAAACGAATTATAGGCTCAACACATGCGCGACGCCAAAAGTGTGTTTCGGTATCACGTCTCAACGTGGTGGTTGCGCCGTCAGATCAAAAGCCGCCTGCATCAAGTCTCTATGTGCTAGTCCAGGGTTCGCCTCTTTTAAAGCTCAGCACTCTGCTCATTTCCCAGCCTCGAAGGTTACCTTCTCGTCATACATTGACGCAAATACAAAGAGCGAGATCACAACGCGTATGCCTGCTCCTGCAAGTCCGCCCACCGTTGATCTCAATTTTCGTACTACAACGGTCATGGTTACCTCTGTCCGAAGCTTTCGCAAGAGTTGAAGCCCTGGACAGCTATAGGCATACGCCTCTGGACAGCTCTAAGCGAATGGTACGTCAGCTTCTAGAGAGATTCACCCGACCTCAACCAGATTCGGGTCGTTTCCATCAAGGAAAATCTCTAGGAACTCGGAGATATAATTGGCGCCATAAAACAGATATCCCTCCTGACTCAAAGAGATGATGTATCCTCCAAAGATGAGCACGATGCGCTTCCAGCCGAAAGAGTGCGCTTTGGAAAGCCAAGTCCGCCTGGAGATGGTCAAGTGCCGTTCTCTGCTTTATCATACACTTGGGGGTCCGTCTCGCCGACACGAATCATCTTGGTTGATGGAAAGGAACTCGAACTTCTTGAGAGTCTCTGGCACTATCTCGACCAATTGCGAGCCAGGCATCTACTGGCCCCGGTTTTTATCGACCAGATCTGTGTCAATCTGGGAGATCTTGTCGAGAGAAGCTATCAAGTATCTATCATGGGCGAGATCTATAGCACAGCTTCAAAGTTGCACGTCTGGCTTCGTCATGCCTCGGACTGCAGCGATGAAGCCATGTCTTTTACGAAAAGCCCGACCAAGGATGCCTTGACACTAACCATCGAGAAATCTCTCCACCTTTCGTTCCAGCGTGGATCCTGGGCGCGTCTTTGGATTGTCCAAGGATTCACCCTCGGGCCCCGGGACAGTACACAACTGCACTGTGGCTCCGAGGCTGTGTCTGGTGCTTCAGTCCACGATACCTATTCCAGTGTCGGTTGGGACATAGATCTGCCCATAGCACCTTTCGAATTGATCGCAAGCAAAGTCTCAATCATGGATTATGTCAGAGACGTAGAACCCTGTCAGCCAGAAAAAGGGTCCGTCGAAACGAGAAGCAATCCCAAATGGCTCGACGTCTACCACTTTTTCGGCCACGATTGCTTCAACCTCTTGGACAAAGTTTACGGAATAAAAGGCCTCGTGGACCCTCATTACCGCGTTCTAGTAGGTTACAGCATTCCAGTGGACGACGTGCTCTTTCGAATCTTTCCCATCTTCGTGTCCTGCACTGTTGGGAAGGGCAGCGATCCTCCTCAGACAGAAGCACCGCTATCCGATCGGAGAAATCTTGTAATGCTTCTCAGAGCTTTGGGTCGAGCTCTGTGCGCCCAATCCCCTCCATCAATCGCATTAGATCTCGTCGTGATCGAGCTAGAAATCATCGGCGTGCAGATTTCAAGCCAATCGACCCTGAGTTTCAAGATCTGGCCTTGGAGGTCCCCAGAAAGTCCTCCATTCGGAAGGGCCAAAAGCTCAGGGCTCTAAGTTTCGAGGACCGAGCGCTGCGCTGAGGACATGGCGGACTGATCATGAGCAATCTGCAGAACTCGATACATTCTCAGATCTCAACTGAAGATCTATAGAAGGCGGAGATCTCGTAACCTTTGCTGGGAATTCTAGCGGTCCGTGGCCACGGCTTTTCTAGGTGCTGGGGTAAAGGGCACGACGATGGAACCTTGACTAGAAAGGATAAAGAAGGATTGGTAGGACGGGTATCCAGACATATCGTGCTAGTCTGCATAATGTATAGCATCGGCTAATGGTAACCGTGAATTGCTACGAGAACCTTCACCGCTGACCTTCAGGAAGTGATCATTTCATGTTACATGTAACTTTTTTCTTCTTCCATCGGGAAACAGCATTCGTGCGTAGCGAGCAACTATGGGGAGATCCGACGATACGGTGACATCTTCGACTTGGGTTGCAATGCAACTTTCGCCTGAAAGAAAGCGACATACCAAAATAGCTGCCGTCGCAGACCACCTCTATTGTTTTTTTTAAAAAAAAACTCTGCTCTACGCTCCCGGCCCAACGTCAGTGAACATGAATCATTATCACTTATCCAGATCGAACGTACACAGTGGACAAAGAGAAAAGTCAGCCTCACAGCGGTCCCAGGAAGTAAACAGTCGCAATTTTCATTTCTGTCGATACCACGCACCCAATGTCTACCGCTTTTAAGTCTCAAACTTCCTCTCAACACCGCACCTCCATCATGTGAAGCTGATATCCGTAAATCAATCGTGCCCCTGGCGAACGGCAGCACTCCATCTTGACGGGCTTGCAAGGCTGTACCCCCCGAAACTAGCGAGTCTCGTGGCTGTTATCACGAGTTCCTGATTGATACATTGTAAGTTGTCCGTAAATTTCGTTAAGAAGTAATTGGTGCAGTCACTTCTAGGCCATGGAGTGTGGGGGGCCTGGTTGAGATACCGGAAAGTTGATTGAGGGCTCCATTCTATATACCAACTACCATCATGCGGATTAGCCGAATTACTTTTCTCTCTAAGACCGGAGACGAGTGCGCAGAAGTTGCGTTCAAGACAGCGCGTTGACCGGATGGTTTCTGACATTGTCAAGTGTGGTGTAAACTTATTCAACCACATATTATTAATGCTCGTCGTCAAGAGCGCGCCATCACTAAGCTAAGAATTGAAAATTCAATACAACAAGTCCAACCTAAGACTGATCGGTGTGTTGCATGGATATCTTCTATGAAGCAAAAAACTGTTAGCACATGCACTTCATTCAATTCTCTTCTTCCCTTCCTCCATGAATCCTAATCTAGCTTCACTCTTTCCTCGTTCGTGAGTCTTTACGAAGGCTCCGATAACTGGTTCTTGCCGCGCGCGACCCAGAGCATCCTCGTAGGCTTCTATTGCCCAAGGTCGTGGGTTGAGCTTTGGCCAATTCACCTGTTCATGTATAAGTAAACCGTCATTTACGAGCCAAAAATGGTAGACATACGTATAACGCTCCATGTGTGAAGACAAAATAACCACTCGCCACGCCGAAAACCAATGCGACGATCATCAAAAGCCTGAAAGGCCAGATAACGGCATCAGGATCACGACGCGCCAATGAACCGACCAGGACGAGGAATAAGCTACCCAAAAGTATGTATGGGATGCTCTGAATAATTAAAGGGCGTTTGTCGACAAATGTAGCGGAGCTGCCTTGGGCGGGCAGATGTGCACCTAGGAACAAGTCGAATCCATCTTGTCGCGGTCCATCAGCAAAATTGTTCTTGAGGTATCGCGTAATGGAGTTTGATAAATCCATGAGCGCGCCACGCCTGGTTCTGTTCCCGGTCCTTGTAAAGTCGGTCTTCAAAGCACCTGTGCCCGAATAGCTCTTGCTAACAACATCCGCATTGTCTGCCCATACATTGCGAAAGAGATGTTCAAAAGCCTGGTCATCAGAAGCCGTTTCGCCTTCGCGCAGCATTCCAAGGTCGATGAGCATGCGAGTAAGGATATATCTTCCGAGCATGCTCTGGACAACATTCGTACGATCCAGACAATCCATACAATTCGTCCGCACGACGCAATCTTGTTTGCTGCGAATTTCTGTCCTGCCTTCGTGACCAGGCATGTCAACGCCACGGAAATAACCACCTTTATTGACACCGCTCTGGAGCTGTTGCATGAGAAGCTGCGCTCGGTGCCATTGGAGACCTTTAGTCTCATTGTGAAAGTCAAAGTAGACATAGTGAAGACGATCGAATTCGGACCGGTTTCTCATCGATTCAATTGTGCCCATGGCTTCTGCACTCCTCGAGTCACCTTGGAGATCTCCTGTTGGTGAAGAGACCAACAAATGCACCATCTGTTCGTACGCGTCTTTTACGCGTTTCTCGCGACCTTTCTGGTTGACAAGATTGACAAGATAATTTTCACCGTAAAGGCGAATCTGCTCGTCAAAATGGCGTTTGGCTGCCAACACAGCCGTCTCCACGTTACGAACTTGCAATTTCGGTGTGTAGTGTAACGTATTGACTTCCGCCCAGTATACAGGCACGCTGCCTCTGGTCTGCACGTAAGCCAAAACTTGTGCCTCGCGACCACCAATGCTGCCATTCTTCATTCCCTCGTCTCCCGCATAGCTGATAGGCCCCTTTGACGCGTCGTCATTTATGATAATCGTTTGTTCCGTCTCATTGAAATTAGAAACATTTCCATCCTCGTCAATACCTCTTGAAAAGTATCTCGTCCCAGCGCGAAGCCGCGATCGACGTGTGATAAGGACGAATGTGAGGGGGTTGCCCTTGATGGATGTGTTCGTGATCCTAAGCATGCCGAACATGACTGGTAAGATGAACGGATCCACCGCCGGCTGTTGACCATGTTGTCCGAATGTGCTCTTCCCAGATCGGAAATCGATCAAATCGGAGGACAGAAATCTGTTCCAGAAGAAACGATCGTCTGCCCGTTTCCACAATGGCCATGTAGTGTTCGCCTCCGATTGACGTTGAAAGCTATTTGTAATATCGAAGGAGTAGGAAAAGTACATGGGCCCGGTCTTGATAAGTTTTTGAAGGAGGGTCAAGTAGGTTTCCTCATCTGGATCGCGCAACGATCCCTCTCTCAGAGGCAGAAACTCGGTTGCAACAATCTTGTATATCATGTGTCCTTTGAGTCGTCCCATGGGCTGAGCTTTCGTAATGACCACAATGTATTTATCTGTTTTCGTCAGCCACGAATGTATTAGCGATCAAGATGTATGTACCCAGGCGCAAGCTGATGATCCCGAGTATACCAGCAATGCTAGATACCCTCCGTGTCCCCAAAAGCTTGCCATCATTGAGCCTGATATCTCCAGTAGGACGGTCGATTACTAGCGTGGGAGCGTTCGGCGTAGATGGAGAGGAGAAGGCGTAATGCGAAGGCGACGAATGGACATTGATATCCCGGAAAGGGAGGCTTGCAGCGGCCATGGCCAGGGCGTGACGGAAGTGGGAGCTGTGAAGAGTACTTCGTATGCTACTTGTGCCTCTTTTGACAATGTGTTCCCAGGTGGTGTTTGGCGTATCTTTCCGTCGTGGTGTTGACAAAAGTTCTGTTGATACCGGGATACATACATGGTACGGTCTACAGGCTTCGCGTCATAAATGTGGCTTGCAGCGAGGCGTGATCTATCTCCATGTCCTGTCTTGCGTTGCCCTTTACCGCATAGCACTATCTCAACAACAACACCACCACAACAACGACTACCACCGCTGACAGGACATCTACCCACTTGTTCTGCAACTCCATCGCCCACATTGCCCATCTCCTTATCGACAACCACAACTCCACCTCTCGCCCAGATCCACCGCCATCATGGCAACCCGCATTCAGCCAGGCGGCAGACCAGGAGGAAACTCGCGCTTTGCTCAGTTCAAGCTGGTGCTTCTTGGTATATTGCTATTGAGAGGGAGCTCAAATATGAACCTTACTAACGGTCTTGTGCAGGTGAATCGGCGGTCGGCAAGGTTGGTCCTCTTTATCTTGCGGATGCCTGCGTATGTACTAACAGTTACCTAAGAGTTCTTTAGTGTTGCGGTTTGTCAAAGTGAGTCCCAGAAGTTTTTTGTCCTCTAATAGACCAACTCTAACAACTGAACAGGACCAATTCGACGACTACAGAGAATCCACCATCGGCGCCGCTTTCCTCACCCAGACAATCGCTCTAGATGAATCCACAACCGTCAAATTCGAGATATGGGACACCGCTGGACAGGAGCGGTACAAATCACTGGCTCCCATGTATTACCGGAATGCAAACTGCGCCGTAGTCGTCTACGATATCACACAAGCTGTACGTTGGCATCTTGGCATGTGTTGACAATATGCTCTAACGTCTGCAATAGGCCTCCTTAGACAAAGCAAAGGCTTGGGTGAAAGAACTACAAAGACAAGCAAATGAGAACATCATTATCGCTCTTGCAGGAAACAAGCTCGATCTCGTCACTGAAAGCCCAGATAAGCGCGCCATCACGACCGCTGATGCTCAACAATACGCCCACGAAGCCGGTCTCCTGTTCTTCGAAACATCCGCAAAGACCGCCGAGAATGTCAAGGAATTATTCACCGCGATAGCGAGAAAGCTGCCTCTGGACCAGGCAGGACCTCGAAGCATGCGCTCCGCCGCACAACGACCTGGCGTAGATCTGAGACCGGAAACGAACAATACGCAGGCAGGAGGATGCAATTGCTAGACACCCGTTGTGTTTCAGAGAAAGGAGCTTAGGGGACGGGAAGTGAATGGGATACGACAACAGCTGGAAGTTGCATTTACGTATTTGTATAGCAGCCGCGGGCGAAATGAGCGGGCAGGGATGGCATAGAGCTGGGGAATTTCTTAGTTCGTCGTAGCTGCTTGCTGTTTTCTTCTTCACCTGTTTCATTACGTCTCCTCGGGAGCGTAGGGTGGTGCCGGGGGCAGGTGTTGGGACCTTTTTGACACAACGACTACCCTACTAATCTTCATATCAAGATTTTTCTTGACTTCCGTGAGACATCGAATGGCCATGGTGTGCTGTGAAGGCGTTGGCGGTCATTTCGTCCTGCAAACAGAATTTCAATATTCTTCCAAGGTTAAAACTGGGAACTCTCGATCCGCAACCAAGTGATTCAGTTTCCGTTCATCGATTGTGTTGAAAATAACTTCAATAAAATGCAAGACTGCATCAGTGGAAAAGAGGCCGATTATCCTTACGAATCATTGATGTGACTTCCATTTTCGGTCACGATATATACAAGTGAATTCAGACCTTGGAGTGAGTCTGCCGATGCGATACTCCTACAAATATCCAAGACTATACAGTTCCTATTTTCCCTTCCCCCAAGACAAATCCTTTGTCGCCTCCGTCACAGGCTTGACGGGACTCTCACTCCCCTCCTTCTCCAACTCCCTCCTTTCCATCTCCTCCCTCTTCTCCGCCTTCCTCGCCCCCCTCCGTTCCGCCTCCCTCCTCAACATCTTCTCCTCCTCATCCCTCACCTCCAACTCTCTTAACCATTTCTCCCTCTTCTCCGCCCTCCGCCTCTCGCCCTCCACCTTGTCAAACTCCTTGCGCTTCTCGCGATCCCCTTTCCAGTAGCTTGAACCGGCCACCAAGGCGGCGATGGTGAAGCCTTGGGCGTAGATTCGGCGGCGGAACATTTTGTTTGCGGTGTGATGGTCGTTTTTTGCGCATGGCTCTTGAGGCGCCGAGGAGGGCGAAGACGGTCAGGATGCAGCCGAGGGGAACGAGGGGTTCTTCTCGGAGACGGCGGCCTATGATTTGGAGGCGGGATTCGGAGTGGAATTCTCTGGTGGGTGGTTTTAGTTTTTTTCGTGGCTGGAGGAAGAGGAAGGCAGGGAGACGTACTCATCGTCGTCAAAGGAGGAGGGAACTGGTGTCCCTGACATGGTGGTGTTGAAGTTGGTATCGAGTATCAATTCGAGAATGGTTGTGGAGTTTCGCAGCCTGGTATTAAGGTGGATCCGGTATCTCTGGCTTCAACGCGTGCTAGTCTTCGTCAGACTGATATTTTGAATCGTTGACTATGTTGTAGGCGGGTTTAGAGGAGGTCGCATGCCCACAATGGTTGTGGACAGCTCTCGGAGGGGAGGTTGCAACAGTGTAGAGTCCCAATTTGGCATGGGGTGATGACATCGATGAAAAGCAGGGTCCAGAGGCTTGACTCTCGGCAATTTGGGTCTCATTGACAACAACCATCTATCTGTACTCGAATTTATCATGGCCCTCTATTCTCATAAGGGAGACCATCTACTTCATCCTTCGCTCCAACTCCAAAGCCGGCCCCTGAATGGAGACTTCATCACTTCGAAGCTTCAGCCCAACCAAACAATGGCCTTCTTCAGTATTCTAGGTTCACCATCATAGTTAGAACCTTCGGCCTTCCCAATAGCCACAATGATTGGCTGTGTTACAAGCAGAATGAGCCTTCCATCCATGGCTCTTGGGTCGTCGGACAAAATTCCATAGTGCAGACTATGCGCCTCCATGATGGGGGAGTCGTGACTGAAAGCGGTGGGCAAGTCACTGATGCCTTGACAGTCATACCCATTCCTCTGTGTATGGAGCTTGGCGCAGAAGGACGCAGCTATTTGCAGAACGGCCATCAATTCTTCATGGACTTCTGCTGTATCAACTCCTGGCACATATCTTGGCACGAGAATTCCGGCGGACGACAAAAATTTTGTTGCCAGTCTCATGCGCGCCGTCAATTTACTTTCCGAGGTCGTAGACCTCAAAAAGTCGACTCTTGCTGGCAGATCTCTTGCATCTCCGGCCTCGAGTAAACGTAACAGGTCTGAACGCATAAGATGGGCCTCCTTATAATTCTCTCCATAGGCTATCACTGTTAGTAGCGATCCACTGAGCCAATGCGAACGTGCCTTGCTTACCACTTAGCAAGTCCAGATATACGCGGTGAAGAACTAGGTCGGCACGTTGATACTCTCTCGGAACATATCCGCCCATGAACCAGAAAGGCTTCATGATCATCTCATTGCAGATGAAGCGATTAAGCCACGAGGAGAGTAAGAGCCATGGAGCGTGCTCTTTTCGATTTGCATCTCGAAACTTCGCCCAGACCTCCTGTCTCAGCATCTCGTCAACTTCGCCAATTCTATGCGACTCTTCCACTTCGCCCTCTTTGAAGAACATTTTTCGTAGTGACGGCCTTCCGATTGCTTGAACTGCGTATTCGCGACAGAACTTTCGAATTTGCCATTCCAAGTTGTTGAGGTCACGTGCCATCTCGGTATCCTCAGTGGCAGGCCAGGCATTTGAAGGTTGCACTCCATTGACCTTGTCACGGTACCAGTTCAGACTTGCTTCCTGTTCTTCGAGCTGACTCCTTAAGGCACCATTCTGGGTTCTCAAGCTTTGAACCTCTTCGCTGGTGTCCATCGCTACACTTTGGCTCCTTGTCGGAACACCGACCCCGTCTCTTGCCGTGCCTGGATTGTACTTCAAGTTCTGATGAGTCCGAGCCTCTGATGTATCTCCAAAATTGACTTCGTCCACTGAGTCGTGTTTGCTAGGCTTGGTGCCACCAACACTCTCCATCGGTCTCTGCCGTTGGGAGTGCTGAGGCACCTGCTCGCAGTCCTTGACTTCGTCAGGCATTGGTGTCTTTGCGGAGTTTGTCGCGCCTGGATCATTCCTCCCTTGGTTTGGGTCTGCCAATTCCTCAAGATTGCCATCATCATGAGTAGCTGGGGAGTCCGCTTTGATCCGGGCTGATCTTCTCAGCGTCGTAATGGCTTTGTCTCCGGACATGGCTGGAGGATTTCTGGGCATGAATTTAAAGCAGAGCTTGGGTTGAATTGATCTAAATGTGTTAGCAAGGTAAACAGAGCTAGATGTGTTGACAAACAGCACGTGCCATTTGGAATCTTCGGTCATCGCCGCTCCAGGCAGCCATACTTTCAATTGACGAAGCGGAGGAGACTTCTCCCAAGAGCGTTTACATAATAATCTTATTGGCCTGCAATTGCTATTTGTGCTCTTGAAGGTACATCAAAACGAAGTGGGCCGCTGATACCTCCTACTTCCCTTACACCTACAACCTAGAGATACTCCCGCCAGCCTCACTTCAAGGCACTCAACAGCCCCATGGCGGGTAGAAAGAGACCGAGCCCGCGGCTGACTTTCAGAAGAATTGGCCCCAGGTATTACATTGCGATTGACCTCGGGACAACATTCACTGGTACGTGTCACGTTCGCATCATCCATTCAATTGAACTTTGCGGTTCTATCTACACCCCAAGAATGGAGTTTATGACATCTTATGGCTCAAAACATCGCTAGCTATGCTCGTCATGCCGATCTTGAGTTGTGGGTATTATTAGTTTGATCGCATCCACACAATCGCACTAACACCCGCTGATCTAAATTTCAAACAGCTCTTGCTTGGATAAATTCGACCGCCTTGAAGATTAATGATGTACGATGTATGGAAAGTTGGCCAAGCAGCGGTAACAAAACAGCATCAAAGATCCCAACTCTCATCTCATACGAAGTTATCCGAGTCAATAACCACAATGAATACCGAGTCAGAGATGTTGGTTTCGAGGTCCAACCCGGCGCACAAGATACTGTTGCATGTTTCAAACTCCTCCTTGATGAGAAAGCAAAATTGACTGAGTTCGACGACCATACTGTGCTGGGGCTCGGTGATCTTGTGGCACGACTAGGGAAAAGTACCGTTGAGATTACCACCGATTATCTTTCAGAGATATTCTCTTGCCTTAGAGATCAATTTGATAAGCAAGGCCTCAGCTCTGTTCTCACGGATAGCCCTTTGGTCTTCTGCATCACTTACCCGGCGACATGGTCAGACAAAGCCAAACGCGACACCATTGCCGCGGCAAAAGAAGCAGGCATACGAAATGGATTTTTTGGCGAAAGCCAAAATCACGAAATTCGATCCATCTCTGAGCCCGAAGCAGCCGCCATCGCCGTCCTGACTGAAATGCACGACAAAGGGAAAGTTCGTGCAGGTGATGCAGGTGAGTTTGCTCAAAGCCCCATCGTCAATATCTTCCAGATGGATCTTCAGCTTCCAAACCTCTGTTTCGAGACCCATGTCGAAAAATTCCTGGCGATCTCAATCATCAACTTGACCAGAAATCTATCGACAGTGATTTTTATGGTGACGTTTGATTCTCAGGTCATCATCTTAGTCCACTTGGCTGATGGCCAATTAAGTTCCTCTTGGCCTTGGCAACACGAGCTGACATTTCCTAGTTCTCATTTGCGATGGAGGAGGCGGCACAATCGACATTGTTGTCTACTACATTGAATCCACGTCTCCTATGCGAATCCGAGAGCTTGTACCTGGACTTGGTGGCAAGTTTGGAAGCACTGCCATTGATCGCGCCTTATCCAGCTGGCTATCGAAGACCTTTGGCCACTACTACGATGACTTGGACGAAGCCAAGAAACGGCCTGGATCAGTCCTTATGAAGGGTTTCGAAGAACAAAAAGCTCTTTTCGGCACCGAAAGCAGTCGTAGTGGTAGGAAGGAACCTGAGTATCCCGTCCGTTTGTCCATGAGATACGCTCCATATGGACTACCTTATGACAGTGATGAGAGCAATGTCATTATATCGAAGTGAGTCCACACCTTTCGCTCCGCAATGGCACACCTATCTTCTTTCCTCCTTCACGCTCGAATCAGATTGGTATGTTCTGTTTACTGACAACATATTAGGCGGGTCATGGAATCTTTGTTTGCTCCTTCAGTTCAGATGCTCATTACACTGGTCAAGAAGCAGATAAATGCAGGCAATGAGGCTATGCCCAAAGGGACCAAAATCAATGTAAGACCCCTCATTCGCCATCCGGTTCACGCGCTAAATCCTCCCACAGACCATCGCGAGCGTTGGTGGTTTTGGCAGCTCAAAGTATCTTATCGAGTGTCTCAAGAAAGAGGCCATCGATGGCATCAAAGAGGTGTTCTGTCCATACCAGTCGCAGATGGCCATTGCGAAAGGTGCAGCGTTCCAAGCAGTCTCTGGAATCGAAGTGCTTGAAAGATTCAGTCGCCGTCACTACGGTGTATGCCTTGATTGGGTGTTTGAGGAAGGAGTGGATCCCGAGGAGAAGAAGTACAATCCCAACTGGCGAGGCGCGGAATCCCTGGGAAACCTGTGTCGTAACCGTCTCATATGGTCAGTTGCCAAGGTAGGTCCATCATCCCTTCTCCATTTCAACCGGTGTCGATTTCTGCCCTGCAAAACGATGAAGTAACATCTTTGAGCGGACCATTGCAATCCTTGGGAATCTCAATGAGTTGCTGGCAAATCTTTCCGTATGGGTTGCCAGGAAACCATCGACATCGATGTCGAATTGCAAGTCACCAGGTACTGGAAAATTTCAAGCATATACAGATCTGGATGACGAGCTTCGCTTGTCTATACTGAAGCTAATTCCCATCTGCAGGGCGAAACCCTCACCGAACGAAAAGTGATCCCAAACCTGTCCTACATCTTCACGCCAATGGACAACGATCTCGACTTTGAACTCGAACTCTACGTCTCCAACGCCGACGCTGCTCCGCGTCACCGCGAGGACGCCACCGCACAACACGTCGGCAGGATGTGGATGAACTTTGGCGAGCTGGATTACGAGGACCCGGATATCTGTACGAGGCAGACGACCATAACTGCCGCTCCTCCGATCGATGGCAGGAAGAAGAGGAGCCTGCCCAAGGCCCAGAAGTGCAGCGTGAGCAAAAAGGCAAAGCGCAAGGGGGACAATGAGCGGTGGATCGACGCCGAGGACGCCGAGGAGGAATCGGAGGGATCGGAGGGAACATGGAGTTACTTGATGCGATTCGTCATCGAGGTCTTCCTCATGAAAGCGGATGGGGAATTGCATTTCCAAGCCAAAACTGGGACGACGATGGACGGGGACGGTAATGCCATCGGTGGCACCGTCGTCGGAGGCGGCAAGGTTGAATATGTCTGAGCGATGATGACTCGGTGGGCTGCATGTCGCGGCCGCAGGGCAGCAAGGTCTCTTAGGTAAGCTTGAGGAGGGAGCGGTGTTTTTTGTTTTTGTTTCTGTTTGTTCGGCAGGACGGATTGGGGATTGCTGCTGCAAAGGGGAGTGAGTGAGTCCTGGATATCTCCACGTCTTAGCTCTTGGCCGGAAACTTCCCAGTCTCTTTTCTTTTCGTCATTCACCTGGCAGGTGGAACGGTCCAGCGCGGTATCGACAGTGGGTTGACAGATGCAACGGGTAAAACCTTACGGTCCCGCTGACCACTTGCTGGACATACGGAGGATGGCAACACTGTATGTAGTATATCTCGCCCTCTCTCTATTTCTGTACTGTTACGGTGGCACTACTGGTACACTGGAGGTGTATCGGATAAACTTTGGCTCGTCCAAAGGGTTCATTTCGTCGTATTCCCGCCCAAGAGCAACACGCCACGTCACCACCCAGCATCCATTTCCTACTCACCCTAAACGGATACATACTCCTTGTACCCCCTCCTCCCCACCTCACCACTGAACCTCACGCTCCGCCTGCCCCCCGCAGCAAGCGGCCGCGCCTCGTACCTCCCACCCCCGTAATGCGGCCGATGCGCCGGCACCACCTGCGCCCTCCCCCCCCTCCTCCTCATCCTAGGGTGGTGTCTACACTCTCCCAGCCCGGGACAAGGCGGGTACGGACACGGTGGGCCGCCGTCCCAGTTGGGTTTCTCGCCACGTTGGGATTCTACCGGCATGCGCGCTCTGGAGGGCTGTCGAGGGTGTTGCCGCCTAGTCGTCGTCGTCGGGCGTTGGGGAGGGGGATGGGTGTCGTGGGTTTCTCTTCTGTGACTGTGGGTGTGAGGGGGGGAGGGGCTGGAGAAGCAGAGGCCCATGTTTAGTTATGCTCCCGCTGGGGGGTTGAAGCAAGGGTTTCAAGGGGCACGGTGGTATCGGGCGGTATCTAGAGCGGGTTGGTGGATTGGGGTGGATGTCGTGGCGGTGCGAGTAATATCTCTTCCGGAGATTCTCCTTCTTCTTCTTTTTCGTCGTCGTAGCGAATGGTATTGTAGTCTTCGTTAGGGCGGTGGTTGTGATGTACCCATTATTGACCTCGTGGCGTTGTGTCAGGAAGCCAAAGCCATTCCTCGAGGTTTTAGCTCTCTAGGCGGTGCGTGCGCGTGTTTGTGAAAGCTAGTACACTATGGAGGCGATACTGAAAGCTGTGAACGAGACCGGTCGTTGCGATCTTATAGCTTCCCATGGCCAAATCTAGTCCCTGTGACTGTAGTGGTGGTGAATTGTTACTGTGAAATGGTGATGGCGCGCTGTGCCTGCTGCGATAGAATTGATGGCACATGATGCATGGCTCGCCTGTGAGTGAGCAAAAGCATATGTGAGTGGTGAAGTCTTGGGGGTCAAGCGCTGTAAGAGTTTCAGTACCTGTGCATGCCACATCGGCATCGGCAGATGCGCCATGCTCGATCGAGCGCGCTTTTTCGCGCGAGAAGAGGAGACATGCTTCGATTCTCGGGCTTCGTCAAACGGATCGGAATTGACGCAGAGGGAACAGATTATTCGAGGAACGACATGATGCTGTCGAGAAATTCTGAGTCTGTCCCTCACGTGAGTACTAGTACTTTCCCAAAGAAGCATATCAGTCTTGGCGGAAAAGACTGGACAAACAAAAACAGCAGCCTCGTTGGTCCCTCCGTCCACATTTTGACCACCTGTTCCAAGACTTGCCATCTCGCCTCGCAAACCCTTGTCGCCATGTCCCCCACCCGGTCCAAGATTGCCTTAAGGACCCCCAAGCGATTTCCGCAGATCTCAGCCCTGCCTCGAGGATCTGAATATAGTACCACTTGTGCAGATCATGCAACTCCTGGATGGATCTTCACGGGAGCGGGAAAATAACAAGGTGACGAGCAGGAATGGAATAAGCCGTGGTTGGATTGTTGGTGGAGTGATGGGAGTGGCCTCCGGTGTTGACATTTGCTACTTACTCGTCGAGAGTGGATGTGTGGGGATCAAATGGGCGAGAGGCGCTAGGCAGACGGTGTGCGTGCGGGGTCGTAGTAATGGCTGAGAATGGTTGAGCGTGGACGATCAGAATCAGTCATAAGCGAGGGAGACTTGGTGGAGATGGTTGACTTCCCGATCGTCGATGAGGATGCGCGTGCTCGAAGAATGAGCGGAAATTGTGGAAAGGGTGCGTAGCGGGCTGACTATCTGTGCGGCAACAGCATTTGGATGAATTGATCGGCGGAAAAGGAAGATTGGGACGAATAGAACATTTCACGATAGCTTCGAGCGTTCTGGACAGAGGAATAGGCAATATTGTTCCCGGTGAAATAGTCAGTTATCGATCACGTTTAAATTGGGTGGGCAAAACACCAACTGTTGAGGCTGAATGAGGAATTTAATTCATGTGTGTAACATTACACGCACAATGTCAAAGGCGTGCATATCTGGTTCCCTCAAAAACCCAGAGGTAAGAGCGGTCCCGATGCTCACCAAAACCCAAGTTCCCAACGCCATGCGCTACCCGTGAAAATTCCAATTCGCAATCCCTGATGCCACCCAAAAAGCCCGAATTCGTGGCCAAGAACGTCCAAATACAGCAGACATGTTCGCGATAAAACGACTACGACGCGGTTGAGCTGACTGAACCACGGCTGGCATTTGACGATTCGTGGCTCAGCGTGGATGCATTGCCTTGGGACCGCCTTCGTGCTGAGCTGGATGCTGTCTCGAGTTGTTGTTTGGTGTGTTTATGCATCAATCTATGATTTGTCAGAATGGATTCAGAGCATCGATACTTGTAGCAACTCACTTGGCATACTCCGACATAGCGTTATCCGCGCTGTCGAACTCGTAATGGCTGAATTCTTGGGAGGTTGACATGGTTGGATCAGAAAATTCCTGGGTATAGCTTTGTGGAGGGGAGACAGAGCCCATGGTATGAGTATTTATACGAAGCGGAGGTGGGAGGTAGTACACAGTAGTTTGTCGTGGATCACAGGGGTGGAAGAAGATGTTCGGATCCCGTTGAAGTGGGTGATGAGATTGGTGGACTGGCTTGACTCGTTGGCTATGGATATCTCACAGGGAGGGGAGTGCCAGCTTTTAAGACAATCGTGATGCTTGACGGTTCGGCTTCGCATTACCCTGAGCCAGGCTGCTCCGAGGCAGGATCCGCCGTCAAGGGGGCCAGTGCATGATTTTGCCGTCTGATTCGAAGGGAGACATCTCCATCCAGAACAGGGAATCGGAAATCGTCGAGACGTCACTGGACGAGGGCCGGGTCTTGGTGGCGGCACTATACTCGACGTGCATGTGTCGATCGTCTTTGACCCTGCATGTGTGGAGGCGCCGTCGCCAGGGTCCAACATGGCATTAAGAGAAGCTTGGTAGATGGTAGATGGTGGGTGGTAGATGGTAGGTGGTAGGTGGTAGGTGGTAGATGCCTCACCACGACCGTGTCGACAATCTAGGCAGGCTTCATACTATACTACGATATTCCTACAGAGGTCCTGACGTGGACGAGGGTTCGAATTGGCTTAGTTTCCTACTCGAAGACTCCAGTTTGCTCTGGATCCCCTCCCCTTCGCCAGCCATGGAAAGGCGAGAGCGGATATGAAGACGGAGAATGTAAACAGACACAGAGACCAGAAATGTCCACTTCCACAACGACACAGGAATATCACCTTTCCCAGCGACGCAGGGTCCTGCACTTCGGTCTCCCGTGTGGACCATCTTTCCATGGCCCCGCAGAGGTTCGAACATGGAGCGGATGACAGCGCGTTGGAACGGCCGAGCACACGGACATCATGTTCGCCACGCGATGATGAATATGTGACCCCGTGGTGGACGGGTGATGTTGTGGATTTGGACTTGTACTTGGACTTGGACTTGGCCTTGGCCATGGCATGAGTACATATCGGGACCCTGGGTGACGGAATCTAGCCGGCGGGTGGCCCCTGATCACGGATCCCACATGATCAACAGTTCAACACCCAACACCAACGCTTCGACCGCTCCAGCTGGAACCCAGACTCTGCCAATGTATTGGAGGCACCAATATATCTGTTCCACACGCCATCACATCGCCGTCATGCACCGTGGCCATCTCAACTGTCTGTCTGCCACCGGAATATTGCTCGGCTTGTTGCTGCCAGGACCGCGTTTCCTCATCATTGTTGGCTGAGTGGCGTTCATGGTACGCCTGCCGATCTTGACCCGAGCGCAGTCTCCTATATCCCGCGTTGGCTCGGCCACCATCATCAGCAGGACCATCAGCAAGCTTGCAGCCTTGTTGTTTGCCCCCGACCCTTCGTATCGTCATTGCACGAACACGCAAAGTGGTACAGCGCTACAGGGCGCCGTGTCCTTGCGGTCCTGGGGCTGCTCGTAATCTCCCAACTCTCAACATCATCTAGCTGTATTCCGCGACTACATGTACTGATTCATCCAAGGCTTGCAGACGGCAAAAGCACAGCAGCGACCGACGCTAAGCAGCATCAGATGGGAGTCATGGCCAGAATTCCACCACCCGCCCAAATGAGATTCATCACTTCTCGAAACAGTAACACACGCCCCAGCCTGCGTCGTCAGTCTTTGCCGCTTGACGTCTTTTCCAGGGCTGCAGTGGTCCTTGATGTCCTTTACCAGCAACGTCTCGGAAACAACAAAGCTTTGCTAGTGTCATGACATCGTGCTGCTCAGACGTCTTTGATAGATCCCATGACGACAGAGCTTGCCACAATCTTCGCACTGCGTTTCACTTTCTGCACAGAAGCTCACCCAGTGTTGATTCCTTATTGTTTGCTGGTGTACTCAAGTTTGCGATGACGTCTGCGGGTTAGGTTAGGAGACTTGAAACAGTGCCGATCCTTGCATCGCTCTCAACATCAAAGGCCTCTGCGGAAATGGATCTTCTTGAGCAGCTGGCAGAGTGCTGGGCCATGTCCATACGGGTCGGCACACAAGCCTGCAGGACACGTTTTCTACAGGGCAAGTGCATGACGGAAGCACCAGGTCACGTATCGTACTGCCAGCCTCTGACTGTGTGGAACGCAGACGGACTGGCATACCATCCACGGTGCGTCATCTTGCTTTCCCTTCAACACGACACCTTGCCCGTCCTGCCCAGATGTTGATACCCACCACGTCATCTTGCTCTCGCCGTTTTCAGCCT
Organism: Venturia carpophila; assembly: GCA_014858625.1. Taxonomy (NCBI): domain Eukaryota; kingdom Fungi; phylum Ascomycota; class Dothideomycetes; order Venturiales; family Venturiaceae; genus Venturia; species Venturia carpophila. Next base: position 3,182,103 of record JACTAK010000001.1, read on the forward strand.
TACCGAAGCGGCCAACCACGCCTGTCAGTCAGGCTGGGAGAGCAGGTTGTATTCCCCCCTCGCTTCACAGTTTGTGTTGAAAAATATTGAGAATATTCCATACTTTTTCTGAGAACTCACACTGGTCTTTCGTAGGTCGTCACCATCGCTGTGACGGATTTCCTTCCCGCCCTGGATACACGGCAGAAACAACACGAACGAATCGAAAAAAGCGATTGACGACGTTTCGCAGCGCTGATCAACAATTCTAGCAAGCGAGCACTACACAGCATGATGTGAAGGACGATCCTGCGCGCGGTTTCGGTTCAGAACGGCATGAATTTTCCGCACAAAGCGCCTTTCCAGCGGCCGGGAGGAGATATGATCCGCCTCTGAATAAACTGGATCTCCATACGTCAGATATTTGTCCCCAAGATTTGCGCTAATTATGCTGGCAAGGCTGATGTGTCCCGTCGCGCTCACGGTTTTCACATTCAACGACGATCAAATTTTGAACCTGGACTAGGTATCAAATTCGACCAGACGCTACTTATTCTTTGACTGCCAATCTCTTCCAGTTTGTGCTTGTCAACCACGGATGAATTCCAGTTCTGTTCACATTGCTCCGCTGCCCAACAGCAAGAATACGGAGAAAGGAAGATAGATTTGAGTCCGTACCGTCGCTGACCAAATACCAGGCCATCAATTCCTCTCACTTTCATCAAATCGCACAGATACATTATTCAACGCTGCTCATTCCTTTCCATCATCGACCATGCCAAAACCAGTTTGCCAAACGGCATGATCTGGGAAAGACGGCATATTTGGAGACCATGAGAACCAGCTGATGGCAGCCAGGCATCACAAATTCATACTCCTCCGTTTGACTTATCATTAGCTTGCTATCAGTAGCGCACCGCACCCCTGAACCTAGGAACTGCTCTTGATCGATGAGCTTTGGACAACAAGAAGGGACATGAAGCCACTTCTGGACCGCTCGGACGGATATAAAGATAAATTGGAAAACGGCATTCTGAATGCACTCTCTAGACGCTAGAGGAAAATGCCCACGTTCACCCTGTGTGCTTTGAGACAGTCATAATGCGGCAATATAGGATTGTAGAGGAGTATGTCTTTCTGAGCACTTCCTATGAGCATGGGAAGTGATACGACGTCACCTGGCATGCCCAAGTCAGCTTCGGGACGGTCGGCCTTGATCTTTCTCTACTACAAAGGACAGACATAACCGCCAAGGTCCGTGCCGTCGACCTCAACTTGGACGAGTATTGGCTTGGAATACATTGCGCGATTTTTCAACTCATTTTGACGGATTTCAAAGGATCCCGACGCAGAACAGACTTTGCAGACCTCACCCTTTCATTTTACTAACCACCCTTACAATAGCTCTCCTCACCGCAAATAACGTGCCCCTGGTATTCATACATTGTTCACTAAGCATCTCCATACCCATCGCCACCTTTATTACTAAGTCTCCCCGTCACGCTGCAAACCATACACGTCAGATCCAGCGACGTAGCGGTGGACAAATCTCAAAAATCAAAGGCCTTGATGGGAGCACGAAACTCTATTCCCTTCTTTCCTCTTTCTGAGGCGGAGAACAGCGCTTACTCGCCGTTTTGAGGGAAGCAATTGTACGCAAGTAGAAAGGTTAACGGATCTGTTGAGGTTGGAAGGTAATGGTGATGCCGTCCTGTTGAGGATCCAGGGTGTAGGCACATTTCACGTCCCTTTTTTTTTGGTCCCTTACCTTCCCAGTATCTTTTTTTCCCATGGGCACGCACTCCGGGAATAGCTTTGCACGAGAGCTTTGTGACATTGTTCCTGGCTTTTCATCTGCGATTTATACTCTCCGTCCTCTTCTCAGCTTTTTGAGCAACAGGTTGGCTCATTGGAAGTCTACACGGCGTGATGAATAATCCACACATTCCATTTCCCCTCCGCTCTTGATGATTACGAAGCCCACTATTTGTTCAAAGTCTCACGGTTGCGTAGCATAAGATTTTCGCTGTCTAGCAGGTTTCATGATGGCGCTGTCTATCTCGAGTCGCTTTCACCAGAAAAGATCCTTCAGAGAGTAGCCAGATGAGATGCGTGTGTGGACGTGTCACCAAGCTCCATGGTGTTGATTCACCACCTGTCTGCCACTGGCATAAAGTGTTGAACCCTGAATCAGTCCTTTAAAAACATGACTCACTCAATCCTTTCACATCAGTAACCCTACCTGTAAACAATCTTCAGCCCCGAACCGCGTTGTGAAGTTTGACGCGTCCTTGGCGGCCTCCGACAAAAACCCAGCCAGTGCTTCCAGACTCAACAGCTCGTGTTGCTGAGGTTCCGACAGGCGACTGTGTTCGGACTTTGGCATTATCAAGTCGGAAGCTCGAAACGGTACGACGTGTTGACGAACCCGAGGGTGCCTTTGTCGCTTAACACCGCTTTTACAGGAATTCCGTCGCTTTGAAGCAGAACCTCCGTGACGGGCGGCAATATAAAAACACCCTACGCTTTGGTGTCCGAAGCTTCAGCAAACTCGGCAACGTCCATTTCGGACCGGAAAGTCGCCAGCCAGGTATAATATAATTGCGCCATGTCCGACCCGGCAGACCGCGGGGAACCCGATCGCAGCACCCAGACGCTCCAACTGGACGCGACCCGCGTCGAACAGGTCGATTGCGTTTTGTGCAACGACAAGTTATCGCTGCTCGAGGCCGAACCACTGCCGTGTGGAAGTCACCATGTCTGCCGCGAAGGCTGCTTGCCGGGTTACTTTGAAAATGCGATTGCCATGCAGTCATTGTATCCTCCGCGATGCTGCCGTACAACGATGGAGATTGCGGAGTTTGCACACGTCCTGGAGACCGACCTGGTGGCGCGATATCACGAAAAGACTCAAGAATACCATACGGATCCTCGTCTTCGGCGTTACTGTTCAGGAGACAACACATTCCTACCCCCCGAATCATACGAGGACCACGGCGCTGACAAGGAGGTCACTGTTGCGCGATGCAAGTCGTGTAAGCAGGCGACGTGCATTGTTTGCACGCAACTAGTAAAGGTGAGCATGCCCCAAGATGAGATTAGCTCGAAGCTTTGTATTATTTGGTTGCAGATGGAACTCGACATCTTCCAGCGGTTCTATTTTTGGTAATGGCTGGAATTTACCATTGTTAGACCCTCATCGAACAATTCCAGGTGCTGACATCGTCGTGACAGGAAGGAAGCTCATCCACTTTTCCACACGATTGCAAACCAATGAAGGTGGAGCTGAACAAGGAGTACAACAAAGATAATCGATTCAAAGGCTGCCCGTTTTGTGGCCGTCTAGGAATTCTGGAGGAAGCTTGCAACCACATCACTTGCTCGTGTGGAGGTGAATGGTGTTTCGTGTGCCTGGAGCCTTTCAAGTTCGACAACCGACATGACCACAACGAGTGCAAAGAATACGGTGACCCTATGTACGACGAAGAAGGTGCGTTGCAGTGCGGATCATTGAACCCTTTATACTCTTTTTCTTGGCACCATTGTCCTCTTCCTTAGCTTCTGCTCCCGGAGCAATCCTGTTTCGGCTGGCGAGTCTGCACCTGGAATAGCGCCAGAAATCTGTCAATTCAGATCGGGCGGTTTCCAGTCGAGAAGCATCTTCGTCGATTTCTGACTTTTTGAGTAGGATACGACCCAAAAGGCTTCCACCGCGACACTGGATTCGATCGTGAAGGCTATACCCGAGCCGGCTACAATATTCGTGGGCTCAATCGAGAGGGTGAGCGAATGGCAGGCTTCGCGAACCGAACTTTAGGCCATGAAAAGAGTGAGGAGGATAGATGGGAACAAGAGTGGCGAAATGCAGAAGACGAATTATCGGACGTGGAATTCGAAACCTTCGTCACACAGGTATGATTAGACTCTTGCTTGATTTGATGTTGATAAAAGAAGATTCTGCCCACTCTCCGGGATTTCACTGCCAGGAATATATCAACATCAATCTCGTAACAGAGGACCTGAAGAACAGAGACGACTGACCAAAATCTGTAGGCCTTGGCAAGGTTCGATGACGATCCTGAGGGCAGCGCACGATTCCGGGCGTGGGTGATGCATAATGGCTGGCTAGAACCGGAAGAGCTCCGGTTGCTGGACGGCGAGGATATCGGAGATGATGAAGTTGCTTTACATCAGCATGGAGCGCCTGCACCACCATCAGATGATGACGACTGGGGCTTTTCTGGGTGACATTCTTTCTTTCACGGTCCACCACCAGTGCAGCGCTACTGTCAGCATGATTTCGGATACCATCCTGGAACAGTACATTGCGTCGTATGTACACTGCGCACAGAGGTTGATCTTCATGCCGAGTATCGAATATGCTATGTTAGGACATGTCTGGATTGCTCGCAGGACTTCTTGGGAAATCTCCAACTGAACTGGCCACCTGACGAAGGTGCCTGATGCGGGTGTGGGGGCGTTTGTGAACAGGTTGGGACGGACAGAGCACGACGGTCGTTAGAAGCAACGTATCACTAATCGTGGACGCTTCGACCGAAGTCGTTGGACAGGTCCTTTGTCTCCTCAGAATGGCGAAAGAAGTACTGTTTACCCAGAATACCTAGGCAGTGCTATGGTGATGACATGTGCTGCCCGAATACGCCTTTTTCGTTCGGGTTGATGTTTAGCTTGTGCGTGGAGCAATAGAAGCGATCAGGTACTTAGTGTCAAGGAGTAATATCAGTTGCATCTGGTCAATAGCTGGCGCACCAGTGTGGGGAGAATTCAATGAAGATTGTTGATTCTGCGGGTCCGAAGTTTTGCGTTGCTCATTTCTTGGCTTGGCCTAATTCGGTATTCCTTCCGTGGCCCTAGAGTCTGCACAAGATAATTTGACAAGCATACAAGGTGACCTTATCTCAACAAAGACGGGGGTAGATATCATGACAACGAATTCGCTGCTCATCTCTCTCGTCTGTATTTCCAACTCCTCCACTCCATCACATCTTCCACCGCTCTTCGGACATTATAGGATTCGGTGAAGCGGCAGCATTCTAGACATGCCTCTCTATCGACCTACTGGACCTTCCTACATGCTGAGCTGCCCCCTCTTTGGGACGATGCAACCCCAGATCGTCAATTCGACGCATTTCCAAGCTCCTATCGTCCTATCCAACCTCCCCATTCGCACATCCAGCATCGAACTTCAATGAACCGCTGATCGAGTCTCACAAGAGCTGGGCACGACTACTATATGATGATATCCCTGCGCGGAATGAGAATAAACCTGCGAGATGGGAAGCTCCGGGAGATGTACGAGCATGCCATGGCTCATGAGACATAAAGGATCCTGGCCAGGTCTGCTGTCGGTTCAACGATATACGGACGTTCTATTTGATACATGTAGACCGACATGAATAGTCATGAAATATATGGCACATACTGGCGAGCCCAAGTCGGCGTGAGATCGCATCGAGCCTGGAAGTTGGTACCAGCAGATATCATCACATTTCTTAATGCACTACAGGCGTTGTGAATGCCGGGTCCTACCACGCTTCAGATTAAAGATACGTATGGGCGAGGATGAACCAGGGGGACGTCTACGAGCTCGTGAGATTACGAAGAACTCTTGTATTATTCTGGAGCTATGACATGGGAACATGGCCAAAAATTACTCATTATCAATCTTTGATGGACACATGTTGCTTCGAATTTGGTTTGAGATGCAACGACATGATTGGACTGCCCGCCCAGTGTTGATGGAATGAGGTTCAATCATAATTGATTCACAGGCTGGGGGAGTTGTCTTCTTACACTCATAAGATCAAAATTGGCTCCCCGTTCTGCAGCCACCCAACAGGTTACAGATGATTGGAATCTCGTGGATGGGTCTCGTGTACCTAGACCTGCTGCAAGCTTTACTTCTAATTTCCAAAGCAAATGAGATTGTGAGATGTTCTTCCGCCTTTTGACTTATTCCTGGTTGCACTACTTTTATACGAGTAGGCAAGAGAGCAGAAGTCAAAACTCCGAGCGATATCTAGAACTAGTTCTTACCGGATCTATGCTCCTGGCCTCTACTGTATGCAACAGACAACGACAACCCGCAGCATTTCTAACCGAATCACGTGCCCATGCCTTGGCAAAATCGCCTCGCGAGCTTTCTCCATCTCTCGCACTCCGACAAACAGTCGTTCCCATTAGACGTTCATCTCATCTTCGGTATTATCTCTCCTGGGCGAGCAACAGCGGCCACAGTCTAGCTTTTTACATCCGGCTCTCGGCTTCGGCCAGACTACGCCCTCGACCAAAGGCAAAGGCTTGCGACGAAGCACCCTTCGCGTCGGACTTAAATGGGTTGCGGGAAACGTATGTTTCTTCCAGCCGTTCGCCTTAAACGTCGCGTATGAAGGAGAGTATCAACATGGACTTCTTTCCACTTGCGAGCATGCTGAGATCCTTTTCTCGAGCGATCATGCCTGAACTTGCTCCGGTGAAGTCAACTTTCTTTTACCAGACTGCCCGCATTTTCGCATCGATGCTCTCTTCAAGACAACTTTTTCGCGACCTTGCAGAGTTGTCTTGCCAAGGCGTCTGGAATGCGTTGTGCGGATATCAGCTTTCCTTGATACCAAACAGTTTCAGCGTCAAACTTGAACCACTCGCATCAATTGTTGACGGACGTGTAAACCAAACAGAAGTTCATCCTCTGACATCGACTTCTGGTATCAGTAATGCTTGACGAGGATCTTTGCGTTAGAAGTCTGTCAATAGCTGCTCAGGTGCCATGATCGTAGTTCCGCTCGATTGTGTCCAGGTTCTGGCAAAGAAGGTCGCCTCATCTTCCCCATACAATATCTGCTCTATTTCTTAAATCGAGTTTTCACGTCCAATCTGTCGCAAAAATGAGGCATTTGTGCGCTACAGCCCTGGTTGGCTTTGCTACCTTTTCCTATGCTGCCCCAATCGTGGATAAATCAGGGACGAGGACTAGTGGGGACATGTTCACTAAAAGACAAGGTACAAGAGCTTTCCACTTTGTGTGATTGTTCAGCTAATCCGCCACAAGATCTTTCGACTCTTCTCTCAGCTCCTCAATCCAGCGGACAGGCGAACGGCCAAATAGCCCAACCGCAAGGTATAAGCGGTCTTTTGACAGGAGGAGGGTTTTCAAGCGGTAGCTCAATCGCCTCAGGTTCGCCAGCTGCCAATGGGGACGTTGGGGGACTGACGCTGTCGAGTGGTTCAGGACAGCAAGGCAATGACTTAACGGGACTTTCGGGCTCCGCTCAAAACGGACAAGGACAACAAGCATCAGGACAGGTCCCAAATCAAGGGCAGGCGCAACAGGGTGGAGCTGGCGTAGTGGGCAACCTTGGCGCTCTTCTCGGAGCGACCTCGCTAGGTGGAGCTAATGGGCAGATAACTCAGAGCGGAGGCATTGGACAAATCGTCGCTGGTGGTCCTAATCTCGCGGATCTACCATCACCACTAAGTCCAATGGCGAACGGCTTGCAAGGCCAGCAACAACCACAGGCTGCAGGTATTCAAGGTCAGGCACAGATTCAACCTCAGGGACCGCAACAGCCCCAGGGTCAAGCTCCTCAAGGCCAATCCCCTCAAGGTCAAGCTCCTCAAGGCCAATCTCCTCAAGGCCAATCTCCTCAAGGCCAGTCTCCTCAAGGCCAGTCTCCTCAAGGCCAGTCTCCTCAAGGCCAGTCTCCTCAAGGCCAGTCTCCTCAAGGCCAATCTCCTCAAGGCCAATCTCCTCAAGGACAATCTCCTCAAGGCCAATCTCCTCAAGGTCAACCTGTGCCATTAAACGAACCTCAGAGTCAACGGCCGCAGGGGCAGGCTTCGCCACAGAATGTGCCGAACGAGCCCACCAATTCGCCGGCACCAACAGGCGTTCCCTTACCCAACGGTGTGCCAGTTCCAGTTCCTGAAGCACCGGCGCGGCAGACGCCTGCTAAACCAGCGTAAAGGAGCTTGAAATATGAGTTGATTGTGCAGAACAATTTGTGTTTGGGATTCTGTCTGCGTTCTTAGCAAAATTTGGATCTTTGGAGAAGCGGTTGACTTTGTACCACTCAGTCCACGATGAATTTTTTCAGCAAATAGGTCGCATTCCCACAGTTTGTAACCTTCGCGCTGAAAGCCTTCACATTAATTTACATCCTCGCATGTACCCTGATTCATTTCTTCGTTCCTATCTCTCACATTTTGTCCACAATCAGACTCACATCCATTCAACAATAACTTGACACAGAATGAGACGTGAGATTGATAACAATACTTCGAAAGACGCTATACACATCTAATCGATACCACCCATGCGCCTTGACCCACAACACACTGGTTCATATTCAATTCCGGCCTCAATTCCCGCAATCAACAATGCCAAGGGCAATTGGTCTAGTGGTATGATTTCCCCTTAGCAATCTCGATATCGTCGAGAAACAGCATGGGGAAGGTCCTGGTAAGAACAGATCCTTAATTCTGAGGTGCACATCACATTAATAAGCTTCTTAGGGTTCAATTCCCAGATTGTCCAACGATAGGTTGCAAATCTTTTTGCTCTATTCTCTTGATGAAATGGGGCAATCTCTAGAACGTGTCGATTCCCTCGATGTGCCGATTCCTTCCTCCATTTTTGTTGTCTATCATAAGACACCCTGATCCAAGACACTTCATTTTTCGGGCATCACAAGGAGTAAGCTTGGAACCATCATTCAAAATTCGAACTCGTCCGGAGGGCATCTGGCCGTGACTCTCCAATTCCAATCTGCTCACCCAGTCAGATTGTAAGTAACATCCAATTTCCCGATTTCTTTGACCATCTTATCTACTCAGGCGCTCATCAGCTATGTCTTTCTCATGTCGACGACCTGGGCGAGAGACTTCATGTTCGAGATTCTTCGAAGCAATTCCTCTCTGGCTTCTGCGAATGCTGCGGCCGACACATCTGCGATGGAGATTCGAACCAGCCCAACTATGACGCGCGAGAAAGCGGAACCAATCGTTAATGGATCAGCTATACACCTCGCTGCCGCATTCCATAGTCTGAGCACTTCAGCCCACGGTTGTATCCTACTACCCGCACTGAAGCTGAAATGAGACGTCCCAACGCAGACAACACTTTCGCATACAATCCTCTCAATCCCGAATATTGCCCCGATGTTTACAGATCAGCAAGGCAGAAACTTCTACAGCCCTATGAGAGGATCGTAAAGAATGGGGCGATAGAATTTCGTGTGCATACATACACCACAACCATTTTCGAGCCTTCGGCGGTTCAAAAATGGGAGGGATGGAATGGAAGGATATTGCCTTTAGCTGCGAAATCAAGGCTGAATGTGCTGATGAAAAGTGGTTGCATCATTGGTTTCTTCCTTCGGTACCATTCGGGCGTCGTGGAAATATGCGGATTGGACAAATTCTTGCAAACCTGGGGCTTGAAGTACATACACTTGCGTCTGGCTCTCGTTTCTTATCGTTTAACAATTCTAGCGAGGTCAACGACGCCTTTGAGTGGTCGTTTCTTGATCTATGAATGCGGCATTTGAAGCTGAAACACGCCTCCATGATGGTGACTAAGATTCGCTGTAGCTAAGTTGAAGTGTAAACTGGCTATGGGATTTAAGTGGCGCGCAAAAGAAGTGTTGAATGAAATCAGGGGCAAGTGTCTTATGGATAGATGACATTGCCTGAAATATTATACCCTCGTTGCCCTCTTCCAGCCTTGCCCATTCTTTCCATTCTGGAGAAACGACACAAAAGAGCCCCGGCTCGATGCATAGAAAAGCAATCCAGACCATTGCAAAATGACAGGTTCGAAATGCCCATGTTCATTCGAACCGCTGTCCCTTCCAAAGCCTTAAAATGATGAACGAATTAGTTTCGCTTCAAACTTCAATGCGCCCGGAGCTAATTTCTCCGGCATCGGCATCGCGAGATGAATACTCTCTTAAATTTCTCTCCTTCGCAACCATCCCAAAATTCCCAACTGTCCTCCCCAATGGCATCCGCAGCACGAACCCTCCGTATAGGTATGTCCAGACCCACCACACCCACCCAGATACCACAAATCTGATCTAAAACCACAAGGACTCATCCCGGGCGACGGCATCGGCCGCGAAGTCATCCCCGCTGGGCGCCGCGTTCTCGAAGCGCTCCCCTCGTCGTTGGGGCTGAATTTTTCGTTTGTGGATTTGGAGGCTGGGTTTGAGACATTTCAGAAGACGGGGGCTGCGTTGCCGGAAAGGACGGTGGAGACTTTGAAGAAGGAGTGTGATGGGGCGCTTTTTGGGGCTGTGAGGTAGGTGCACTGTTTTTCCGAGGCGGGGATAGCTTGGAGGGTTTGAGCACAGGGAGGTAGGGAGGGAAAAGGGAAAAGAATTGGGTCACTTGGTCAATGTTTCAAGAGGTAGCTCTGGCTGTCTAGAAGAAGAATGGGAGCTGCAAGGGCGGCTGGGACGCTTTTCTGAAAGTTATATTTCGAGGAGCTAATTGCTGCGCAGCTCGCCAACCGTCCAGACCAAAGGGTACTCCTCGCCCATCGTTGCCCTTCGAAAGCGTCTCCAGCTTTACGCCAATGTCCGTCCTGTCAAATCGATCCGCGGTCAATCACCCGTCGACCTTGTCATTGTGCGCGAAAACACCGAGGATCTGTACGTCAAGGAGGAGAAGACATACGATACACCGGAAGGCAAAGTCGCGGAAGCGATCAAGAGGATATCAGAAAAGGCTAGTTTCAACATTGCTTCCATGGCTGGAGACATTGCATTGCGGAGGCAGAGAATCCGCGACGCGGGTGCTGAGAGCATACACACGAGACCGATGGTTACCATCACGCACAAAAGCAATGTTCTATCGCAGACCGATGGACTGTTCCGTGAGACTGCGAGAAGGGCGCTGGGCGGAAACAAATTCCAGATGGTCAAGATTGATGAGCAGATTGTGGACAGCATGGTTTACAAGCTCTTCCGCGAGCCAGCCTCATACGATGTCATCGTTGCACCAAACCTGTACGGAGACATCCTTTCAGACGGTGCCGCGGCATTGGTTGGCAGCCTGGGATTGGTACCAAGCGCAAATGTGGGGGAGGGCTTCGCCATCGGAGAGCCATGCCACGGCTCTGCACCTGATATCCAGGGGAAGGGCATTGCCAACCCGATCGCCACCATCCGAAGTGTCGCATTGATGCTGGAGTTCCAGGGCGAGGAGCAGGCTGCGGCCAAGATCTATGCCGCTGTTGATGCGAACCTGGAGGAGGGCCGTCTGTTGAGTCCTGATCTCGGAGGATCTGCTAAGACGGAGGAGGTCGTCGTGGATATCATCAAGCGCTTGTAGAGGTAGAGGTAGAGGTAGAGCGGAAAAGTGGATTCAAGTGTTTGTACATCGTATACTGCTGCTGGAGTAGGCTAGACTAGGCTAGACTGGGCAAGGCGGATGGATCTGGAGGCGCGTCTGCACAGTCTGTCCGTGTGTCGCGTGCGGGATCATCCGCCCCTAGACATTTATGCCGTCATTGCGACGCCCATCGCAGGCTGGTATCTGGGCTTTCTTTGCCTTGTGAATTGATGCTGCAACCTCGAATCCCCCGCCGCTAGAAGAATCCCGTATACTATCGGTCAGGATTGCCCGATCCCCAGATCCCCTTCGGCAACTGAAAACACCCTCCATACCACAGAAAACAACTGTCCGCCATGACGGGCACCGATCCGAAGAAATACCTACTCAAGGTCACAGCCGGTCCTTCGTACAACAACCAAGAAGATGTCCACGTGAACACAACCACGCCGGCGAAAATAAGCTCAGAGCATATCGACGCGCACGTTCGCGTACGCGTAAAGGATTTTCGAGGTACGTCCCCAGACAACACCAAACACAGATCTCGCCTACGCCCTCGATCCAACCAGCATGGCGACACAATCACCGACCTAACCTCTCCATCTATTAGGCCTCCCGAAAACCTCGCCCCCCGACAGCGCCTACTTCTCCCACCCGACTCACACGCGCGACCTCTACTCCATCTCCTTCTCCTTCGTGCCCAAGCGGGACTTCAACGGCAACGACCTCGTCTTCGGGAACGACTTTGATCACCCGATTCGGGACAGGCTACCCCCGCTGTTCGGCAAGGCGTTCTCGTACGTGACGTCTTTTATTGATCCGGGGCTGTATGGGGATCCGTATGCTGATCAGCCGTACCTTTATGGGCCGATGTTGAGTAGTGTGAATGTGTTTCGGGTTGGGGATAGGGAGGGTTTGGAGGAGGAGCGTGAGGAGGAGGAGGTGCTGGAGGAGGGTGCTGATGATGGGGAGGGAGAGGGGGTGAGGGAGAAGTTGGGGGTGCCGGGTGTAGGGAGCAAGAGGATGAAGTATTTCTTGCAGGAGGAAAAGAGGGCGGAGTGGGTTTTTGAAGAGGGAAGGACGTACAGCTGTGATTTCTTCAATCCGTATCTGGATTTCAATCGTGCGTTTGCCTCCCTTCCCGACTCGTCCATGTCGTGTCGGACACGCGGTGTCTAACGGGTCTAGAATTCGCACTCAGACTTCCGCTCGGTCTCTCCCTTAATGTTCTTGGAAATTGGGATGGTCAGGCGTTGAGGTGAGCTTTTTCTTTCCCCTCTTTACACACACACACACACACACACACACAAACCCACGCTCCCTTGGCAAACTAACCACCCCCTCTCTCTCTCCCCCTCTCCCCCCCAAACTAGCAGATCATCTCACACCCTCAGATACGTCCTCCGCGACCGCAAAACCAACGCCCTCCTCTTCGTCGTGAGCTTCAACCTGGTCCCCGCGGACGAGGCGGACGAAGCGGCCCAAAAAGCAAATAGCGCCAAAAAGGCAGAGCCGGAGAAACATGACGAGTGGGAGGACGACTTGGATTAGTTCCATACTCGGGCATTGATGTCGAGCGAGCGGGAGGGAGGGAGGGCGCGGTTATGGTTGTGGTTGTGGTTGTGGTTGTGGTTGTGGTTGTGGTACGAGACACGACACGACATGGTACGGATCTCTATCTTGTGCGGAAAGACGGCGACGGCGACGGCGACGGCGTGGACGAGTCAGACAGAGACAGGATGGCACGAAGGAGCGGCGAACGAACCTGGCGTTGCTATAGCGGGGGGGGGGGGGGGGGGGGGGGCGCGAGGGACTGGATGTGTGTGTGATGGATGCATGGGCAATGGACGATGGGAAACACGTTTCGATAGAACATTGAAGATGGACGGTTCAAAAACTTGAACTTGACGTATTATGCGGCTCCCACTCATCATCATCATCATCATCATGTTCGGCTCCAATCACAATCAAAGTAGATTGTGTTCGCCTCGTGTGATGTGTATATCCTAGGTACCTTATTTGGCATCGAGACGGTGCGTGAGACGACAGTACTTTCGATACTCTGCTACAGCAGCCTTAAAGTGTTTATTGAGGAGCTATGTCAACAGATAGGTACACAGAGGAGAGTCATTTATTCGACGGGTGGAACCTGACTTTCAACAGCGATGATGTGAACAAACTCAGGGGAGCTTGGCAGTTTGGCAGTCTGGAGAAAAGACATCGAACGGATGGCACGAAGAATCAGCCATATCTTCTTTTTGGAGGAGTCGCCGATGCTCGAAAAATTACGTGCCTGGTAGGGATGGGATAGCTGTACACGTGTGTCTACACTACAAGCCGTTTCAAGGCGCGGAGGGCAATGGTGTAGAATCAATCAATCAAAAAAAAAAAAAAAAAAAAAAAAAAAAAAAAAAAAAAAAAGGTTCAGCCGTGTTCTGACACGGTAGTCCGAGTTCAGTCTGCGCCGATGAGTGAATCAATATCGACCCTTTTGTAAAAAGAAATGTGACCAAACGTCTCCCAGTATTGTGCTATCGTGTCGTGAGAGATGAGGATGAGTTGGGAGGGTATGTATTGATCTGTAGGAATTGGTCAGCGTCCAGACACAAGTGACGGGGCTGCGTGGGATGGAGAGTATACCATCGCGATAACCTCGAGCGGCAATGTGCCCCACGCTCCTCACAATCCTCGCACCTTTGAACATGTCCTCGTCTGCAATCCTGACGGTTCCGTCCGTCCCGATATCTGGCGCAATGAATGTGTATTCTCCGCGTGGTACGTTGGGATCTCCCGTGAGCTTGACACCGAGAATCTGTCCTCGATAGATACTATCCTCGTCATACTCGTCCGCTTTGAGAACCTCGATATCTTCTTGCGAGGTGACCGGTGCCGCTGTTGTCTCCGAGTCAGGCCAAGAGTTGATCTGTCCGGGCAGTTGGGACTCGGCAGCAGGGTTCTCTTCCACTTCCGTGACGCCTTCTTGACTCAAAGTTGTGGGTGCGGTCGCCCAGCTCTCTGCGCTTGCACTGCGGTCTCGCCGAGCGTACATCGCTTCGCCGACGCCTTCGGGCAATCCCCTGTCTCGATCGGGCTGTAGAACAGCCAGGAATTCGCAGCCATGTCCTGAATAGTCCCCGCACCATATCCCTTTCCACGGCTTTGACTTGGTAGGCGTATACGCTTCTGGTGGGAGCGTCGCGTATGTGGCAACATCTTCACCGGCAGACACGCCAGTTGTCACCTGGACGAGGCGATGGACGAGGCGATGGTTGAATTCTGCCCATCTTCGGATGCGAAAGGTGTGTTCGGAGACCTCTGAAAGTGTCGTGGGACGATGACCCGAGCTCCTAAAAGAGTCCTGACTGGTATTGCGAGATCGAACGCTGGCGGGCAGTGTGAACGGTGGCCACACTGAGATTGTTCGGAAAATAGCGTCGGGAGCAAGAGGTTTGGCAAGCACAAATGCAGAGAAGACGCCAGAAGCTTGGCCCTCCGGGTGCATAGGCCTCTCGACCTGCATGCGAATTTCGCTGGCCAGTGCACCGGCAGCGCTACTGGTGTCTCTTGGCTTGAGGCGGAGCAGAGGCTGATGGAGGTCGAGCCCAACGGTGGGCTCGAAGGTATGAATGATGACCTCGGGATTCCATTTCCAGAACTTGAAGGTCGACGAGCCTCGTCTGGCCACGACCGTGTACGCTTCAATGGTCTGACGAGATGGTGAATAGCGGGCTATCAGAAGCTTTCCCGTCGCTGGCGCATCGGAGAACCATATTTTGTACTTTGGAAGAAACCAACATGGTAGATGGGACAGATACAAGTCCCGGAACGATGGCGAGGGAGCTGCTGTCTTGAGAGTGGTTGCTGGAAGGTTTTCTTGGACAATGGCCTGCCAAAGCTTATCATCGTACGCGTGCTCGTTGAGAAGGCGGCAAGTTTGCGCTATGGCACCCAAGGAGACGGCTGGCAGGAAAGAGAGGACGTTGTGGATAATCTCAGCAGGCAGATTCAAAAAAGGTGACATGTCGTTCGCAGCCTTTGCTTGCCAGGCGAAGGCCGGGGGAGCCTGTGTACCGATAGCCATCCACCACCAGAACTGTCAGATGCTAGATGGCAAGAGCCGCAATCAGCCACTACGATCAGCGATACCAAGGACTCGGGCAGGGGCCCGAATTGTACCTCGTAATGGAGACGAGCGGGAAGCGGAACGAAGCGCAACAGCAAGGCCCGACGAAAAGAAAAGTGATGGCAGAAATAGGAAGGCCGAAGGGGCAAAAGCGACAGGAGTGGAACCAAGTAAAGATGCTATGGGCCAGGCCTGACGGATCAGTGTTCGCAGGGTCAGACAATGCCTGGGGGGTTTCGGTGTGGTGGTGCAGGTGGTGGTGCAGGTGGTGGTGCAGGTGGTGGTGCAGGTGGTGGTGCAGCTGTTGATGTTGAGTTTGTCGGCCGACGGCGGGTCTGCATTCAGTCCCGTCAGTTCAGGAGGCTTACGTTGTAGAGTACGATGACAAGCATGTGCTTACGTGTCAGGCTCCCAGTTGATAACCGAATTGTGATTTCTTCGCGCTGAGGATCGAGGTTGGTTCTGATGTGTACTTTGCAAGGCAGCGTGGGCAGCTCGGACAGGATGAGACGAGGCCCTCGGGACATCAGAGAACTGTTCGCGTCCGGGTCGGTGCTTCACTTTCACTTAGTGGGGAGCTGGGACCATGATGAAATGGAATCGACTCATGCAAAGAAGACATTCCATTATCTATTTCCACCGGGGACTCCCACTGCAGCAGCTCATCCATCAGTTCTGTACTGCACATGAACAGCAGCAGTACATACCGACCCCCCCTCCCAAGCTGAGACTCGGGTCCGAGGACGCTGAAGGGCCGGACAAGGGCAGCTCCGACGACAACTTGCTCTCGGGCTCCAACTCGGGGCGGCATCATCGATGCTACAAATACTGCTGATGTGTGACGACGGCTCCTCTGTTGACGCCATTCCATCCATCCCAATGTCAACAGCTTCCTCCTCCATTGATCAACTCCGATATCGCGCAGTATGCAGAGGTCTGATCAACCCGACGGGCTGCAGCACTGGATCCACGTCGGCGGTTCAAACACATCAGATGAGATTACAGCCTAGAATGTTCGACAGTGGTACTCCCCCTCCATTCACCTTGGGCTCGTTCAACGTCATCTATTACTCGACAATTGGAACTTCCGCCCCGAGGTATGCGCACACCCATCTATCAAACCTACGACATACCCCAGAACACCATACGATCTAGGCAAAACAAAGACACTCCCTCAATCACCCCCCCTTGACCTCGACCTAGAAACACCACCACCGCTAGGCATCGAGCTGGTCCTTTTCACCGCCTCCTTCTTCCCATTCCTAGAATGGATCCCCCTTTTCACACTCTCCTTAACCTTCCTCCTAATATGCCGTATCCTCCCCCCCTTGATCTTATTGATGAACTCCAAATTCTCCGGTCCATCTTCTTCCTCCTCCTTGACGGGCGCCATCCTCTTCCTCAATTTTCTTGGTAGACACTGCGCCAACATTTCGTCCGGCACCATTCTGATGATCATGCCGACGGGGATGGAGAGGAAGCCGAGGATGATGCTGATGGCCCAATGGTTTGCGTCGAGGCGGACGACGTTGAAGGCGCGGCCGCCGACGAAGATGATCATGACCTGGCCGCCGACCATGATGCAGTTTATGACTATGAAGAAGGTGTTGCGGTGGATCCCTTCGAAGATGTTGAATTTGTTGTCCAGGCGGCGGTTGCTGGTTTCCTCGTCAGCATTGTTGAGGGTCTGGGAGTGGGTAGGGCGTGAGAGGGGAGGACAAATAAAACATACTTGAACTCATTGAAAATCTGCATCCAGACGAAGGTATTGAACACCAACGTCTTCAACTGCGCAATCTCATCCTCGGTCGTGTAATCCAATATATGCGCTCCGGCAAAGTGAAGAATCAGTGTGGCAACGAGTTGGAAAACAGCTTGTCCGATAATCATCTTCCACATGTTGAGAGTGATGAGGGGTGCCGATTTCCTGGTTGGTTTGCGGTTGAGGATCTTACGAGTTGGTGGGTCCGTGGCGAGGGCCAGGGCGGCAAAGGTATCCATGATCAGGTTCACCCACAGGAGTTGCACCGCCGTGAGGACCGATTCTTCTTCGTTGGAGGCGACGGCCGAGATGAAGGTTAGGAGGACAGCGGTGATGTTGACCGTGAGTTGGAACTGTCTTCTCGTCAGCACGTATATCCTACCGATTCTTTCCAACATCTTCCCTCGAGAATGCATAGGCAGGCCATGGGCTGGGAGAAGATGATACTTGCCTGCAGAAACTTGGCGACAGCGTCGTTGACCGTCCTCCCCCACATCAACGCCTTCACAATGGACGCGAAATTATCGTCCATGAGAATGATACAACTGGCCTCCTTGGCCACTTCCGTCCCTGCAATCCCCATGCTAAACCCAACATCACTCAACTTCAGCGCAGGGGCATCATTCGTCCCATCTCCCGTGACAGCAACCGTCTCCCCAAGCTCCTTCAACATCTTAACCAGCATCCTCTTGTCCTCCGGACTCGACCGTGCCAGAACCTGCAAATGCGGTATCTGAGCTTTCATCTCCTCCTCACCCATTCGACGGAAGACGGGGCCTTCCAGGACGATGCCGCCGGTCGAGGGCGTGTAGATGCCGCATTCTTGGGCAATGGCTTTGGCGGTCAGGAGGTTATCGCCCGTCACCATTCTGACGACCACGCCGGCGCGTTGGCAGTCGAGGACGGCGTCAGGGACACCGGCGCGCAGTGGGTCTTTGATGCCCACGATGCCGATCAGTGTCATTTCGGTGAAGATGGAGAGAAAATCGGCTTGGGTTGGGTCGTCGGGCGATGCTGCGCCGGCGGGTGGCCATGATTCAAAGTCCTTTGTCAAGAGCGCGATGGTGCGGAGGGATTGCCGGGCGTAGAGCGTGATGATATTGTCCATGACCTCGTAGAGCTCGCCTGTCAAGGGCGTGGTGGAAGTACTTGTCGTTGGGTCTTGAAGGATGCTGGTGCATTTTCGAAGAAGGACTTCCGAGGCTCCTTTGGCGTACACGCGGACCTTACCACTGGGAAGGCGAACGACAGCGGCCATGTATTTGTTTGCGGAGTCGAACGGAACCATTTGGATCGTGTTGACATTTGCGCGGAACTCGGTTGTGGAAGTGAGACCGAGGTGGAGGTTTGCAAACTGAAGCAGGGCCGTCTCAGTCTTGGAGCCGACGAAGACACCCGGATCTGATTCAAAGGCGGAGGAATTGACGGCAATGGAGTTGAGGACCAAGTCCTTGACCTCTGGCGCGAGAGAAGACACGAATGAAGCAGGTGAGATGATGGAATCGCTGTCTTCTTTGACTTCCTCGGGCTTCCCAGAGTTCCCGTCTTTCAAGTGAGTTCCAATCTTGCTTCCGACTCTTTTGGGGGTTTGCAACTCTTCGAGACTGGCAGATGTGGGCCCAAGCTGTGTCGAGCTCCCGATGGTGGCAGCAACCATGGTCATCTTGTTTTCGGTCAATGTACCAGTCTTGTCGGAGCATACAGTCGTGGCATTGCCCATCGTTTCGCAGGATCGGAGGACGCGGACAAGGTTGTTCTCCTTCAACATGCGAGTCGTTGCGAATGCAAGGGCCAAAGTGACAGCAAGTGGCAAGCCTTCGGGAACAGCTACGACGACGACCTTTGATGTGTTAGGAAGAAGATTTCTGACAGGGGCATGGGAGGACTTACAGTAACTGCAACAATGAAAATGCGAAGGAAATCCTGGCCCTTCTCAGCAGGAGTCTTCGTGTTACCCCTCAACTGAACCAGAAACTTGATGAACAAGACGATGAACAGCATGAGGGCCGCAGCACCACCCAATTTCGCAATGTACTCGGCCAAGATGTTCAGCTTCGCCTGGAGAGGAGTGGCCTCAGACTCGACACGGAGGGACATCATGATTCGGCCATACTCAGAGTTTACGCCGACAGCAGTAACCAGAAAGGTCCCAGTACCCTCTGCAACTTTACCGCCGGATAAAATGAATGGATCCAACTTCCGAAGCTCACCTGGTTCGTCTCCAGCAATGGTAGCCATGCACTTGTCAGCAGGTGTCTTCTTCATGAGATCTGATTCCCCAGTAGCAGAAGATTCGTCAATCTTGACACCAGATCCGTCAATAAAGATGCCGTCAACAGGCACCATATCACCCGGTTCCAAATGCATGACATCCCCTGCCAGGATATCGTAGACGGAGATTTGCATCGTTTTGCCAGATCGTATGACCTTGCAGACACGATCATCCTTCTTCTTGTTCAGTTTGATGAACTGCTTCTCTTTCTGCCAGTCGTTGAGGGTACCGACTACGACAACGATGAGGATGGCTGCAACGATAGCAACGCCTTCGACCCATTCCACTTTTGCCTCACCGGGTTCGTGTGATTGACCGAAAGTTTGATAGAGGCCTAGAGCGAGGGAGACTGCGGCGGCAACGGTGAGGAGAATCAAGACTTTGTCGTTGTATGCGATCCAGGCGAGTTCCCATAACGTTTTGGCTTTTTTCACTGGCAACCGGTTGTCTTTGAAGACACGTTTTCTGTCAGCAAAGGCCTCGCCTGAAGATGCAGTGGCCGCATGTTGGGAGGCCTCGTTTAAAGTTGTTCCGCCTGTGGAGTCGTATTTCGGTGGTGCTGATCCATATCCACTTCTACCTGTGGCTTCTTCGAAAGACACAGATTTGGTGATGACCGTCTCGTCGATGCTGAGACCAGAGAACCGGTTTGTCTGTAGACCTTTCTCCAAGCCTGCCAACCCACCCAGATGCCAGAGGGCCCCTAAGTTCTTGGGGTTCAGTAATCTTCCCAACTGTCCAGGGCTGAAAGCGAATTTGTTGTTTTCGACTTCGAATAATGCCTTTTGGCCAGGGTCGGGACTTAATGCCTCGATGTCTTCGATGATTTCTGATCTTGTCAAAGGTTCTTGAATGTGCTCCTGCAATAGAGAGTCAGTCATCTGGATATTTTGCTGATCTCTTCCGTTAAAAGCTCTTGAAAGCTCGCTCGATCATCGCATTTCCTC
Organism: Venturia carpophila; assembly: GCA_014858625.1. Lineage (NCBI taxonomy): Eukaryota > Fungi > Ascomycota > Dothideomycetes > Venturiales > Venturiaceae > Venturia > Venturia carpophila. The sequence goes on from JACTAK010000001.1 coordinate 3,202,538, forward strand.
AATCGTGCCTTAAGATCGAGCGCGCAGAGCATCAGGATCCCATCGAAAGCTGTGGTAAATACATACCTTCTTGATCCCCGAGTCTTTCTCTCGCACCGATAAAGTTCGTGATACTTCATCCCGTGATGAAGCCATAACAAGCAAGTACCAACGTTTGTTGTCCCTTCTTCTAACGAAACCCCAGAATTCAGATGTGAAACAAAACGACCAAAGACAGGAAAGCAACTCAGCCGCATCGGGACAGCATTTGTTTTATTGGATTGCCAAAAAGCCATACGAGCCCTGACCGGACAGCACGCGCGAGGCGCTGTGATCGTGGTCATGTACTCAGCCACGATCGAGGCAGAATCCGCAGAAATTCAACATTAGCCAAGGCTGGAATGACTCAGCCTAATTTTCTCGACCAATCACTTTCTTTCAAAGGCTGGGCCTACGCATTTCGCCCGCCCCGGTTCACGTCGTCCCCAACTTAAGGAGCTTGACGTTCGGCGAGTGGCACGAGGTGAGAAATAAATCGCACATGGCGACAGCGATGCATTGTCGTAATCTTCCTTGCTTGCACACTTTCCAGACTTACTTGAATCAATTGGTACCGCGTACATGGATTATGACCCAAGCCGAGTTCCATGGAGCATTCACGCTCGCCAAGATCCAGCGGGAACCAGGGACGCAGAATGCCAAGACCTACAGCGATGCCGTTGTGCTGTAACGTGGCGGAGTGTCGATAAAGCATCTCGACGAGCTCTCCTTTAGACAAATTGACATTCTGCAAACTTGGATCAGGGTTCTCCATACACAGCGCTCAAATGACACTGTTTCGCCGCCGCAGGGTTAACGATCTGTCAGTTGCGTAGGTATTGTGGCTTTGGCATTGGCGACTCGGCAAGGAGAAACTTGGTGTCTTAGCTACCCTCCCGAGGGGGGAGCGGCAATTCTTGGAAAATGTCGCTTCACCAAGAAAGGTAGAGGACAAGAAAATCGACTTGCGGCCGCTTGCTGTGGCCGAGTGAACCACCCATTCACGGTAGATGCTCGGCTTGCGGGGATCAAAGCACGTTGTTGGTTTCAGTCTCTCCATTGATATGTTGGTGGAGGCGAGCATTTTACTTTCCCGCCCAGAATCGTCGAGGTCGATAACAGTGCGGGGCACATGTACGGTTGTGATCGTATAAGTAAATAGTATGTAGCACGATGTCAAGATAAGCAAACGGAGACGCCTTTACCAACGACACGTCGTAAACATTCCAGAGTCCTTCGAGATGTCGACCAAAAAGGCCGGGATTTTCGGTGTCATCCAGGAGTCATGGAAAGCCTTTACCCCGACGGAGAAGCGCAATGTTGCCATATACATCGGCGGAATCATGCTCTACAAGTTCGGTCTCGAAGCATTCAATGGGTCAATTGTGGCTCTGGCTACGAATCGTGAGATTGCACGCTCCTTGATTATTGCTAGTACTTACCAGCACCACAGGTTATGATTATGAAGCCTTCGTCAACAAAACACCCACTCGGACCTTTGAGAGAGTCGGTCTGCTGACTGCATTGAACCAAGCGACTCAATGTGTTGGTTCCATCCTTATCGCACCTCTGGTTAAACGGTTCAGGACAAAGAATGTGCTCGCAGGAGCAGTTTTCTTCTTCGGACTCATGACAGCTATTTTGCTCATTATTGACGCTGCGTCTGGGGGGACTTTTGTTCCCGCTGCATTTCGCGGCAAACATCCCAAGAACGACTTCTCATATTAGTATGCATTCACTGCAAGACCATTGTGCGAGCAGGGACGATCCTGTTCTAGAAATGCGCGTTGCTGATATTGACTAGTGGGGATTACAATACCGATGCTATCATTGTGATTTACACCTTTTCAGGTGTAGCCTATGGCATGGTCGAGCTCATTCGTCGGGTCATTCCTAGGGATCTAGTGGGAGGTAATGTTCAGAAATTGTGGGTCGTCCTGTTAACAGTATCCCCAGTGCGATGCTAATAAACAAAGACGTCGAATGGACGCACTTGTCCACATCTTCTACGAAATCGCAGGTACCTCAGGGGCTTTCTGTACGGCGTTGGCCTTGATACCTCGATTTGGGAATAATTACAGCTTCCTCATCACGCCCATCTGTTTTTCTCTTGCCTGCGCTGCCTGGTTCCTCATTGGCGAGGAGAGACGTCAGAAGGCTGGTCTTGATGGCAGCGATCAGCCTTCCTATATTAAAGCTGTTCTTGGCGGAGCCATCTTATTCTTTGAGTCTATATGGACGGGGGCCAAAATACTGTTCTCAAGTCGAAGATTCGTCTGGCTGCTACCGGGTTACTCGATCGCGCTTTACGGTCATCGATACCTGGAGAATGGACTTGCACCTCAGATCTCTCGACGTTATCTCGGCAACTCGGCTTGGTCGCAAATCATGGTAAGCTTCTGTCTCCTGAATAGGCGTTTCCTGGCTGACCGAAATAGGTTGGAGGATCAAATCTTGGTGAGCTGCTCGGCGCATTGTTCGTCTTCCTGTTGACAAATCTGGTCAACACTCCCATCCCTTGGCTAAGGTTTGATGCCTTAACGCTGCTCATCGTTTGGTTCCTTCCATACTGGAACCCACCTTCGGGTCAGGTAAGCCAGGCCTGGATCGTGGCTGGAACATTTGTTCCGATCTCTTTTGGCTGGGCCGCTGGAGACGTGTCTTTGGCGGCATACATCCAAGCGTCTATCGCGCGGATTGAGACACAATCGAAGAATGTCTCGGCTTTAGGAGCCGTCATGGCGTTCCTGTATTCGACGTGAGTGAGAGTTGTATTTGCCTTGACTTTCCCCCGCTGATCTAGTCAGATACATTACGATGTACGCAATCGCATCTCCACTCCTCGGCAGATACATCGATGGTGTGTACAACCGATCCGGTGGTGCCAACGGGGGAGACATTCGTCCAGCCATCCGAAACGTCGCGGGCGTGCAATTCACAGTGCTCTGTGTGGTAGTCCTCGCGTCGACTCTCATTCCCAAGGGCGCGATTAGCTTCAATCCCAAGATGATCAACGAGGAGGATCTGGACAAAGATCTTGCCGAAAATGTAGATTTTATGGAAGAGAAGAACTTGAGTCGCCCAACGAGTGTGACAAAAATTCAGAACGAGAATCTGCACGACAAGACCCAGACGCCTGCTTCACCGTAGGAACGAGGACTCGCTGCGGCATAAAACTTGATCGAAACGCGATCGCTCGGTGGAATAAACCGCGTGAATCATGCGGCTGGCGGCAATGTTCAAGTCGTTCGGGTCGAAGAATCACAGGAGCCGAAATGGGGACCAATTGAACTTCAATGAAGACTTTGACGCGTCATAATATACTTCATAACGCGACTTGTCCAAGATTGCTGAATATTCGGGGAATATGAAATGTGCTACTCGATGTCTTTTTAGATAGAGCAAATCAAGAGGGAGGATGCGCGATCACCTGACTAATTTCCAACCCGTGTTTGTTTGCCCTTTCAAGTCCCTGTTCGGGCGAAGAGACTGGAACTATGCGACAACGAGCAGAGCAGCTACAAACACCCAATACGGCCAGGTAAGTGGACGGATACTAACGATAGCTCGAAAACGATAATATCAAATCCAATCCGGCGTCCAGTCTTCATCAATTGCCAGCACCAACATCGACAACACCTCGCATCAGCATGGCAACCAACACCGTGACCGCTTCGCCCTCCACGCCGAGCCAGTCCACAGCACCTCCTTCCGCCCCTACACCTCCCACGGGGAAGTGGAGGCATCCTCGACTAGAAGAGATCTCTCAACGAAAGCAGGCCGCCAGCTTCGACGCCAAAAAGTTGAGACAGGTCTTCTTCAGTACCATCCTGCTGATGGCAACCGTGATCATATACTCAGTGCTTCCCAGGTGGATAATGTAGGTTCACATGAAAGCAAACTCTGATCGAGTACTAATCACTCGGCAGATCTCCATTGACCGAATATTACATCCTCCCCCTCACGATATGGCCAGCTCGTGGCTATCTCCTCCTCAAACTCGCCGTCGCCCTGACACCACTATGGACTCACGGTGACGACATGGCAGACATTCCCCTCACACCTTCGCAGCGGCAATTACTTGGTCTCGGCCCCTCTTCAGCTCCTGCGACCCCCGGGTCCGGTTCCTACATTACTCCTCCACGCTTTGCACGCAGCACCCCTCGCAGCGCAAGCAGCACCCAAGCAGGCGTATACGGCTCATCACCCTTCGATCGCAGCGGGAATGGCTCACCAGTATCAGGATCCCCATTGGCAGGAAGGGGATCCGCGTCTCCATACGGCATGAGCGGATTTGGATCGCCTATCGGTGGCAGTCCTTTGGTGCGCAAAGCAGTGGAGGGAAGAAGAAGCAGCTTCGGTGGCAGTGGATTACGGGAAAGCATGTCTCGAAACGACTTGCTGAGCCCTGACGAGAGCACCTCGAGTATACCTGGATCGCCATCACCAAGCGTAGCAGCAGCAGCAGCAAGAGCGTCAGGGGTACATTTGAACAGTAAGTGGCGGTATCAGAAAGGGGTGGGCACGCCAAGTGGACGGCCTAGCTTCATATAGCCACTGGCGGATGGCAAGATTAATGGATGCTTTGACGTTAGGCGTTGACAGTCTTTTAAGGTCCGATCTGTTTGATGCAGCGAAACCGGGGACCGCGGTCCACGTCCGTGTCTTTGCTCTATCGAGGAAATCCTGTGGGCGCGATATGGTCCATGAAAGCGAGCCATCTCAAGCAGTTCCCGAGTCCTCCCAGCGGACTGCAGGAAGTTCATTTCGGTCCATTGGATTAGAAGGATATTCTTGTACGGAAAACGTCCTTATGGCGAGGAGTTTCGGCGTTTGAGCGAATGCTTTAATGGTTTATGATCGGGGAAGATTATGAAGGAAAGAGTATTGAGTTTCAAAAATTCATTACTTCTAGTTTCTACTCCCAACTCTCGAAGTACGCTCGCATGCAACATGCTCTTTGTATGCACAAGCAATGCAGGCAACGCCTTCTCGATGTGATCTCAAAAATACGCCGGTAGTTGTGTATCATTCCCATCCATGCCAATGCCATCCAGCAAGCAAGCAGTCTGTATTTGTTTACGCCGCACGGTTGCTCCAAATGAAATGTTCATCCCTCCTCTTCTCTCCATGTCACGCTTTCTCCTCTCGCGTCCATTCCTCTTCGCTACACCAACCGGAGTCGGAACTAGAAGTGTGGTCGCAGGACGGGAAACGTATCTCTTGGTCTGTGTCTCGAGGTCAGCCTTGTTTTGTTCGGGAGGACAAGTGAGTATGCATCTCTTTTCATGCGAGATCCGGAGAGTCGGGTAACCAGCGCACCAGAGTATCGGCGCGTTGGAACGAGGGAGGCTCAGAGAGGTGGAATTCGCTTACCTGGTTTCATAGGTCCCGTCCCTCTTGCTCTGCCTCGTAGCCACGTACGTCGGAATAGCGGGTAGGGCGAAGGCGGCGGCTAGGTAAGCAGCTACGGCTGCCTTTTCGAGGAGCGTCGGTGTTATGGTTGTTCCTTGAGTTGAGTATTGACGGAGGAGGGGGAGGGCTTTGGAGGTGAGGGACAGGGTGGACATTTTCGATCGTGTATTGGGATTGTTGGAGAGTGCGTGTGGGAGGTGGATGTGTGGTTTAAGAGGTGGCCTTGTGAGGTGGAAAAGGTACTGTGGTGGACTTCGTGATCTTATATTAAGTATTGAGACAACCTTGGTGGACCGTGAGCGTGGATGAGTCTGGGTGTAGTAGTGGTGGAAAGGAGAGAAGGGTTTGGTGTGAATGGAAGGAGGAGGCAGAGTAGTGAAGAGGAGAAGACATTGTTGCACGAAGCGGAGTGGTTGTGTTTATATGTGGTTTGCCTGCTGCGCGAAGTTGCTATTGGGATTTGGGATTGGCAATCATGGTCCAAACTTACGCGATGAGGGAGCGCTAATGGCTGTGGTTGTGGCTGAGAGACCCGAGGATCCTTGATAACAAACCTCCTGACTTGAGCAGGCGGTAGGCTTTGTCAAGACTGCAATTCGAGGCGAGGTAGTTTTGGTGGAGCGCGCTCGTATTGAGAGGAGGGCTTTTGTAGTCGGTGGATCAATCAGGATTCAAAGCGAGGAGACGGAGCCGGGTCTCTCTCTAAAGGAAAGTTACTTTGAGTTTCCACGCCTGATTGTACAGCCTTGACTCCTAAATTCCTCGAAAAAGTGGAGTTGGGGGGAAATGTCACGCCAGAGTAACGAAAGTTTGGACAGGCTGAATGTTTATGCGGGAGAAGAACGGGATCAAGGCGGGATTGAGGTCATGCTCTAGAGGCGGCGGAAGTGATGCCGCGTGGAGATTACAAATGCTATATACAAGTGTGCTGATTGGTTGATGACCGACTAGGGACAATCAGATCCGATCTCATTGGCTGTAGTACACAGACCCACGAACTGCCAACTTTGGCTTCGCTACAATGATCTCAAGAGTGAATACGATTTCTTCTCTGGACCTGAGCAAAGGCTTCTCTTTGATGGGCTTCACGGTCACACCAATGTCCAATACGCGCTCAAGCTCGGAATCCTTTCGCCCCCAATCTGGCATCAAGGCTTGCTTCAACAGACCTCACACAAAGGGCTGACTGCATATCATTCCATTGCGGCGCGAGCTGTTTTGATTTGCACTTCATAACTTCAGATTAACAATCTTCGATATGTCGAAAGAAAGAACCCATAAGTATTTTTACTCCATAATCTCACTAGCAAATCTACTCCTCGCCCGAATCCTAGGCCCATAAATCATCAATATCCACGGCACCAATGTCAACAACGCGCCCACCCCGCCTAGCAGACTGCTCGCCGGTCCATAGCCCAGATTTGTATATAGCTGCGTTGTCACCAAAGGGAAGATTCCACCCGTGATGTTCCGACAGAAACTTTGCGCCGCGAGCGCAGAACTCGCGTACCGGTGGTAAGTGTCGGCCAGGTAGTTAAACACAGCCAGGTAAATCGAAAAAATACCCATCGTGGCGAGACCGATGGCAACTGTCGGTACGATCCAGTGGATTGAGGACGAGGCCGTCCAGCCAAACATGAAGAGACCGATTGGCATGAGAGCGGATTGGTAGCAGGAGAAGTAGAGGCGTGCCTCGGGAGTATTCGGCAATCTGTCATGTTTCCTTGCGAACTTTTCTTGATAGATGCAGATCACCGTGAAGATGGCAGCAGAAATGAAAACAGAGGCAAAGACGGCGCCAGATTGTTGAATGTTGAAGCCGTGCTTTGTACGGAAGACGAGGGGGACTGCGGCGAGCGTAAGATAGAGGATTCCCCAGGAGAAGGAAACCCAGAGAGAGAAGAAGAACACGACTGGTTCTGTGAGAAGGAGATGAAAGGGGCGGTAGCAGGATATGCCGATCATTTTGCTTATACTGGTTCGTTCTTCATCAGATTTAACCTTCCAGCGGATTCTTTCTGATCTGAACTGTCCTGGTTTGCTCTCAATGGGCATTTGGAAGCCAAAATAGCCAGTCTTTTCCCTCTCTTCATACCACTTGTTGAGAGCTTGTGATTTTCTACTGAGCAGCACGCTCCCACGTGTCTCCTTGAAGCATACCACGACGACAGCTATCAGGACCCCGTCCATTATGAGCTGCAACCAAAACATCCATCTCCAAGAAGTGTTCTGCGCAATGAATCCAGTGACGAGGGGCCCAAGTCCAGTACCACAGAGCGCCGCCCCACTGAACAGGGCCATTGGCGTATTCCTGTCTGCCGTGTGGTAGATGTCCGAAACGACTCCGCCCACCATAGTGGAAAACGTTGATCCGCCAACGCCGACGAAGAACCGTGCAGCAAGCATGCCACCATATGACTGTGTTACTGCACAGCAGAGTTGGCAAATGACGAAGAGGAATCCAGAGACGATGAAAACAGGTCGACGTCCGTTGATCTCGGAGAATGGTGCAAGCACCATAGGGGCGATGCCGAATCCAGTGGTAAACGTCGTGATGCCTACAAGAAATGCAACATTGCTGACGTGCCACTCTTTTGTCATCTGTTCGGCACCAGGGCTGTATGCGCCCGCCGTAAAAGCAGTGAACATTGTTGCAACACATGACAGCCATATAATCACGTTTTTCCTTGACTCCGACCAGAGGAAAGGGGATGTATATGGGACCAGATTCGGAGGCTCCGGCGCCGGAGAACTGCTCGGTGTTTTTGGAGTCATCGAGGTGGGACTCGGTAACACGGTCTCAAAGGTGAGGTAATGATACGCAATTGACCAAGCACCGTCCGAATCCTCCAGCTCCTCGTCGCCATCTATTCCAGCTTCTCGAAACTTCTCGGCGTCCCATTGGGATGAACCCTTTAGACTGTCGGGTGATGTGGGTGAACATTGAGGTGAAGAGTTATTCCCGAGATTATATCCGTGAGGAATAGGATTTGATTTATGAAATGAAGTCTCGGCGAGATCAGCTTCAAGATCGGCCATTATTGCATTGGCAAAATTGAATGGGAGATACGAAAGAAAAGAGAAAAGAGAGCGGCAGGTAAGAATATAGCAAACTTGCGGGTATAAATCAACTAGCAGTTGCGATAATCAAGGGTGTGGGTCTTCTGAGGGGAATGCCCGGCTTTACAAAACCATAGCAGGCGGATACCTGCGATAGCCTTCATGGGTAGCAGACTATGCCCAGAACGAATGGCGGAGGCGTTGAGAGCCATTGAGATACTTGAGAACGGCGCGCTATCTGCTGATCGCGAGCAGCCATGCGCTTCATGCAGATGCGGGATCTTGAAGATGCTAGATGATGCTGTCCCTAGAATGCGGAAGGGGAATCATTGCGTTCCAGTGACATGGCGGGCAAGTGGAAGCGGGTTCGTGATGCGGGAATAAGGCGGGAGACTGACTGATCGCTACAGCGGTGAAATTGACCGTTGATCGCACGTCGAAAAAGCTTTCATCGATAGCACGAGTGTCTCGCGATTCTCGAGGTCTGAATAGGCTGTGGCAGGAAGAATGGCGGGACAGAGAGCCGCATTCTGTGAGGTTCAACGATGGAAATGACTGGAGAAACAGGCCTTGTGTTCAGGTCCCGACAGGGTATTCAGAGGCCACCCACAGCATTTCGCGCTCCTCCGTTGCGATTAGCGGGTGATCGCATTACTGTAGATGATGGCTTGTGTGTGTTTCAACGCCGCAAACGCCTCTCATTCGGGCGGGTCAGTTGAAGGTGGATGATCAATGTAGGTATTGGAGGGTTTTCTCTCGGACCAGAACATGAACTCGGCATGTGATGTGAGAAACAATTGTAGTCCAACTCCAGGACCATATCAACCTTCAAGATGCGGTCTTTCCGCTGCTCCAGAACGCCATTGTGGTTCACAAGAATTTCTGTGAGTTTAATGTATCGTTGTTTTGTGTGTGAACCCCATTAGCGAGAAAAACCGCTTAGGCCACATGACAACAGTACAGTGGCCCTCCAACTAGGACTTGCCATCTCGAAATCGATAGCGATCAGGATCCGAATAAATCAAGTTAAAGTGGACAGAGACTTGTCCATGTCAACCATTCATCGCGAGGTATTCAGCGAACTTACATGAGTCTTGTGGTGTAAAGGCACGGGAATAATGAAGCTGTCTCAGAGCATACTCCGGAAAAGGGCAGACGAGAAGGACAGCTTGTAGAGTATCTTGCATCTGTTGTACAACCACAGAGGGATCTTAGTCAGCCTGCGCAACCGCTACCTTATTACGACTGGCTCCTGTGATAATTCTTTGCCCAATATTTGCCCCTCCATGAGCCAACCATTCCAGATGAAGCCTGGATGGTGTCATCGACTTCGTTGAAACTTCTCCACACAAAATTCTCCACACTCTTATCGATACGATGGTTCAAGCCTTCGAAGCACGCAATTTGGAACTTGACTGAGAATCGCGCCACCCGTCATACCTGGCCACGCCTTGATCAGTACCTAGTATATAATAGAATCGCCGAACTGCCTCTCGTCTGACGCCGTTCAACTATTCGGATAATTACCCCAAAACTCAACGTCCATCCTCCACCCCTACACAAACGCCATCAAACCCACCAAATCCACCTTGCGAACACCGCCCACATGTCGGAAAAAGCTGCTGCTCCTCTGCGACTCGGGTCCATTGCCCCAAACTTCGACGCCGAGACAACCAATGGCCCAATCAACTTCCACGACTTCATCGGAGATAGCTGGGTGATTCTCTTTTCCCACCCAGAGGACTACACTCCAGTCTGCACCACCGAGCTCGGCGCATTCGCCAAGCTCGAGCCAGAATTTACAAAGCGCGGCACCAAATTGATCGGCTTGTCCGCGAACACCATTGAAAGTCATGGAGGATGGATCAAGGACATTAATGAGATTTCTGGCAGCAAGCTCTCCTTCCCCATCATTGGAGACAAGGAGCGCAAGGTCGCGCTGGCATACGACATGTAAGCGTGTATCCCACCTTCCAGTCTTTATGGACTAACATGCGACAGGATTGACCACCAAGACGCTACGAATGTCGACGCAAAAGGCATTGCGTTTACCATCCGCTCCGTCTTCATCATCGACCCAAAGAAGACCATCCGTCTGATCTTGTCTTACCCAGCCTCTACGGGCCGCAACACAGCTGAAGTCCTACGCGTTCTCGATTCGCTACAGACTGGAGATAAGAACAGAATCACAACACCAATCAATTGGGTACCAGGTGATGATGTGATTGTCCACCCAAGCGTGAACAGTTCGTCGATCCTTTCTTATCAGATTGGACATGACTAATAGATGAACAGACGATTTGGCCAAGGAGCTGTTCCCGAACTTCCGCATTGTGAAGCCCTACCTTCGCTTCACGCCGCTGCCAAAAGATAAGACCAGTGCTGCTGCATGAGCAGAACGTACAAACAGTTCAGGACAACCAAGTGTGTGATGGACAGGACATCGGTAGTTGAGAAAAATTGAGAGGCAAATGTTTATACTCGAGAATTCACCTGTTGGAAGTAGCCCAAAAAATTTAAAAAAAAATAGATTACCCCAGTATGCGCTCGTCGGTGACACATATGCCTGGATCCCGAGTGAATTATGCCTAATTGAAGGTGACTGGGTTTTGCGAAAATGAAGGCCACAAGCCGCACACTAGGATCTATCTTCTGTTCGAAAGAAATGCAATATACTTGCGGCTCGGCATCGTCCCCAGATCTGCGTAGTCGAGAGAGACGCGGAAGGTGCAGGCAAATGTGGCAAAGGGTCTTGTGCGTGATGCCAACGGCCGGGTGTAGTAGGACGCCTCTGGCAGAATACGGAACTGGGCTGGAGTAGAAGGAGTCGGGTGAGCAAAAAGGCTTGGAGTTGTCCTAACGAAGCGTGTAGCGTCCAATGATAAGCGCGTTCCCTGCATGTACGATACAGTAGTCTTCTCCTCGTGAAGTACTTTAATACATACCCTCGCAACTCGCTAGGCCGAGAAGGGGGCAGCCAACGACTCGGAACCGATCTTTCACGGCGGCGAGGACTCTGCAGAACTCTCCATCGAAAGGTCGACATAACACCACCCTCCATACACACACGTGCCGTTCCTGAACACTGCATCCATCTGCACACGGTCGCATCGAGCAGTGGGCTATAGAGGTATGACATTTTCAGCTGCAAACTCATCGTTCTGGCCTGGCCCTCTCTTCCCAGGGCCACTCCTCGCATCCGACCTCCTCAACCAACCCTGGACAACCTGGCCTGCGAGTCTGCCCACTGTTTATACGACCAATCGTTAAAGCAAGCGCAATTCTTTCTCTCGCGATCGACAGCCTTCCTGTGAACATAAGCTGCATCGATACCAAACGACACGATCTGAGATGTGCACGCGGGTGGCCCAATATGGACGACGGTTTCGCGATCAAATGTCCTAAGAATTCACTGAGTTTGTTTGTCCTCTGCGCTTGCTTGCTCACGGAACCATTTCTTTTCTTATATTCTTATACATTTCACGATCATGAATACGTAAAGTATTGACGCAACGCTAACCCGTGTAATCCTAGGCGTTGTTGGATATCCCTCTTCCAGGTCTTCTGGCGACTTGTCCCCGAATCTCTTTTTCCAAGATAAATTATCCGAGTTCATCAAGTCAGAGAGCGCAATCAGCTTGGACGAACAGAATCGTCACCCTGCTGTACCACGTGACGGGAGAGTACATCTTGGTGCAACCACCCGCCACTCTTCTGCTGCATCCCGAGACCCCTCGGACCAGGCACCCTCATCGAGCTTCCGATTGTTACCCACATGCTCTTTCGAGAACTCGCCCTCTCCAACCAATCTGCGTCTGAAGCACGTTCCAATTGTCGTCCCAAGATATGTGCCCTTGGCACCTGATTATTATTCCAATACATCGATAGAGTTTAGCCCGAAGGCTCCCATTGACTTACCTTTCTTGGACCACACACCAACTGTTTCAGAGTTCTCATTTTCTGGTCGGCAACAACCTTTTGCCTCGTCTGATTCCAGCGGCTCCAAGCCAAGGCATGTCCAGATAAAAATTCCGGATTGGGCGCAACCTATCACCTCGGCAGAATCTCCTGTTAGCCCAAGTATCAGACATTCGGTTCGCATCAGCTCACCCCTTCGCTCGCGGAAATCACTTTCATCGTCGGTCAACATGCGTGGAACGCCAGGCACTAGCCGCACAAGCACAATGGACTCGACGACCTCAATACCGACGGCATCGCAATTGCTCTCTGACCGTAATCTGGGTGGCTCAAATCTTCACATACCAGAAACGAACGGGAGCCATCATAGCTTGTACCGTGGAGACCCTGCTGAACGCGAAGCACAATCACGGACTCCTGCCTCGGGATATGGGCCTGGACCTTCACCCGCCGTACAACAGACAGCCAGTCTCGCCACGCCTTCATCATCCAACAGTGGATTGTCTGGACTCGTCTGTAATGTTCACCGCACAACAGGTCGGGAACCGCGGCCACTTGTCGGCGCTACTACTACTATCTTGGGAGACAAGCTCTACGTTTTTGGAGGCAGAAAATTGTCACGAAGCAAGCCGCAACTTACCAATGATTTGTATGAGCTGGACTTGATCCGTCGCCACTGGACGAAGATTGAAAGCACAGGAGACAAGCCTCCAGCTCGATACTTCCACAGCGTATGCGCTTTGGGAGATACGAAACTTGTCTGCTACGGTGGCATGTCACCAGCTACATTGCCAAATGGAGAACCGACGATCCCAAATCAACCAGTTAATCCTCAAGATCCACAACCAGAAGTTGTGGTCATGTCGGATATTCATATATACGACGTACCAACCAAAAGCTGGCAAAAAGTACCCAGTTCTGAATCGCCACAAGGTCGTTACGCTCACTGCGCATCGATACTACCGTCTTCCTCTATTTTCTCTTCCGCCGACGCCGTTTTTTCTGCCATACACCACAATCCTTCTTCTGCCCAAGCACCTAACACCGGACAACTCGGTGTTGAGCTTGACGGCAGCGGAGGAGCGGAAATGGTCGTCGTTGGGGGTCAGGATAGTGCGAACCACTATATCGAGCAAATCAGTGTTTTCAATCTTCGCAGCCTTAAATGGACAGCAACGAGCGTCCTAGGGCGAAGTTGTGGTGCTTATAGAAGTGTTACTGCGCCTCTCAGTGCTGAAGTCGCATCAAAAATTGGCACTGCTGCAAGTGATAACAGTGGATCGATGAACGAGCAAAATGATCTTCCTCCGGACGGTGGCTCCGCTCTGTTGATATACTCAAATTATAATTTTCTCGATGTGAAGCTGGAATTGCAGTTGCGGTTACCGGACGGTACGTTGATCGAGAAGGCGATGGAAAGCACGTATACACCTCCAGGTCTTCGGTTCCCCAACGGGGGCGTCATCGATAACTATTTTGTCGTCAGCGGTACATTTTTAACATCCTCAAAGCAAGAGTATGCTCTCTGGGCGTTGGATCTACGCAAGCTCACATGGAGTCGCATTGACGCTGGTGCCAGCACTTTCAGTCAAGGCAGTTGGAACCGTGGCGTGTTATGGAGCAGGCGTAACACATTTGTCATTCTGGGCAATCGTCGGCGTAGTCTTGTCGAGGACTATAATCATAGACGAATCAACTTCTCCAACCTGTGCATGGTTGAGCTGGAGGCCTTTGGTCTCTATGAAAATCCTCGGAAAAGATCGCCGACTTCCGACTTCGTGTCTGCTAGTTACTCGATCAACCAACCGGTGTCCGAATCTGATTCTGGCGGCCGCCAGCTATCCAAAGCGGCAGAGGACCTGGGACAAATGGCAATGAGTCTGGCCGAGCTTTCTGATATGGATTTCGTTGCGATGGATGGGGAAAGAATACCGGCAAATTCGCATATCGTAGCTCGACGATGGGGCCCATACTTTAAACAGCTCTTGGTCGAGGGCATGGCTTCTACGGACACGAACGATACTGCGACTCTGCGTCCGACTTTTTCATCGCTGTCATCTCGCCAATCAAGTCTCACCATCACGCCCTCAATCACTTCGGGACATTCGAATTCTACCACTCTCAATGGATCGAATCCTGATGGCTTCTCCAATGCAAGATCTTCTTTCGACGTCGGCAATGTCAACCCCGCAAGTCGGCCGAGATCATTGTATCTACCACATACAACATTGACGATTCAGGCCCTACTACACTACCTTTACACATCATCGGTCCCGCCGCCGTCAAGTGTGCTGTGCACTCCGCAGATATTGTGCTCTCTTCTCCAGCTAGCTCGCCCATACAAAGTTGACGGCCTATTAGAGGCTGTTGTAGAGCGTTTGCATCACGTTCTGGACAACAGGAACACGGCGGCTATATTCAATGCTGCGGCCATGGCAGCCGGAGGCGGCGAAGGCGTCCTCTTCTTCAACCGCGGACTTGGCAATGGTGGCCTGGATGATCTCACCAGTGGAGACCGGCAGGACCCAAATGGCAACGGCACTTTGGTTGCAGATACTTCAGCGGATGGGGCAACCTCGCGCACTGGACAGGCTCTACGGAACCTGCGCATCGATACCGAGATTACAAATCGGAGACCTGAAACGGCGATGAGTACCGGCGGTGCTTCTGCCTCTGAGGACGAGATCAGCAGTGCCGGCACAGGACCACCGAGCGATCGAGCTGCTAGCGCGAATGGAACGAATAGAGAGGGAGGTGAGATATGGTCCGGGGAGTTGAGTTCGGTTGTTGGGTTGCAGAAGAGGGGCTTGAGAGGCTTGATGGAGGGGAGGAGGATAAGGGAACAGTATCGCGAGGGCGGAGTAGGAGATCCGACTCGGGTTGGTTTGGGCATTGCATGATTGATGAAAGATGACAGTGCTGCTATGGAATTGATCTTAGATAAGATTATGTGATACGATTTGATATCGTTGCTGACGTTGTGCACACACAGTTCTCTTTGTGTATGTCTGGCGTTTTATTTTTGAGGTTGGCTACACGATGGTCATGGATCTAGAGTCGGAAGGAAGGGAGTATACCATAGCATACATAGGAGTCATGGAATGTAAGTTCAGTTGCTGCCTGTTCATTTCGATATGGATATGAATGTTTTTCTTGATGTTGCCGATGGAGTACTACATATGTAGCTTCCACGTGAACTCCTGTTCCATGATCGCCATCCCCATTTGGTAAAAGCCCAGTCTTGCTTCAGGCGTTTGCCCACGTTTGTATTTGACCATATGTAGTTAACCTCGACTCGAAGTCCAAAATCACGTGCGGCTGAAGATTAGCGGTAAAGGCTGGTGCCATTGATCGTCATCCAGAAGTCAGCTCATCCTGGTGCCAAGTTCTTCCCCATCAAATCACAAACCCGCCGGGTGCTCTTATGCCCTGATCATCATGTCTTCCCGGGGACCCCGATTCCGCAGGAATGGCAAACTCTTCGCCTGTGAACCGTGTAGGAAGCAGAAGATTCGGTGCGATCACGAGCTTCCTGCGTGTGGACGATGCAGGAAACGCAACGCAGAATTGCAATGCGTCTACCATCCTGCGCCACTGTCTGGTCGTTCTCCTACGACATCCACCCCAGCTACCAATTGGCGCAACGCGTCAGTAGCCACTGCATCGGGAGCTCTCCCAGGTTTGTAAGCATTGAGTTCTGGTGTGAAAACAATACACCATACAGATTCATGGATGCTAACTTTTGCAAAGGTCCCCGATATCGCCAATGAGTTCGGCGCTGGATAGCAAGGCTGTCGCTCCACAAGCGCAACCCCCGGGATTCTTGGGCTCTGTCTCCTTTTCTGAAGTCTTCAAAGCTTCAGGACATAGCTCGGACAATGTCTGGCTTGGCCCATTGGCAAACATGAAGCAGACCCTATCCACGCCCTCATTCTATACTCTGTCAAGAGAAAGGGTTGAGGATGGTGCCAAAATCCTGGGCCTCCTCTCAGATCCTGGTTACGTATTACGGACCATCGAAGGATTTTATGCTGTCTCGCAGATTGTAAGCGCTCCGTTCATAACTTTGAAAAACTCAATCGAATCTATCACAAGGACCTTGCGAGATGAATATCCGACCGATGCTCAGCGACTCGTACTCTCCGAGAGAATATTCTCTCAAACGTTTGTGCCACTCGTTTTGGACGAAAACACGACCGCGGAAAATCTCCATGAATCGTTCACAGGTCCAAAGCTACGTTGGGAGATCTTAGGAGTGATTTTCACATATTTATCCATGGGTACCTTGATGGACTCGTCCGATCCCAACAGTCGTGAAAGGCAGCTGTACACAAGAGAATTGACACATGCCAGCAATCTATGTGTTGGGTTCTGCGATCGCGCTGAGTCTTTAAATGATATTCTTACTTGGCTGTTGCATAGCAATGCGATTCTCCTCACTTTCCAATATGGAGATACTTCACATCTTGCGTGGCGTAGGATCGGCGATTTAGCATCCACAATATTCGCGATAGGCCTGCACCAGGATCCTGGTAGTCAATCAACGTTGCCCTTCTTTCTGGTAGAGTTGCGGAGAAGAAGCTTTGCGAATTCGTACTCGAGCGACAAGGCCTTGTCAACATTCTTCGGCAGACCACCTCGCATCTCTATGCGATATTGTTCCGTCAAGGCCCCCTACGACTTGACCGACGAAGAGCTCATTGCCCCTGTTGAACTCAGAGACCGTGCCATAGCAAGACTTGATAAAGATGGGTGGAACACCGATGGCAAACTAGGTCGCCAGACTTGGGCTCGCGTAAAACTGCTTGTCAATAGCATCAGAGAAGACACCCTCGAATTATCTCTAGCCCCACCTGGATCGTACGAGGACCCCAAAAGAAAGGCACAGTGAGTTTCCTGGCGTATGCGATAAGTGTGGCGACTGACCATTATAGGGACACCCTCGACAAAGGAGAGAAAGTTTGGAACTCGATGCCTGACTTTGTGCGGTATGATGAAAGTTGCTGGTCCACAGATCTTCCTGCCAACCACTGCTTCACACTCCTCTACTATTACCTCCATATTACTTACTCAGAGTTTCTTCTCTTCAGAATACTTGCCAGGCACGGTGGAGCGACGTGGGACGCCGTGTATCAGGCTGCGATAAAATTACTCAATGGTGTATTGAATATTTCCAAGCACCGTGATCGCTTCAACGATCTCTCCCGGGACTTTTCGTGGGTTAGCCTATTCTATGGCCTTCCTAGCTCCAGTCTATTGGCCATCGAATTACTGCGTCAGCAACAGCATCGATCAGTCAGTATTAATTTCCCACGATCTGAAATCATCCGCAACATCAGTGTCTTCATCAGCTCCCTTGATTGGGTTGCTAGGGAAGACGACGGAAATTATCTTCTCTGTCAAGGTGCTCGACAGATGCTGGAGAAAATACTAGATGCGATACTGGACGCTCGTCCCGAGGAAGCTGCACCACCTACTCAGACAGCGCCAACAGATCCGATCATGTGGGTTGAAGAACTGTTCAACGACGGGTGGATGGCCTCGGGACCCTTCGTTGACAGCATTGGAGCCGAGTCAGCATCTGCTTGGGAGCTGCCTGGCAATTGGCCTTTTGAGTTCTGATGTTGGGAAGCGTCCAGCAATGTAGTCCGAGCTTGCACAAACTTATCTATGAGTATGAGAAGAAATGATGGGGGTCTTGTAAGAAACTCAGGGTTCTTCTTCACCTGGGCCTTGCTGATCGGATTTCCAGGAACAGTCTACCTAAAGATGGAGTCAGCAAATCCAAGCAAGTCTCACTCCGTGTCTACCAACTTTCTATACCAGAATCTATATGGGAGTTCTACGAACGATGACACCACAGCTTGGGTGTGCATTATCTTAGGGTGCTTTTGCTGCACGCTCGAACCGGCGACTTGATGTCTGTGGTGCAGCTCAAGTACCCTCAAATCCACAATCTCAACATGAGGACCGGTGTTGTGCTATCGACTGAGGTACCTCCTACTACCTTTTGGCTTTTCGATACAAGGTCAGAGCACAGCATACAGGCGCGATATCTACCACAATCGATCCCGGTGATGAATAATAGCAGCAAAGAGAGTGCAGGTATTGATTGGGAGCCCGAAACCGAGCTCTTCATCTCATTTGGTGTCCTTCAATCTGAGATCGATGTCGCAACATTTTTGATGCGGGACTAACCTTGCCTGTTCAGGATAAGGGTGCAGGACGAAAAAGGCTCCATGGTCGACAGAGCTGGTAAATCACAGAAACGAAGACCGCGTCACTCAAATTATCACCCTCATAGGTGATCTTCGGAATCAATCGGTAAAGTCTGATCCTTCTATCCACAATGTTTGTCGCCACACTTCTGGTTCAAAGCATTCCAACATGACTATCACCGAACGGCTCGCCCTTTCTATACTCCTGCGGGCCTGAACTCGCCCATCCTTTGTCAATGGTCAAGTTGACATCGTTCAACCAGTTTCTGCTGGTACTCAAAATGAGACTGCGAGAATTTACCCGTCGGCGATGTGCAAAGCACGGATACCTTCAACGCAGCTTCCATTTCTGGTCGCTGGATGATGTGCAGGTTCTGATCCTCACCCACAGCCTTCGATTCAAGATGAGCTCCTCACAAATCCTGGCGTGGCCCTTTTTCAGAATCGCTAGGAATCTTCTGGGTCGCCAAACGAGGCGCAACTTAAAATTTTAATTGGAGATTGCTGAGGCTTCGCGTGTGAAGACGTGGTTTCCGTCGGCAGGTCGGTCGGTCGGTCGCTCATGCAGTATTGGCCAATGGTCAGTATCGGGTCTTTTATCTCTTCTTGCAGGAAACATCATCGCCGTCAAATAGACTTTTTCGAGCAGGACCTACTACAAGTAGTTCCGTAGAAAACAGGAGATCCTTTTTACCAAATGCATAGTAATGGAATTCTGCTCTACGTATTTGTTGGCGCAGAGAAATGTCAGATATTCTATATGGAGCCTGGATTTTCTATCCTTTGGCAGCGGCAGGGCACTTATAACGGTCATTTGAATGTGGACAAAGCCCAAATACTAGGTCTATTCAACTTTTTAGGCTGTTTCCAATTCAATGTCAAGGTCAATGGCAAGGTAATTACGTCTCAATATGTCGATATCAACTCTCTGACCGGTAATATGATGTCTGGATACCGGCCAAGGACAAGCTGGATTGCCCAAGTCAGCCGATGCGGAAGATGTCCTCAAGGGTGTTGCCACCAAGCCAGATAAACTGACTCGGTCTTCGTCTGGGTCTTTCAGCCGATTCGGAGCATTCCTATTGCAAGCTAAAATGACGCTCATGTAGTTTGTTGGAACTGAGACCATAATCATTCTTTCGGCAAGATTGCCGAGCATGATTTGGCAGGATGTGAGGTAGAGAACTGGCCAAGTCCAGCCTAAGAGATAGATAGATACACACAGAAAACAGACGTTCTTGGAGACGCAGACTTGGCAAGGTGTAGATATACTGACTTTCCTTGACAGTACTATCCTCATCCTCATCACATCTCCATTTACTCACTTATCATTCGTTCCCGTCAGATCCCACCACCATCACCATGCGGTTCACACTCGTTGGCGCTCTTTGCCTCGCAGCTAGCGCTGCCGCCGACTACGTGAATCTCATACCATCCAGATCCATCCCTCATCCTCACCAACACCTCTACAGACCACCTGCAGCAGACCTGAAAGCGCATGCACCGAAACAGACGCCTGCAAACTCTACAGCGACGATGGAAAATACAAATATGTCCAGATCACTTGCCGAAATGTAAGCATTTATTTTCGGCCCTTCGAACACAAAAGGGCACCGCACGTATCGACTCCAAGCTAATGTCTCATCTAAGCAAAGCCCTGCACAGTCCAAAGGAACGGGTGCCGGATACATACTGAAAAATACGAAGGTGGTTGGTACTCCAACTTGTCTTAGATTGTTCACGAACCAGACCTGCCGAGGCAAGGATTAGGGTTTTTTGTGCTCGTAGGCATGGGAGAATGGGGAAATAGGAGTCTTCGTTTGTGTACATACTTTGTTTCTTCCCCACCACTAGATACAACCTTGGTGCAGCTTGAAGAGCGTTGAGCACTGCGATTGCGACTCGATTTGGTTGATTGGCGGATATGGAAAAGGAGATTCTGGATCCGAAGTAGTCGGTTGAGACCAATCTGGAGGAAAATCGTTCCAGGCTCATGTTGTGCTTGTGCGATGCAGTGGTTTGCACATATGGGATACCCTAGGGGTGTTGTTGGTCCCTATTCTAGTGAGATCCAGAATACATTGTCGTTCATCACGCGGATGGGAGATTCCCGATTTATCTCGCCAAGCTGAAAGCCGCCAGAACATTGGTTGCTACATGGACATTTCGCTCCAGAGTGGTATGATCTGTGATCTTTGATATGACATTCGGAATCTGATCGAGTAAGCGCTTGGATCTCGCACCTTGTATTCCTATAACCAGAGACAGCCTAGATACTGAAAACAGCTCAATCCATATCGATCTCATCTCAGTCCACTTCCTCATCATCGCTTTCAAAATCGAACACCCCGTACTCGTCACCCATTTCTATCTCTGCGGCATCGACAACCTGTTGCCTTTGGAGACGATGCTCCACTCCAGCAGCCCACAACTCATCTTCCTCTGTGGGTCTCGCGGGCGCAGCGATAGGCTGAGGAGTCGCATCGGCTACATCGTAACCGAGACCGATGTTCACCTCGTCCTCTTCTTCCTCCGCATCTCTAAAATTGTAACCCTCGTCCTCTTGCACACCTTGCATTTCTTCCACACTCGATCCGACAGCAGGTCGCCCCTCCTCCTTATGCTCCCCTGGCATACGATCAATCTCTCCTTTGGCAAACGCGATCCAAAGCTTCAGTTTCTTCAATCCCATTTGAGATAGGCGTCTACGAAAATCCTGCCGCAGTTTGGCCAGGACTCGCTCGGCGATCTCGTCGCTCACCTCGTCGGGGAGCGCAGTGGCGGAGATCTTGTTCCAGCTTTCTAATCCACCGACTATGCCGTGCTCATACGGGATTCTCCTTTGATAGACGATGGAGCCGTAATACTCGATGAGAAGTTCGTCGAGGAGGATGGCTGTGACCATCGGGATGGCTCTGTTGCAAGCGATTTTGGGGTAGGTGTGACGAATGTGTGTGTTGAGCTTTCGCTTGTGTTTTCCCTCTTTCGACAGGGGCTTCATATCCTTGCGTTCTAGAGGGGGGACGGTGGAATGGATCATTTCGAAGAAGAAGCGAGCACCGAGGGACTCGGAGCTAAGGAAGCCATTGCCAATGCAGCTTGCGAAATCTTCGACGTCGTGCGAGAGGTCAGAGAGCGCCTCGGCGATTCGATCGTACTCTGCTTGCACCTGCGCAGGCATCCTTGGGTCATGCAATGAAGAAGTGAGGACGAGTAGGATGTCGATGTCATATGTGGCGACCTCGGGCACCTTGAGCAACAACTTGAGAATGATTCTCGACTTCTCTAGTTCGCTTTTGGAGGCACTCTTCGCGTATTTGATCAGACTGTTGGCGGAATAGTAGTGATAGCATAGGCCATGCAGCCATGTCGTGATGCTGGATCCCCACGCCGAGTTCCGCATGTCATCGTAATTATCGTCGTCAGTCCGACTCCTCTCGTACTGGTTCTGTTCGACTTCGTCGTCTAACGAAAGCATGGAAGATCGTCGACTCGGAAACACATTTGGCAAGTCGTAGATCTTGCAACCGGGATCACTAACGCACAAGTAGTGTTGGTATGCAGCAAGGAGGTCCTTGAGATTTGTCACCGCATTGGAAAGCTCCGTCTGAAGTTTATGTGGAGGAGGAGTGGCGGGTCCTCCGCTCTGCCACGGAAGTTGCATCATCCCACCCCTGAAATAGTACTCCTCCAATATCTCAAAGACTCGCAGCATTCTGCCCAGTCGGAAGCGAATGATGATATGAACTAGCGCGATGACTTTGGTCGAAACTAGACCCTCAGCGACGGTGGTGTAGGCATTCCCTGGTATTGATTGAATGCGGGCCAATTCTTGGAAGTCGACGTCGAGTTCATCTTGGGTCAAATTCAGGTCCTGTTCGAACGCATCCACCTCGCGTTTGAGGTTCTGAGAAATTCTGGTCCATCGGTCCACAATTCCACGTCTCTTACCATGCCGATCGAACTTGTCAATACCCAGTCCTGCCATCTTCATAGCTACTACGGTGGGAGGAGGGCCGTCGAAAAATTCAAAGAAAGCACTCTCTTCTCGCCCAAACTCTAAGCGATGGCGAAACTCTGCGAATGTCCGTCCTAGGGTGTACGCAAGGAAGACTTCGCACAAGTCATTACAAGCTTGGTTCACCTGCCGGTTTTTCATTCTGTTCCAAGAGTCGTGGATTGCCAGGAGAAGGTGCTCGACGATTTCCACGTGCTGTAGGCGTCCTCTGCTGCTGGTAGAGATTGTGGTCATATGTCTTGCGTAGAGGGTTGGTGCGATGTAAGGTTTGGCTAATTCGATCATACTATCGTGCATTGATTAGCAGACGCACCCGAAAGTGTTAGAATGGAAGTTGAACAGCGGTGACGCACAATAGTCAAGTCGCTTTTGATGCGTAAATGAATATACATTGAATCAGCAAAGCAGTCCACGTACTTATCCTCGTCCTCGTCAGGTTTCTCCATCACTGCGAGTATTCCATACTGTAAATCTCCAGCATCTCCTTTCAACCTGTTCTGCAGGGTGACAAAGACAGTTTCCTTCGGCGTAAGTGCAAGAAGCACGGCAATGTTCTTCAGTCTCTCACGCGTGACAGCCTCAAACCCGATCCCAGAATCGTCGAAGGATCCGTCAAAGACGTGACTGCGCAAGTACTCAACCACAGTGGATAGAGCGCTAAGTTGTCCACGTACGTCAGATGTCTGTGAAGCCATACTGAGAGAAGAGACGCGTGAAATGGCCTGTAGAGAGGCGATGGTGAGGTGGAGGATTCAATTGATGCTAGTATGATATACAGGTCTAGATCGGAAGTCTGTGAGTAGTTGTAACCAAGGAAGGAGTAGAGGGAGAAATTGATTTGAAGGACTGCAACCTACAACCGATGCTGAGCAAGTACTACTTACTGCGGGAAAAGCCTTGGGGCGATGAGGGTCTATTGTAGACTATGGATCTACTTGTAAGAGGTGCTTGTTATGAGTAGAGTAAGTAAGAATTTGTGTGAGTTGTTGGTGTCTGTGACCAGAATAGTGCTGTAAGGGTCTGTTGAAAATATTCACCCCTCCGGATATCTATGCTCCAAAATAGGTAGCTTTTGGAGCTACGCATTGTTTCGTACCTTCTCCCTTCTCTCCAGGTAGCTATTTCAGATGGCCTACATCCAAGGCTGAGCACCGCGAAGCCCGTATATATTTCATTCGCAAAGATTTTATACTCAATCTCGATTCCTATTTGGACTCCATCTCCGCAACGCGAATTCCCGAATTCTGTAACTCTGCAGCATCTTGGCCACGTCCTTTTCTAACTCACCACTCTCAACGGGTGCCGGAATGTCAACATAAACCAAAACGAGCGTCTTTATCACCTGACCTTGAACACGATTGGCGCAGTGTAGCCAGTGCCAGCTTTTCCTGGCCCTCTTCTTCTCGACCTCCTTAGTACGCTCGGGAGTTGCAGTCCAGTAAGCATCAGTGTATGAAGGCACAATCATGATGGCGAACGTGGCATGCGTGAAAACAGGGCCACGCTCGTAAAGAAGAAAGTCCACAGCGAACTTGATGCCTTCTCGAACGACCCAACCCAAGGACCGGAAGTGATGATACACCACATAACTCACCATAAATGGATCGTCAGGCTTGAGTTGGTCTTCAGATACCGGAGGAAAGTACGACTTTTGGCGGAAACATTGAATCAGAGTCCAATTGTCGTCGATGACGTTTTTGGATGCTGGGTCCACAACCTTGAGGGCGCCGAGCGCATAAGAGAGATAGAAAGCTTCAGCCAGAGACAATTGAAGATGTTCTTGGTTGGTCGGCTCTTCGGGTTCAGGGGCTTCTTCCGCGTCTTCGTCTCCTATGGGAATAATTTTAGCCGAAGCCAGCTGGGAATCACGTTCGTTGGTTGGCTCCTCGAACTGGACGCTATGCGCTTTGTTTGACTCCACGATTTCCGGGGCGCTGACGTGCTTCTCAATGGCATTGATCGAGCCTCGGGGCCGTGAAGACACCTGCGCTTCTTCGTCCTTCAAGAGCTCTTGAACGCTGTCGCGAATCTCAATAGCCTTGATCGGCTCTATTGGGATCGAGAAACGCTGCACGTCTTCATCCTCAGAGGTCTCATGAGCACTATCGTGCTTCTCTTTGATCTTGATGAGCAGCTCGCGTTGAGCTTGCGGCGCGAGATCCATGTGCGAGTATACATGTCGGAGATTTGATCCCTGAACTTCAATGTACTTTTCCTCCCCCCAGGTCGGCTGTTCGCGTGGGGTCTGCATCTGGGACAAAATGTGTGGGTAAACATGTTGAAGGCTTGAATCCTCTCTCTGCATCGCGCTGGCATCTTGAGCTTGCGGCTCTCCGGCCTGAGGCTTCGCCAAGTGCGCTTCTGGCCCTTGAGGCACTCCGGCTTCTGTCTCCCCTAATGCAGTCTCTTTCACTTGACGCTCTTCCCCCTTAGACTCTCCCACATGTGACTGTTCCGATGGCAGGAATTTCGATTGCAGAACTTCAACTGCCGAAATATCGACAGAATCTGCTGAAACCTCCACAAAAGTATCTCCGGCATCAGACTCGGGTAGAGATGGCGATCCTAGGGCCCCTGCAGCTTCTTTCCGTTTCTGCGCCTCAAGCACCTCACGTTCCAATCTTGCCCTCTCTCGTTTGAACTCCATTCGAACATTTCGTCGCGCCGCAGTCACCTCCTCGGCAGTCATAAATGCCACAAGACCAAGCCTGCGCCTCTCTAGTTGCAGCCAATTGGGTTCACTTCGACTCAAAGTACCCGTTCCGAAAAACCCCATCTCCCACAATGCTCGTACCATGGCCGGGTCCGTCACATGAACAGACTGCGTGGCCGCAGACAAATAGCCACTGTAAATTGTCGTATGAAGGGATGGAGGAGAGACCCAGTCGCGCAGGATAAGATAAGCAATGCGCAAGAGTGATAATGGTTGGTGAGGAAAGAAGTTGGGTATTGGATAGACGCTCAATGGCATTGGTCGTGCATGTAGCTTGTGGTAATTTGGTCGTTTCGGCTGTGGTGTCCTGATGGCAACGGCTTCCGAGATCGTTTCGGGTTTTCCTTTCATATCGTCTTTTGCTTCTGCTATCATAGTTTTTTGTGGATCTTCTGCTGTGACTTCTGAAGTCAATGAGGAATGTGCAATTTCTGGTTCTTCCGTCGCTGTCATTGTCCTTGGGACTTAGATCATCAAGTAACAAAACTTCGTCCCAGACTTTTGAGGTTCAATTAGGGAAGAAGTGCAGGAAGAGGATTCATATGCTGAACAGAGCTGTTTGAGACCGCAGTTGAATGTTGTTGGTGAGTCAGACCTTAATGAGCTTAGAACCACCAAGCGTCTGCTTTCAGATGTGAGGGACGACTCGATACCTTCGAGTCGGTCTCAGCTGAATGCTTGATTTAAAGAGAGGATTTTGAGTTTCGCAGGCTGATAAGGTTCAGTTGTTGCAGGAGGCTTTGAGCGGGAAAAAGGAAATGAGACAGATCCAGGTTGCACGGAATAAGATCTCGACTCCAAGAATCGTCTGCAAAAGTTTCCCAGCTCTTTCTATCGCGCTTTCAGACCCAAAGGATTCGAAGTAATGTTGTCGATGTCCTCGCACTGCTGCAGCTTCAAATGCGTATATCAAGAGGTAGGATTGCTGACCGCGCAGACTTCCAGTTGCCGGCAAAATCGTATGTCTATCTCCGCGCTCAAATCAATTCCACTCTTTTTCTCCTCGATAGAGAATAATTGTGTGAACAAAGCGTGGTGGTGATGGACGAATCTTGTCGTGGATTTTCGGAGGAGAGAGCTTCGCCGCAGTTTGAGAAAATTGACTGGCTTGATAAACAAGCCTTAGGTACCCGCCTGTCTGGTCATAACTGGCTTGACTGTGTGACGTCTCCTGACTGTCAAATTCACATCTCATTAGAAAGTCACCTCTTCCAAGCACGACGTTGATAAACCACTGGCCAGAATTGGAGATAATCCGCCAGAACTTGAGAGACGCTGGTCCGAGCTAAAAGATGCTTCGGCCCTTGAGGCTGTCGAGGAAAGCCAGGACACAGATCAGATCAGTTTCCAGCCGCGACGGACCTACCAGAGGACCTCGCAATACCCTTCCGCGACCACCGTTGCCTAGGCGCCGCGTAATTCCAAGACGTGCACCACAGGAGCAACCGGACGAGCTGTCCAGGTTGCAAGGACAACAGCTGGGAACTCAACATGGAGAGGCCGAGAAGTTGCAAGAGGAGGGAAGAGGGGAGCAATCAAAGGTAGAGGCTGTCAGCAGTGCTCTTCACGAGGCATCAGAGCAGGGCCAAAACCCTCTTGACTCTCCCGTGCATATGCCCGAGGATACACACGGGGTCCTCAAGAAAGGCCACCCGGCTATGGCCATTTTAAACAGCTCGTCAATTGTCGTACAGCGGCAGTTGGAGATGATGAATGTTTTATTGGGGTTTGAACAGGCAAATCGATACGTTATCATGGACCCGCAAGGCAATCATATAGGTTATTTGGCAGAACAAGATCACGGAATAGGAAGCACAATGAAGAGACAGGCTTTCAAGACTCATCGCAGTTTCACTACGCATGTTTTTGACAAGAATGAGAAGGAAGTTTTGAGAATACACCGGCCGTTTGCATGGATCAACTCGAAGATACGCGTTTATGATGCTGTGAATGCGGATGAAAGCGTGGCAACAGCTGCTACTACGGCTTCGGAAAGCGTCGGTATCCCTGCGGCTCTGGGAGAGACACAGGCACAAATCTCGCCGTTGTCTATAGAAGAAATGCGCATTATTGGAGAGACGCATCAGCAATGGGCGCCGCTGAGGCGTAAGTACAATATGTTCCTACACCGTCAATCGGAAGATTTGTCTCAGCAGGAAGACGCGCCTCGATTAACCTCCGGAGACCTTCCACTGTCTAATTCTACTGCTCTACAGACTGTCGACGAGCAACATCCAGATGGAGTCATGGTCCAGTGGGCACATTGTGATGAGCCAATGCTCTCCTGGGATTTTTCTTTCAAATCAGAGGATGGCAAAATAATCGGATCCGTCAATCGAAATTTTGCTGGTTTCGGCCGTGAAATTTTTACGGATACAGGTGTCTACGCCCTTCGAATGGACTCTGCAGGGTTGGAAGAAGAGCCAAGGCATATCATATCCCAGACTGGACAGAATGAGGATCGAAATTTGGGCATGACTCTTGATCAGCGTGCTATCATGTTAGCGACAGCTGTCAGTATCGATTTCGATTACTTCAGTCGACATAGTGGAGGAGTTACAGGAGGTGGGTTTATGCCCCTTTGGTTCCCAGGGATGGGGGGCGGCGCAGCCGAAGCTGGTGCCGAAGCTGGAGCAGTTGGTGCTGCCGGAGAAACAGGTGTCTCTGGGGAAGTTGCGGGGGCAGCTCGTGGCGTGGGAACTGCTGCTGGGGTGGAAGGGGCGATTACAGGAGCTGGAACAATGGCTGGCTATGAAGCCATGCAGCATGCTCGAGGAGGGCAAGGTGACGATGCCTCGCCGGTCAGTGGCGACGACGCAAGTCCCACAAACTCAAATTGGGCCGACGACAACGCCCCTCACGGCGATCAAGACACGTGGGGAACTGGAAATGATCCCTGGGCTGGTGGCAACTCAGGAGGAGGAGGGTGGAGTGACAGCGGTGCGCCTCCACAAGCACCACCTGGTGGTTCAGGAGGAGGGGATGGTGGTGGCGATGGTGGAGGATTCAGCTTTTGGGATTTGTTTGGCGGGGACGACTGATCTTCAGAAGAACGCAGAGCAGTTCCTCGTGTACTGTGCAGAATCGATTTGGATGAACATCTGACAGTGCACAGGTCAAATTGGACAGTCATACCGATACCGATGTTGAAAGTCGGAGGTCTGAATTGAGATAAACTATCGACCTTTAAAAAGGCAATCTTTCATCGCGACGTGGAAGGCGACCTCAGGAGGCTGATGGTGTTTGAAAGTATCAACGGATTTGCAAGTTCAGCGGGTTGAAATTGCAATGGCTATCGAGACTGAGGATTGTATCCCATAATCTCCACTACGAATAATACTGTACATCTACATAAAAGACGCAAGCGCCGTGGAAGCAAGACGGATCCTTTCTCTGCTGGACCCTGTCTTCCCAAAGCGGAAATGTGCACGTGTCGCAGTACAATCACCCTAGCTCCCTTTCAACTCAGGCCTCCAGGCTTGCTTCATGAACTTGCCATCTATCAAAACCACGACCACGTACTTTGACCCTCCTCCAAAATCACCTCTTCCCAAGAGAAGACACAGAAATGTCCCAAGCAGCAGCCCAAAAACGTCTCTTAGTCGAATACCGCAACCTCACCAACGACCCTCCCGATGGCATCACCGCGGGCCCTACCAACGAAGATGACATGTTTGTTTGGGAAGCGCTCATTCAGGGACCGGAGGGGACGCCGTTTGAGGGGGGTATCTTCCCGGCGGAGATGAAGTTTCCGAGGGATTACCCATTGAGTCCGCCGACCATGAGGTTTACTTGTGAGCTTTGGCATCCTAATGGTGAGTGCGAGTTTTGTTCTCAGGACAGCGCGAGAGCAATATGAGACCAGGGGTTTTGAGCTGGCGGAGGGGAACAAGGAAGGTGTAGAGAAGAGGGAAAGGAAATACACGACGAAGGATGTTAGGAGATTAAGATTGTGTTTAGGCGCGGGTTTCATAGATTCTGGTTTCAGGAGTTGCCAGTGGATTTAGAGCTGAAAAGGGTGGCATCTGGGATAGTAGATATGCGGCTAACGCAATGACAGTATATCCCAACGGCATGGTTTGCATATCGATCCTTCATACGCCCGGCGACGATCAATTCGGATACGAGAAAGCGGAGGAGCGGTGGAGTCCCATACAATCCGTTGAAAAGATCTTAATCAGTGTGATGAGCATGTTGGCAGAGCCCAATGATGAGAGTCCCGCGAATGTGGATGCGGCGCGGATGTGGCGAGAGAAGAGAGCAGAGTATGAGAAGATCGTAAGGCAGAACGTGAGGAAGGGACTGGGCTTATGATAGTATGGACAGCATCGACGGCATGCTATCTATCGTTACGGCGCTCGTTACAGTAAGAACTGGGGCCCAGTGGATGCTTCCTTGGATTGGCCAGGACACACTGTACGAATGACATGATATGGGAATGACAACGGCTTAGGTATGCATTTTGGATATTGTTCCTGTGAAAAGACCTGAGCTTCCTTGAGTAAACTGACGTGTCTAGACGATCGTGAAAAATGCAGACAATGCACAGGCGACTTGGCTGCCAATGTCATGATGCTGTTTTTTTCTGCTAACCTCCACATAAGCCACTCTCACTATGCTTTCACCAACAACACACAGTTGACACGCCGCGATGGAATCAGGATCCCGACATCGACCACCGTGTTAGCCTGAGCTCGGCAACGATAACTACCTAGCTTCTATGCTGGATACAATCCACGATGCAATCCACTCCTGAGGCTTTCGCTTATTGTTTGCAGGACAGAAGACATTTCAAAGCTCGCCGAATCTGCCATGCCATATAATTCTTATCAATTCATAAAGTGCACAGCTTTACTACACAATACACTTTTATCCTCCCCATGGCCTGCCTCCACAGAGGAACAATGTTCTCCACATCGCTTACCATCGTATAGGTGCATCAAACATATTGATGCCAAATACTTTCATTGAATAAGCACTTTTATTTGCTCGCGCTGTTCGGATGACTGGGATCATCATCTACTATAGTAATTGCTAAGCCCTAGATCTCGGATCAACCATACAAAAAGCCGGGTTGCAACTGACGCGATCCGAGCATGGGAAAGAAATAGGCGTAAATAGAGCCATTTCGTGAATTCCTCCGTTCCCAATCAGGCTAAGCTGGAGTTCCATCTCGCGACATCTTGGAAGTTGTCTTCGACCAAACTTCACCTTTCATTTCTCCGTTGTTTTCCTTACGACAAACCACATTCCTTTGAGTGGCAAGCTGTTGCCGAAATGCATTCTTTTGTTTTACTCTCGTTCGTGGCCTTTGTCACAACTGTTGTTGGTCAAAATCACTGGAAACATGGCCCTACATTCGGCTGGAGACGGGGAAAAGCCGCCTACGTTGTATCTGCAGAAACGACGTTGAGGCCAGGAGCGCCGCCGAATCCTCAAGTACCAAGACTAGCAGTGTGGCCTGGTATGGACACGAATGGTGGCCTGATTCAGCCAATTATCGTTTCGACCTCGCAGAAAGAATATCCGTACGTAATACGCGATTCGCTATGTTTCAGCAAAATCGGAGGCTGGGTTCCTTTTAGTAGCGCCGGCTCAGAGAAAGATGCTAACCTTGAAATGATAGAGCTTGCAAAGCTGGACCGACACAATGGTGTGTTTTCGCATCGTACCTACAATATCCGTCTAATCAAAAGATGGGCAAACAAGTCGCGATGGATGGAGATGATAAGTTGAAGATGAAATGTGCGGACTTCCTATACGCGATGGGTTGATGGATCAAACGACACGGCTAACGGAACGGGCAGTTGAGTACAACACGACAATAGGCGGATATGAGCAGTGGCTATATCTCAAGGACCAGATGGTGTCATACATTGGCGCGAGTACGTTTATACTGCGGGAATTATCGCTAGAAAACGAAATACTGATGACAACAGAAACTGGCAAAGCCAAAGGCTTCTATACGGATGTGGAATGTCAAGGTGCCCACGTTGGTATTGTTAATGCCCATGGTTCGTACACACTCCCCCCTCTCTATCCGCTCCATTTTATTCTTTGATCCTTGCTCCCCTTGGCCCTTCACTAACCCGACTTGCGTAGAATACTACGACACCAAAATCGTCCTTTCCCAAGCCGATCCCACATGGGGCCCTAACCCTTCGAATCATATGCTGGCCTGTGCCGACAAAATATCTTCGCCAGACGGAGGCAAAACGTGGCTTATCCCCACAATCAAGGTTAGTCAGAGCACGGCTACGAAGGATTTTGATGGCAAGACTCCGCCTGGACCGATCATTTGTAAGCAGGAATGACGGCAAGAAATGGAAACGGAACTCAACGATAAAATGAACGTCTTATGAATCAAAAACATCGTGTAAAGATGGAGCATCCGTATCAGTAAACTACTAACCAACGAGCATTGAAATACTAATCCACTCCCCACTGCGAAACCCTAGACTTCATATCCAGAAGCTTCTGCACTGCGCCCGCTCACACTCAACTACCCCATCGACTCGGCTCCTATTCAATCACGGCTTCTCAGCCTCCGCCCCGTCCTTGCCTTCTCCCGTCTTATCAACACCACCGGCCCCATCAAAATCCAAAGTCCTGACAGGCGTCCCAGCAGCAGGCACTTCTTCCTTTTCCCCCGCATCGATCATCGTCTCGTCCACATCTTGGTCCGCGGCCGGCATTCCGACTTCCAATGCCGATCGCACTTTTCCCTTTGCGGAAAGGGAATCGGGGGCTTTGATGGGTGCGTCGTTCAGTTTTCTGCGGGGTGGGGCTTTGGCACCTGGGGCTAGGTTTTCGGGGTGGGTGGGTTGTTTGTGGAAGGGGGTCCTGGGGTTGTTAGCTGGGTCTTCTGTGGGTTATGAGGTGGGAAGAGAGGGGCTTTACGTCGGGTTTTGAGAAGAGCATTTGAGTGGCGAGGAAGGTGGGGATGAGGGTGGTGTTTGGGACATTTTTCTATCTGGGAAAAAAAATGGAAGGCTTAGGTTGCGGGTGTTTTGTGGGAATATGAGTTTGATGGTCTTTGGGAATGGTGGTGAGCTGTCCTGTTGATGTGGGCCACTGAGGTGTGATGATTTGAGGTAACTGCGTGAGGATGATGTATATATGGACG
Source organism: Venturia carpophila (assembly GCA_014858625.1). Classification (NCBI taxonomy): domain Eukaryota; kingdom Fungi; phylum Ascomycota; class Dothideomycetes; order Venturiales; family Venturiaceae; genus Venturia; species Venturia carpophila. Next base: position 3,235,024 of record JACTAK010000001.1, read on the forward strand.
GCCTCTCAACGGTGAACATTGCTCTTGTTTTAAGCTGAGCGAAAGAGTCACGCCGGAAGCGTTCTGCTAAAAGAGACGGCTCAAGAGGTGTTGTTGATGTGAATAAGCCGGCTGTCCGTGAGCATATGATGAACTGCTTTGTTTGTCGGGAATGGCGACACACCGTACCGAGTATTGCGACCGATTTCAAGTTTCCAGGTAGGTGCTGACAACGCAAAGGTCCTATCATTTTCGATGGGTAATAGGGTAGCCTAGATTCATCCTTCCCTTTCGGTGCTTCCATCCCTCTCTCTGTCCCAATGCCATCTCTATTGGTTCTTTGCGGAAATCCTGAGCTATATCTTACATTGACCCTCTTGGTTCAGGGCCATCGTCAGAAATGTCTTTGGGAGTTTCTTGGATGATAGTCAATTCATCGTCAATTTCCCCTTCGCTCGAGAACCACCTTTGAGCAGGCACTTGTCGATAGACTTTCAAGACATGTTTTCGTCGTGCTTTGTGTTCTGGAAAATCTTTCCCTACATGTGAATTAATTTGATCAATGAACTAAGCATGTCCAAGATAGTCCGTGAACCAATCTATGGTACGTGCTTCGCCATCAGATACTTCACGTCCGAGATTAGCCCGTCTTTCCCGTCTGTACTAGAATTGACAGCATGTCAAATAATCTTTTCTTGTTGTTGGTAAGAATGGGGGCCCAGAGTAGTATACACGACAAGTAGGGAGGCATTAGTTGATGCCGCATTTCGCGCGAGTATACCGGTGCTGAATTTAGCCCTTGACCAACAGCGGAGATACCATATGCTGAAAAGATTCCATGCAAATCATCTTATCAAGCCATTCCACGAAGTTTTGAAATTCCGGTAGGCAGGATTGCGCTTGAGAGAAATGTTAAATTGGGAGTGTGAGGTAGTGAAAGTGATGGTCGCCCTGTTAGTCAGGAAAACTGATACATGGTCTTGGAGAACGAATTAAAGGCTGTTGTATTTTAGACGCTTCCGAAATGGTTCTGTATGCCAGAGAGATGTGGTGTTGCTAGCAAGTCTTCCTCCATCAAGTCGATCGTACTCCACATGCTTTTTCTTCGAGATTCAACTAACTCTTCTCCTTAATGTCCAGTCATGCAGGTCAGTTGGGTCACCCTGCCTTGCCAGCGGTCCTTACACACAGATACGAGTCAACCTCAATGTTGGCGCAGTCCGCGGAAAGACCGGTGTTGTACGTCTTCAAGGTGGCCACGTCAATTCCCCAAATGTTCGCGATTGTGCTGCAAGTGTCCTTCTTATCCTTCTCGTCGCCCGGAAAAATTTTCTGCCAAAAGTCGCAGTTGGGGACGCCTCCGTAGTTCGTGCCCGGGGCCTTCTTTGAGACTTGGGGTGCTGGTTTCAAGAGTGTGGTCGGTTCAACTTGAACGTGAACACAATACGCTTGGCCCACCTTTAATTTGGCACAATCCAGTCCGACGGACGGGTTCTATCGATACCGTCGATGTAAGCCGGACGGAATCTGAAGTAAATGGAGGGCAGCTTACGTAGGTAATGAATTGTGCCAGACTTGCATTGTATGAACTTGCCATTGTTGCGCAAGACTGGACTAGATCAAATTGTCAGCCTATATGGGACCTGGGGCATCGCAGCACTCGCTCGACTTACCTTCGTCCGCGAAGACCTGGACATCGCAACCTGCGATGGTGTCTTTTGCTAGACCATTATTGTACTGGCGAGCTAGTGTGTAGTCAGTAAATTGAGCTCGACACCATTATCACCTTGGATAGGCTGACATCGAAGGACAGCACTAGAGACCAAGGCTGGCGCAAATACTAGGAGGTCGAAGTTTCGCATGGTTGACGGCGTGGTCCTGTTTTGCAGGTAGGTTCAAGCTCATCTCTCAAACCAAACATGGTATTCATTGTGTTAAGTACCTATAGCTGGGTTAGGGTTTCAGTAACTCGGCTCCCGAGTCCTGATAGCAAAGTAGATTGCGCTATATTGTAGATGAAAGCTCTTAATTTCCGAACATTGCAAGTACAGCAATCAACGGATGCGAGCTCCTGTCGTGCGGAATTGCGGGCACCGCTACCATGATAATCGCGAGTTGCGAATTGTACCGCCAACCTCAAGTGGAAATCATCTCTGTTCGAGCTTAGTGGTGCGGCTGTAGACTGCAAGTCAATGTAAAATAGGTATAACCACAGTCGAACACATTGAATTCTCCTCTGGATGTATCTCTTCTGTAAGTGCCCTTCCGTCCTATGCAAGAACACGTCTCGTCCAACTGTCATCGAGCAAGTCAACCCGGAGAGCCAAAAGAGATTTCGATTCTTCTGTCGCTGAAGGTAGAGTCCATCAATGAGCAAGTCGGTTGATCTTGACTCGGACGGTCTACTGTAAACGTGAAAGTGAGTCCTTTTGATTGCTCCTGAAAAAGGACGCAGGCGTCTACTAGTAGTTGGTGCAGGGGGTTCCAGATAGCAAGGCAATCCTACAGAATCAACGCCTCAACAAGCTTGGCCAAAGACGGGATGGTGATGCTGGTGAGAAATGAGTTGGCTGGATCTCACCTCAGGCTGATGCTTCGCCTCTTTCTCTAGCCGCGTTCCTCGATCCTCCATCCACATCAATCGCACTCATCAATATTTCTGGTAACTTTGACCACGCCATCCTCATCCACATCATCTGCTCTTCCATTGAGTGTATACAATAGACCAGCTGCGAAGATGCTGCGGCCGTCCTTGCTAGGAGCATGTCTCACCATGGCGACATCAAGGACGGCACACAGTAAGCCGCTAAAGCAGCTAAGCATTTCTATTTTTACCACCCGCTAAGCCTGGGTGATCTCTTGGGAGAAGCTACAGGAGTCTTGGCCAGATTTCCACGAACCCTCTGCGACTCGATGTTTCTTTGTCATTCGTGATTTTGAGGAGTCTCTTCACGACCAATCGTCTTCGTCCTTGGAAAGTTCGCTCGCGAATATGTCTCAATACGAGCGCCTCAAGGGCTCTTACCCACCATACGCATCCTCTCGTTCTACATTGGAAGTGAGAGAATTCGAGCCATTGCAATATGGAGATCCTGTTCAACGACTTGATCGCCAAAAAACGAAAGCGCTTGGAGGATGGGGAAAACTTCGATCAACTCAGTTTGCAGGGGACCTGTTTCTGGCTCTAATCCCTATATTTTTCATCGGTATGACCGAGCAGAAAGTCAAGGTGATCATAGTACTAATGCTTCTTACAGTCGTTGCAGCTATTGCTGCTTACGTCAATAACAAACCAATCACACCGACGGGAGCTCATGTTGAAAAGATTTTGCCTCTTCTGCCATCGATTTTCCCTGTTGTATTCGCTGCGCTCATGGGGAAGTTCTTCAAACACTTCGCTCTATATCGAGCAGAAAGAGGCGTTACTTTACTGGTAAGATGCAAACATACGGCTCTCAAGATTCCCATGCCACCAAATGCTCATTTTTCTGTTAGGAATTGGAGAGACTGGTGGGCTGCCAATCTCTTTTTGCGGCTGTCGAGAGACAGTTCGCGACCAGAAGATTGGATATCTGGGGATTTGGTATTCTATTCCTCTGGGCTTTGTCTCCAGTTGGCGGTCAGGCTGCTCTACGCGTTCTTCACAGAGAATCACAGGTTGTCCCTTTCAACCAGACACTGCGGTATCTGCCTATCGAAGCTGCTCAATTCACCTCCATGGGCGGTGCAGATATGTCGTCAGAAGATTATCCGTCATACGGTCCACTCTACTTAGCTTCGTTGCGGACCAACAAAGGCCTGCAAAATACGACGATGGATCTATGGGGTAATGTCAAAATCCCCGATATCGACTCTCTTACAATCACCAATCAATCTCTGGGCAAAGATTGGCTCAATGTTGACCATTCACATTATGTCACATATACGAGCTTGTTGGGTCTTCCAGTATTTGGTATTCCTTCATCCGGAAATTCCAGTTTCGAGATACTCTCTCGCTACAACAAAGTGGAATGCCCAAATGTTACTTTCGTCAGCAATACCACTGCTTGGAACTCATCCGCATGGGGGAGCAGTTTCAAGTTGACCAGAGGCTTTTCAACTAACACCACTGCGGCTGGACTTCTGTCTTTTCAATTACTTTCAATGGCGGAAAAAGGCGGGTCCGAAGTCAATTGCACGGTCGCTCTACGAGATGTGGTATCCCTTGTGGAGTGTCAAGGAGTGAAATGCCAGGTCAACGCCATGAGGCCTTCAACTGTGGCAGTTGCCGATCGAGATCCGATCAACAATGTCGGATTTCTGAACATGCTTAACCAGTTTCCATTCGTCACGATCTGGCGCCGTTCACATTTGACGGTTGAAGGTAGCTCTCCCACAGAACAGTGGCTCGTTAATCCGGACACCAACTTCACCCAGATCTACACCTATGCCAATCTCTCGTCGATCGACAAGCGGGACCTTGGCCAAAGAATGCAGATTTTATACAATTCATTCTGGAGCGCCACTTTCGGGGCACAACATATAGTCGGACAAACTGGTAACGATCTGCACTATTATGATCAAGCCCCGATTATGGCTGGGACGAGCCAAAATATCAGCTTCAATTCCACTTCGGCTTTGGGTGTCCTCTACGGAGAGCAACGGTTGCACTGTGACTGGGTGTATGTCGTGGTTCTTCTGGTCACGTCGATCATTCTCCTTGTTGCTGGACTGACATCAGTGTATCTAAAGAAGAAGACGCTAGCTCCAGATATTCTTGGTTACGTGTCCAGCGGCGCCCACGACAACCCATTTTTTCCGACGGATCGCAGTTACTCATCGCACATTGATGGGCTTGAACGAGCGAGGGCGCTGGAGGATGTCAAGGTCATCATTGGAGATGTCAAAGGCGATTCAGACGTGGGACACATTGCCTTTGCAGCTGTCCAACCTGGAGTTCAACGTTTGAGAAAAGGTAGAGTATATGGTTGAGACCTTGGTGTTGAATGGTAAGTCGTACCATCTGAGGAGATATCATTAAAGTGAATACTTACATTAACAGGGATCGAGTTCTCGACGATGGCGGTGCCATACTTGATTGCGATACTACTGGCTTCAACATTTCACAATGACTGTGTGTGTCGATCAACACTTCTTCACAACTCGTACAATCCATCCAACGACCAATTCGGGACGGTTCAGGAGATCGTCAAACTTCTGTGCGAATTAGTAGCCCAGAATTTGCTTCGCTGGTCAGGCGTATCTACAAACCATACTCAAGCCAAACATCTCGAGTCCCCGCCCAGCGAGATGTCCGCACAGATGTCCAAGCACCACATCACTCAGCAATTTGGACTAAATCGTCATCATTATCACACTCTGGAAGCGGAGACAGACGTCAAGAAGAACCAGGGCCATCCTATCCCAGTGCGAGATCCATACCTACAATCATTTACCAAGCACGCGAAGTTTGAAATATTCTCAAGCCAGAAAACCACGCCAGCCGCCTTTTTCACCGCAAGGATTCGTCTGGTCTGTGTAGCAATGAAGTGAGGAATTTCGTCATACACATCTTCTACATCAGTATCGGCGATGTTCAGCATGCCCCTACTGCCATCAAGCGGCTCGTCGCAGACGACACCTCTGAGAAGAACCGTCTATTGAAATTACTTCCATCCGAACAAAACTTTGACGGAGCGATCAGGTCATCATTTCATGGCCGCTGAGGATCAGAACGCGGAAATGGATGACTTCCTGACTTCGATAAGAAGAAGTCAGTTCAGGCTGCGAGGCTGAACATACAGATAGCACACAACGTCATCAGGCAGTCCATCAAATTCTAATATAGCTCACAAGATTCTGCACCTTCTGAACCCTTGTTATACCAGATGAACACGCGTGCGCTCCAGCTGCTAACAGCTCACCTAGCGTACGGATTTGGTCGTTATTGTACTGAGGACGTTTTGTTGAGATGGAGGTAATGGAAATGCTGACTTGTATATATTTCACAGACTCGACTTCATGAACACTTACCCATCTCGATGGACAATCTTCGATCATGTCGTCGTTTTGGATTGTGCCAAGGGACGTTCGGTCCTTGGCAAAACATTGAACAGGTGGTGCTAATGTAGTCATCCTCCCTATCTGTTTGTCTCTCTACTTCTCTCTCTTGTAAATCTTGGCTAGGAAAGCCTCGAACAAATCCTTCTTCAATCCCTCGCTCTCATCCACGTTGTGGATGTACGACCTGATGTCGCAGACAATCTTCTCCTCATAATCCTGGTAGATTTTCCTCAAGTTCAGCTCCTCGTACAAAGCCTTGACCTTGGCCTCAGCGGCACTGTTCTTTTGTCCATAGTTCTCCTCGAGAACCTTTCTTTGCTCCGGCGTACAAATCTTCAGGGCTTGGTTGACCAGCCACGAGCACTTGTTGTCCTGGATATCGGTGCCAATCTTTCCTAGCGTCTCTGGGTCGGCGAAGTTATCGAGATAGTCGTCCTGGACTTGGAAGTACTCGCCCATTGGTACCAGAATTTTCTCGGCCTGCTTCAAGTTCTTTTCCGTCGCATATCCAGCATAATATAGAGCCAATGCTACTGGCAGGTAGAAGGAATAGTATGCCGTCTTGTATATGACGATGAAGGTGTATTTCTCCAGGGAGAAGTTGTTCAAGTCGACGTGGTCCTCTGGCGCCGTCAAGAGATCGCAGGTCTGACCCAATTCTGTTTGGAAAGTGACCTCGTGGAACAATTCCATGGCATCGACGTACCATTTCTCTTGCCTAAAATATTTCTTGAGGAGAATGTAAATGGATGCCTCGAGCATGAAGGCGTCGTTGATTGCGATCATACCGACCTTGGGCATGAGGTACCAGCAAGGCGATCCGCGGCGGGTCTTTGAAGAGTCCATAATGTCATCGCTCACGAGGAAGAAGGCCTGGAGGAGCTCGATCATCCAGCCCAGGGTGGCAGATTTGAAGATCTCATCTTCGGTGAGGTCGCGGCCGAGAAGAGCTTTGGTGGTGTCGACGACTGTGATTCCGCGATTGTATTTTCCGCCTGTGGTGTTGTGGTTCAGGTTCTTTACAGGTCGATCAGTTTTGCTGGTCAAATGCAAGGGGAACTAAGGTCTCACGTTGCGGAACCAGGTGAGAGCTTGCTCGGGGAGGCCATACTTGGAGCTGTGCTGAGTGATGTCGTCAACGAGTGTTGGGAAGACTGCCTCGAAGTCGTGTCGCGAGATTGACATTGTGGGTTTCAGCGAGTGTCGGTTTGGATTGAAGTGGAGGAGGCTTGTTTGTTGGTGTTGGTGTTCATGTATTTACTTTTGATAGTGGGGGCGAGATTGGCCCTGCCTTTGTTGTACCAACAATTGTTCCATATTACTGCTGCAATCCTACACCACCACCCGACGCGCCAATTCAGACGAGCCCGATCGAATCAGCCAGAGCCACTCTACATCGTCTGGAATTTACGCGTTGATCGGCGATTTCACCATCATGGCCAAGCTCTCCGACCGCCATCTGGCCGAGATGCAAAACCACATCCAGACGGCCGTCCAAGGCTGTATCGACCGCTGTCTCTTCCACTCGGCAAAATGGTATGTCATGTTTCACTTGCAACTATCCTCACAATACCTGACCGCATTCTCAAAGGGCTGCGGAGCTGCTCAATTCCATTCCACAACCCGAAGCCGACCTAACAAATGGCTCAGAAACCGACCCAGACTCGCCCATGTCCATGCAGGACAATGACGAGTTTCAGCCATTGCCTCCAGATCACGAACAGGAGCTGTTGGAAAAGAAAGAACACCACAAGTTCCTGCTGGCAAAGACATACTTTGATTGTCGCGAGTTTGACCGATGCGCCACTGTCTTCCTGCCAAAAACCATACCTCACATTCCACTTGCACAGTCCTCGCCAAAATCCACCAAGAAGGAGAAAGCCCCAGACAGACCTTCACTGTCTGGCAAGCCACCCAGTGCTGCTGTTTCTCTCGCCAACGTCAGTCAGAAGGCATTGTTCCTATCGATATACGCCAAATACCTATCAGGCGAGAAGCGAAAAGACGAGGAGAGTGAAATGATACTGGGTCCCCAAGACGGAGCTATCTCACAAAACAAAGAGCTGACCGGCATTTCGGCAATACTGGAGCAATGGCTTGCCGAGAGATACGCCCAAGGCAAAGACGGCGGAGGATGGCTGGAATACCTCTACGGCATGATACTGTCCAAAGGCAAGAATGAGGACCTGGCCAAAGAATGGCTGATAAAAAGTGTCACTCTGTGCCCCTACAACTGGGGCGCATGGCAGGAGCTGGCACATCTCATCGGAACAGTAGACGAAGTAAGCAGTGCCAATCACGACACGTAATACAGCATACTAACAGAATGCAAAGCTCGCTCCAATCGTCGAGGAACGACTCCCAAGAAATATCATGACCTTCATCTTCCACATTTTCGCTAGCCAGGAGCTCGCCCAAGCCACAGAGGCTGTTCACTCCGCCCTCACCGAAGTCCAGTCCTTCTTCCCACACTCTCTCTTCTTACAATCGCAACGAGCTTTACTATTTTACCACGCGAGGGACTACGAAGAGTCCGCCCACGTCTTCGATACTCTACTACAAGCGGATCCGTACCGGCTCGATTCGCTTGACCAATACTCGAACTGCCTCTACGTTCTCGGAGATCGACCAAAGCTGGCCTTCCTGGCCCATCTTGCTTCACGCACAGACAAGTTCAGACCGGAAACATGCTGTATAGTAGGAAACTACTATTCACTTCTCTCGGAGCACGAAAAGGCAGTCATGTATTTCCGCCGCGCATTACAGCTCGACCGCAATTATCTATCTGCATGGACATTGATGGGACACGAGTACATCGAGCTCAAAAACAGCCATTGCGCTTTGGAATCATATCGTAGAGCCGTTGATGCCAATAGGAAAGACCACAGAGCATGGTATGGCATGGGACAAACCTATGAAGTATTGGAAATGCAACAATACGCCCTATTCTACTACCAAAAAGCTGCCGCTCTTCGGCCCTTCGAGTCAAAAACGTGGCAAGCAGTCGGCGCTTGTTACAAAAAGATCGGTAGACTGGGCAATGCAATTCGAGCTTACAAAAGAGCTCTCGTTGCTGGTTCTTATGTGGAACAAGGCGGGCACGCCTCTTTTGGAAGCGACAGCTCAGCATTAGCTAGTCTGGGTGGAGGTGTCCTAAATCCGGAGGACCTCTATCAAATTGCCATATTGTATGACAGGCTAGAAGACCGACATGAATGCGCTGCTTACATGGAACTCTGCCTCGCTCAGGAAGATGGTCTGGGCGCCCCTGGCGACGACGAAGACGATATCACGCCAGATACTTCGGGACTTTATGGTTCACACGCTGTGCCACCTAATGGCGCTGGTGGGGTTGGTGTTACTCCTACCACTTCAAAAGCGAGGATGTGGTTGGCGAAATTCGCTCTTAACACTGGAGATTGGGAAAAAGCGAATATGCTCGCCAACGAGCTTTGTCAGGATGGAGTGGAGGTTGAAGAGGCCAAGGCGATTGTGGCTGAAGTTAGATCGAGGAAAGAACGAGGTAGCGGTCATGGATAGCGATGATTTCTTAACGCTTGTTGCTGAGCATTTCTTTTTCACGAAGCGAGAATCGAGAGAGCAATGAGGCCGGATGCACGAACGATTCAGAGGAACAGAGAAATATTCAAGAGAATGACCGGTGACTGATCAGGCCATTTCTCCCTGGACATCTTGTGCTGATTTGGTTGTCTCTTCCAGAACAGGCTCTGGCGGATCTGGCTGCCGGGGGAGGAAGATCTGGGAGAGGGCGGAGAGGCATAATTATGTACTTCGAAGTGTACGTGTCTGATTGAAGATTCTTGCAAGGCAATCATGCACTTACTCGGATAGAGTTCTAAAAAGAGTATGTCGGAGCTAGCTCATGGGGAGGAGATGCCATGCTTTACACCGTCGTGCCGGAATTTTTAGAGTAAATAATTAAAATAGAGGTGGATCCTTCGCTCTTACTCGCGCTGGTAACTTGTAACTCAAAGATGCCTTTCCTCTCCTTTGCCATGCTACCAATCCAACGACATGCACGATTCCAATCGTTCAGTTTGCGGGCACCGTGTAGCCCATTCTCTCCATCCCACTTCTCGTTTCCCACGGGCTGAGTTAGCCCAGTATCGGATTGTATTTTTTTCGATCTCTTGATTCATACCTACATTTCTCCGCTATTCCCTTCTGAATTGGAGATTGGAAGGGAGGAACTGGGGATGGAGTGAGGGGTGCAGGGGCAATGGTACCGTATGGCGAAACCGGTGAGGGAAGTTTGAATCGGATGCGTGGGGTTTGTTTTGTTGAATTTGCGGGTTTGGGGAGGGTTGGAGGCGAGGCGAGTACCTGCTTTGGGGATACCTACCTAAGCAAGGAAGATGAGCTGGTGTTGCGTTTATCCCTTTCCTTTTTTTTTAAGATTGAGGTGCTTGAAGATGTTGGGTGGGTAGTGGAGGCGTTTGTTGATGGTTGGTTGGCTGGTTGATCACAAGGCCGCATGGATGGATCGTTAGTAGGTTACCTAGTGCTTCTTGACTTGCCCGGCTGTGTAGATGGGTAGGTGGTGAGGTTGGTGTGAGAGTCTCTCTCCCCATTTGGAAGGTTAGTCTACATGCCATATTAAGGATTATTCCATCCGCGACTACTCATGAAAGCTACGATAATGTTCTCGCACTCATCCCGCTCATCATATCCGTCTTTTCGATTCCTCCAGCGTCTCGGAAGCCCAAGTCCCATCCCTCCTCATCAAAGGCCATCCCTTCTCAACGCAGATCCCCATACATTCTGCTCCTCCGTTGAGGGGATCGCAGTCATCGCGAGGATCATCTATACACTGTAGACCTGCCGCGCAGGTTCGACCGAGGAAACCGCGGCAAGTTCTGTTGATGGTTAGCGTGCAGTATCATCGACTGGAAGAAAGGGGAGACGAACCCAACACATATCCCAGACTCATCAGCCAGTTTCACACAGCCAGGGTTCGAAGGCTTGCATTCCTCGGTGGGTCTCTGGACGCATGTTTCGAATGCTGATTTGCAGACGACGTCTTGTTGGCGAAAGAGATTGCAGGGGCCATAGCTTTGTGTCGGAGACTTTGATCCGGAGTTGACTGATAACCTCTGTGGCTGATTGACTGCTGGTCGAGGCTTCTTCCTCGACGAAAGGTCCTTGAGACTGGCCTTGATCATCCCGTTGGCATGCTTGCTTGTGCCTTTGGCGGTTAGGGAGTAGCCGCCATCATTGGGCTTCTGTGCTTCTTTCACGCTGAGCGTCGATGTTTGGTTCCGGCGTCTTTCTGGCGCATCGTCACACCTATCATCCACCTCGGATCGGGGTTGATGACATTCCTCCTCTTTGCATGTCTCGTCTGCGCAGGCTGTATTCCCCGTGCAATTGGTCTTCTCGTTTGCGCACTTGGGAGAATGCGCATCTTCCTTCTTATCGTCTTCCAGACTCGTCGTGTTGTTTGGTTCAGGATGGCTCCCAGAATTGTTCTCCATAGGCAGACTCTTCTCATTCTCCTCGTGCTCCTCACAGTCCCCATTCTCGCAGCGGAAGCCATCCGGACACTCGGGTTTCCCAGCGCCACACGACGTACTACACACCCCGTCGTCGCAATGACTTCCCGGCAGACCGCATTTCTTCCTCCCTTCTCCACACTGAGGTCTCTTCGGTAACTTTTTCAGTTCGCAGAAGTCGTGCTTGTGCATCCATTCCCAGAACAGGTAATCCAGGTCTCCGCACTTGATCTTTGCGCTCTCATTCACCTCGAACGAAAGTGACAGTGAAGAAGAGGAGAGGAAGAAGAAGAAGACGACGACGACTAGTGATGTTAACGAGAGCCCGCGCATCGTAGAAGATGCGTTAGTCGATGAAAGCAAAGCGTGACCATGTTTGGTCGTTCCGACAAGCGAGAGTAGGTAGATGTTGGTGAGAGACGACGTGCCGGAAAATCCTCGCCCTCCGTATCGATGTTTGACAGGGAGATGGTGAGATACTATCTGAAATGAATCAGATCCCGCAGACCGTATCGTTGTTAGACCCGACGATCAGACGTCAGTGAGGGTCTGAACGCCATATAACCTTATCACGGCGAGCCAATATGAGGCCGGCTTGGTTCCAGGAACAGCTTCTAGATTGAGGATAGAAAACGGGACTTTGCGGTCCGCACTCAAGCCTCGGTTATGTTTGGAGCTTCGATACCTTATTTTGATTGCGCCAAGGATGCACAATTACTTGTGCACTTTGTACAGTTGGCGACGCGGTGAAACAGATTTTGAAACCTGAACACATGAGGGTTGTCTTTACTCCTGCTCACACCTTCTGCTCAGGACAGAACAAGTCGCGAGAGATTGAGGATCTCGCGTTAACAAGGATACAGTCAGTCGAGCCTGTGCTAACGGTCAGTCCTCAGTGGCATACGATGGATCGCCGCAGTGGGGCCAACTCGTGTTGCTATCAATCATGCTTGTTCTTGACCGTTCAAACTGGCAGACAATGTTGTAACTCCTTGTGTGATCTGGTCTCACAAGAACCCATATCGGCCTTTTTCAATTTTCTCATGGCTTTCTCTTCTCTTGCAAAAGGCGCCGATGGTGATATCGATACGAAGGTCAAAGGTCGCACCAGAGTTAGCCACCGAGACATCTTCAATGAGGATGCTTTGAATTGTGCTATCGTCCCACCGAGCATTTGTGATACCAATCCTTCCCTAACGCCCTAGACTACCGACCGCCTATTTTTGTAGATAGTGCACCCGAGCGAATCGTTCATAGCTCATCCTTCACGCCGGCGATACCAACCAACTCGGTCTCAAAGATCAACACACTGTTGGCAGGAATCGGTCCCATAGCTCTTGCTCCATAAGCCCACTCAGCTTGGATCGTCAACTTGCGCTTCTCGCCAGGGCACATATCAAGAAGACCTTCATCCCAACCCTTGATGACCTGGCCCTTGCCAACTGTAAAGGTGAGGGGTTGGCCGCGGTCGTAGGAGGCATCGAACTGAGTTCCTTTGCTTGATATTAGCGACTATAGTGGTAGTGTAATGGGGAAAGTGTACCGTCAGATTCGAGAGTTCCCCTGTAGTGAACGTCAATCTTGTCGCCGCGCTGGGTCTTGCGGTCGCACTGGGGAATTGGAGTTAGTTTGGATCTTAGTAGGCAGCTTGGAAGAAGCTCAGACTAACAGTGGCGGGCGTGGTGACCTCGATGTTCAAAGGCTTGTCGAGCGCGAGCGCGAGAGGGACGAACAGCAGCGATGCTGCGGCGAAGATTGAGAACTGCATAATGGGTGTACTTTGAGGCTTCGATGTTGTTCAAGAGGCTGAGTAGGGCGATGGTTTACTTTCAACTTGTTTACAGCGATGATGGCATTGAGCAGATGTGGCCTCCTCATCCTTGGCGAGGCACACTAAGCGAGGCTGAGAATCAGGGGCAGGCTCGGCAGGTCACACGTCGATTTATAGTCTAACCAAGTATGTAGGAAGGCCTGCCCTCAATTCGTATGTTCGATAAAAAGCAGACCTGATTGTAAACAAATTTCAGATCTCGTGGGACTGCGCATTGCTTGCAAGCTTACAAAACATCGATACCTTTACGAAAATTCCTCTGAGAAGCTGGACAAAAAAAAGGCAACTAGTCAAGAACTTGGTGGTATTCGCCATTTATACTGTTCGGCATCAGGTTCATTCGCAGACATCCGCAGCAAACTTGGATCCAGTTGCTGCCAAATATGCAAATCGCATATGCAGTGTAGATGCCGCCAAAAAATGGATCAGGTGTATCTCAAAGAAGAACCGCGTGGAAAATCCATCGCTGCAGCAAATGCAAAGACCAAAACTCCTGCTGCATTTGTTCGAGTCGCTCATTTAGACTGTCCTCAGACCCGGCCCTTTGTCCATTGCCCCTCGTTCACAGTCATTCTCCTTCTTTGCCCACACCTCAGTCGCTCAGATCGGGATTAGCAACGAATAGTCGGACGCTTCTGCCAATCGTCATCGTTCGCTCGTCGACGCTGCCTCTTCTGATCAGGTCTTCGGTAGATTCTTTGAATTCTTTTTGCTCGTTTGCACGTTTCGGTAATGCAGCCGGCCCACCAAAAGAATTTTCTCTCTCGCTGTGAGAGCTATCACTGTCGGCCGCCTTGTTATTTCCCTTGTCCACGTCGAAGTAATCATTGCCAGGTCGCGCTGAAGCGTATGGTGTCCTCTCTTCGGCAAGATCATGGAGGTGGACTTCGCTTGGACTCCGGGAGTGACCGCTGGTAGGGGTGGAACTTGCTGTGCTAAATCGAGGCTGGTAACCAGATCCCGCAGCTCTTCTTTGGCTGCCGAGACTACTTCTCCCAGACCCAGTCCTACGGTGGTGTTGATTCTGGCTTGGTCGCGCACCGGTATAGCCCCAGGCTGGGTCCTGCTCCCACTCGTTGAATTCCTCTTCTTGCCTACTATTCCTACTTTTGTCATCCGTCTCATCTTCGACTTCCGTGGCTGACAATCGCATGGGAACACCTGCGCCAGCCATGTTACCACCTGTGTATTGAACCGGTTTTCCGCCGTGATGTCGAATTTTCCGAGCTACACCTCCGGTGAAGCTGCCGCCCATGTTGCTGTTTGAATTGCTACCTGTGGGTGGAGTTGAACGGCCAACATTGTTGCCACCGGCTGCGACTTCACGTTCAGCTCGCTCTTTGGCCATGCGCTGCTGAACCCGGATCCTGGGATCTTCGGCTTGAGAGCGGTCACACCACACGGTGGCTTTCTGCTTGCGGAGGAGGGCTACATATGATGTCGGAGATGACCCAGTGGATCTGCCGGAAGAGGAGCGCCGTATCGAATTGTGAGCAGAGGGTGTGGTTGAAGACGTGGAGGAGGTGGCGTTGGAGAGGGTACGGCGGGTGGAGGGGTTCGGAATGAAGGCGCTGGTCATGCTGGAGTAGGATGGTTGTGATTGCAAAGGATAGGTCTGCGAGGGATCGGGGTACTGCTGTTGTTGCGCCGGGCTACTGTTGGGCTGATCGGTAGGATGGGTGGGGTACATTGATTGCTGAGGGAGAGGCTTTCGATGCGGGACTCTCACGGCAGGAGCGTATTGGGCAACCATAGGGGCCGACATGATGCGTGGGGGAAGTTGGAAGCGGTTTCAGTTGTGCGTGAAGAACGAGATGGTGTTTCGAGGCTTTGACGCTTCTTCAAGTCGAGCAATGGGGCCAAGAGCTACCTCCTGGGAGCTCGCTTGACTTCAGCTGAACAGGGTAGCTCTCTGCAAGCCGCGGCTGCGGAGGGTGTCTGCTAGTGTGTGTATATGATGACCGGCTAGAACAAAGACAAACAATGCGCGGTCATGGCGGTGTGGTGTCGAAGAAAATTGGCGGCTGGACTCACTGCGATTTTGCCGTATATGTCAGGCAGCACCAAGATGGGGAGTTTCTTTGTTGGGCATGTGGCGGTACTTAATGCTATGGATTTTGTTAGCGATGTGATCTGACCACCGAGGGCCACCTGCACCGAAATAGACTGGAGGTTACATCCACTATTGTGCTCCGTCCCAAACCATCGGCTGCAAAGAACCCACTGCCCAATTCGTCATGATGGCCCTCTCGCGAAGAGCGCAGAACCAATAGAGTGGCGCAAGCGTCAGGGGGGTGGACAGAGAAATGCTTACTATGGTACCTTGGCTTGGGGCATTGGGTTGACACGGTGGATATCAAATGGCTGCGACCTCCAGCTGCCATGCAACGCGACGAAAATGCACAGCAGAGGGCGAGAGCCTTCGGATTTGTTCGCAACACCATCAGCCCTGGATGATTGTGGGAGTCCCTGTCATCTCACCGTCTTCAAACCTGCTTCAAGCTCGGCTTCAATTTCATTTGCTTGGACGCTGCAAACCGGGATGGGCTAGAATCCTGGCCACAGAGGCACAGAATCCATCAGGACGGGCTCGACGGTCTACAGTCCGCCGACGAAAGAACACTGTGATGACGCTGAAACGCCAACCAAAGTGCCAACTTCATCAAGATATCCAAGATATCTGCTTACGTGCCGCCCGCTCAGGCTTTTGCCTACTGTTTATCGTGATTGGGATTCTGATGCACCAATTCCCCTTCGACTGCTAGTAGTTCCTGCTTTCCAACTCTTCAGACAAGCCCGTCGCGTCTCTCCAACGCCTCACTCATCCCTTGCTCGAGTAGCGTCGACACCTTCCTCTTCTTGCTGTTTGCACTGTGACTGTGCGCCATGGACCGAACTCCAGTCTTGCCACCATGGATCAGAGAGGCCCCACGTGTTTGACGGGCCTCATGCTTCCACTTGCTGCTCGAATTTCTCCTGGAAGCTTCCTACGATGGAGCTAGCCAAGGCGTCACGATACTACGGGTGGGGCGCGTTTATTAATAGTCGAGCACAGCACCGGCCTGACACTACCTCTTCCTCCGCTTCTCGTCTAGGCAAGTTAAGATCGATAGCATTACTTGATCGACTCCTGCTGTGACATCTCTCGTGTGTTCCGCATGCGTCCGACGCTGCGACACGCTCATGCTCTCAGTTGCCTTCTTGCGCCTCCGTCGGCGAATCAACTCTGCGAAGCAACCCTACCAACATCTTAGGTATCATTCCATCTCAAATGGGGTCCCAATCTTCAGCTCAGGGGAACAGGCTTCGGTATGCATCATTGCCATCTTCCGCCGGTCGACTGGTAGCAGAATAATTTTAGCTTCGTGTTTAGGTTGCAATTGAAGTGATGGCACAATCGTTGCTTGCTTATACCATACCGAGCCGGTCTGTCGCCCATGGCTGCTCAGAAGGATAACATAATCTGACTCATCCGAATGGCGACATCTTGAAGGAGTGCTGTAGTATCCGCGCGCTTAAGTTGTAGGTAGCGAGCAAGCATATCTATTGCACAGCCCTCCAGCGATGACTATCGTCAGCGGATATGTGCAACAGCAGTCCTTTTGAATCTAGGGCGTTCAAATCAAATCGACATATGGCTAAGAGTTGTGACAAATCAATGTAACCGGCCATCTATAGTTTTTCGAAGGAGCCCAAGGACCATGTAGGTCGAGATTGCTGCAACTGTGGTGGTAATGCAAGGAATACACTCGTGACGACGTGAGAGAAAATGATATTCGAGCTGCACAACACGGGACTCGTTATCACTAGGAGAGGCTCTGAGTTTGATCCAAGCTGTAAGCAACCTTTTTGCCTGATACTGATAACAGGATACCGCTCTATGAACTTCGACATCATCCAGGCAGAACATCTATAGGTGCCACAGGATGATGGAATCGTTCTTTATTCCTCACACACCACCAAAGCACCTCTCCGGAGCATAAACAGCACGAGACCATCCAAAGTCCGAGAACTTTGCAACTGGACGATGCAACTGAAATCTTTGGTTCCACAATGGCCAGTGAATCCAGCATCTCCATCTCACATTCCACATACACCTTGCTTGCCAAAGAATGGCGTGCAGCCGACGTCTCCGGCTCCAGGAAGCAGGTCCTCATTCTCAACCGAATTCCTGGTTGAATTGCATGCCAAAGGGTTTCTCGCAAAGAGCTCAAGCCCGTAGCATAGACGGCCTGGTGCCCAGACTGGCTCTGCTCTGTGCTTTCAAGTTGTCTTGATGGCACTAAACGCTGTTTTCAGTCGATTGTTACCCTAAATCATGGCGTTTTTCATTGTTTTCTTAGCTGTTTCCACCTTTGTTTGATCCGTCGACGTGCTGTGCACAATCCAGTCGATTAGCTTTGGATTCATGTCGCAGACCGACAACAAACACCTCATTTTTTGGTGATAGCCATGGTAGCCTCAGATGCCTCTACCAGCACCTCTACATTGGTCACGGTGGTTACGATATCCCTCTCAGCCCCAACAGGATCCTCTGCAGAGGCTCCCAAGGGCAGCAGCAACAATGCCGACCTTTCAGTGGGACTCGCCAGCGCTGCAAGCTTTGCACTCCTACTCACCGTCATCGGACTATTCTTTTGTCTCAGGCACACGCGCACCAAGCACCGTCGTTGCATCGAAGATATGGAACGCCGACTCAATGGCCTCGAACATCAAACCAGACCACCACCAGCAGCACGGCGATTGAAGAGATTTTCGACGGTTACGAGTACAACTTTGGGCCGCAGCTGGGGCGCGTGGAGATCGAGGAACAACAGAAATTTTCAAACCCTCCGGACCGTAAACCAGGCGACGAAGGGTGAGAACAGAAAGAGCTTCGGGCATGGTTGGTGGGCATTCTCACTCTCGCAGATGGATGAAGATGATCGGCAGGACGTCACTCCCCTCGAGGTCGTGAAATCGTCCCAGATCGCCAATCCGCCACGGACGGTCGATGCGTCTGAGAATGACATAGAGATCCTCGAGGCCCCATGTCTGACAGCCATTGTCAAATCTCCGTCTCCATCTTCAGCTCCATCCTCAGCTCCAGCTCCAGCTCCAGCTCGTCCTGACTCGTTCACCAAGAATGCATCGCACCATGGCCCTACTGCTATTCAACTTGATCCTAGTGGTTTATCGGATGACAAGGAGATCGATGTCTCCTCGGATCTGTTTGAGAAATCGAGCCCGAAATGCGACAGATCGTCCACGGGCAAGGAAGTGGCCGGGAGCGAGGTATGTAATTGTCTTGCTTCAACTATCGGGGGAAGTAGGCGGGCCGGCAGCTAAATAAACTGACCGCATTGCTTAGGCTATTGCTCAAAGACGCCCGGCGCCACCACCACCACCACCACCGCGACCACTAGCACACCGGTGCAGACCTGCCTTGGCCGGTTCCGTTTCGGTGTTTCCACCAGGCACTTCGACAGGTACCGATACACTACGCTCGACATCGTCTCGACATCGTCCATTCAGTGGTATAAACGAAGATCTATTGGCTGCTCCAAGGCGACGCATTCCACCACCCCCACCGACGCGAAAGCCAATCGTCAATAGAGCTATGCGAGGCTACAGTCATATCAGAAGCCAACCGGCTTTCCCTGATGATAGCCGGAGTAGTATAGAAACTTGGATGGTAGGTCGCGTCTCGGCCCAATCCAACCATGTAAGGTCAAGCTCAGCGCAGAGCAACCCAACCTGGCCGTGGGACCTTCACAGTCCTGAAATTGATTATGGTTCCGCCTCAGCTCCATTACCGAAGTTTAAGCAACGCCAAAGTCCGAAAGCAGTGGCTGAAGAGTCTCAAAATAGACTGCAAAACCTGACAACCTCTGAACTTGATGTTTCGTCTGCTGCTAGAATCATATCGACGGACCCACGCGCGGCCAATATTGCTAATTCTTATCGTATCTTGGTAGAAAAAGAGGAAGAACCAGAAGCAGTAGCAAAGGACTCGAATTCTGAACCTACGAATGGAAGTGAGGCTAAGAATCCGTTCAGCAGTGTACCTCAATCGCCCAGTAGTCATGCAAGCTTTGCTTTCGCATCACCGGTCTCATCGAGCATCCCTTCAACCCGAAATAGCGAGGGCAATCCATTCCATGAAGGGGAACCATCGACCCATTCCAAGCCATTCCACACATCCTCGACATCCTACCTCAAACGTGCCAGTCCACACTCGACACCAGGTACAGATCCCGTGCTCAACATTGCAGCATCTGCTTCCAACTCGTCTACCATTAGTCTCGGGAGAGAAGCCAGCAAAACTAGCAAAAAGAAGTCGAATGCTGCCAGTGGACGCTCGCCAGACCTAAACAGCGTGATGCCGACACCTGATGTACATTATCATCCCTCCACGTCCGGGAATTCCAAGATGCAGTCGTTTCCTGAATGTCAATATGCGCGCAAGGTCGAACCTTTACTGGAAGAAGATGAACCGTTGCGGAGCGCGAAACCAGTTTTCAAGCATCTTAACTGGAACGAGACCTCAAGATGCTCTGCACAGGTCAGCTCATCACGCTCTTTTGAGTCTGTTTCGCCTTCGAATGTGCCTGCGAGATCAACGTCGGTTGAATGTCGCAAATCTCGCCATGAGGGAGATGCAACCTACAACATCCTGAATGGCCCTCCTTTGGACTGCCAGTCATCCTTCAGAAGGAAGAACAGTATGGTAGGAGCAAGCGAGATCTTCTCCATGGCTGAGGATATATCTCCAACCGGCATCCTCCTCTCTCATCGAAGCAACAGCGGTCAAAGCCCAATGGCCACCTGCAAGAATAGTCTTGTGGGTTCGAGTGAGAGGTTTTCCTCTCGCGCCGACTGCTCTCGTAATCGAGCCATATCTGTCAAAAGTGTCAAGAGCGGCGACAATTTCACAGACCGGCGAATAAGAGAACTCAAGAAAATCCGACGATCCGGCTCACGCAGTCCCTCCTGTCGCTATTCAATCTCAAGATACGAAAGCGTCAATACACGCTCGCCAGAGGCCAGCCATGCTCATCGTTCCTCACACACTGAACGAAAACACGTGTCTCTCAAGCCCCTCAAATCTGCCATTCCTTCTGCAGCCAGCTCAGAAACCACACCGTCGGAAATTGACGCCAGAGAAAGCAATCGGATTCTTCTTCAAAGTTATCCCATGCTACCATCGCTACCATCACTAACGCCTTCACATCTCTCGTCAAGTCCAACCCCAGTCACAGCATCCGACTTTTCGAGTACAACATCGTGCTTGTCAGACAGGCGGTCCGGATCCATCGCTGCAACCCCATCTGCCCGTCAAGGTTTCGGACCGGGTCCTTCTCTCTCACTACTGGAGAAGTGGGAGAAACAGGGACGATCGTACATTGCCAGCCATGCCGCCATCGCTGAAGAAGAAGAAGAAGATGGAGGTATCCAGACTTTTGCACGAGGGAGGGCACCGAGGAACGTCCATCCGGCACTTGGGAGCGGCCAACGCACAAGTGGTGGTGGTGGTGGTGAAACCCATGGTGCCCTGCTCCTTGAGAATACGAGGAAGAAGATCAAACATGCGAGGTGGGAGAGTCGAGGCGAAATCGCAGAAATCATTCATTAAACTCTTTTGCGGAAACCTGTTGGTGCCTTTGTGAAGCTTTCAAGTCCTCTTCAAAGCAAATTGAAGGGTTCGGAGCATGATCGGGATGGAAGTAGGGCGACCACGCACACGCAGGACATGGCTAGTATTTCTGCTAGCACGGCAACTCCCTCCTCGAATTTGAACGCCGCTTTTTTCAGTGCAACTCCGCTCAAGCCTTGGTTGGTTGGTAGAGATCCCGGTGGTGGGGTTATCGATAATGAGAGGAAAAGGGTGGGTGGCGAGGTGCCTGGCCATGGTTTGGTGTTTACACGTCGCTCCTTACTAAAACTCCCCCATAAGCTAGACTTCGGAGGGTTCCCGCCTTTGTAGTTGCGATGGTGTTGTTGATAATCGTAGTGTATAAATGTGGAATATTGCCTGAGAAATCCTGACCCTCTGGACTCGTGAGAGAACGCCGACTCATGTTGTACCCTTTTTTTTTGAAAGGAGGGCTTGTCAGGCATCCTGTCATTGTTATAATGCATTTCGTATGCGTGTGGAAAGATTACGAGCTGCACGGTTCGTCCGTACAGATCAGTCACGTCTTTGGCTCCAACACCGGATCATTCTCCTTGAACTTCTCGTTCCATGCCTCCTTTCCGCCTTCTCTTCTGCCTTTGATCGGATCTCGTCAAAAAGAAAAGTATGGAATGCTCTTGCCGTCACTGATGCGCCATTGCGTGAACGAACGCGGGGGCTTGCATCACAAACACCACCATCTTGTCCTTTCTGCTCTCTGTGCGCCGACTTTCGGCCATGGTTATGTCGCAGGGATGGGAATGGCGCCATGCTGAACTTCAACCGCGTTTGAGCAGGATGCCTGACTGGAACAGCAGAGCGAAATTCCGAACAACGATTGCTCAAGTCCAGGTTGTATGCAACTGGGAATTGGGAGTTGTC
The DNA here is from genome assembly GCA_014858625.1 of Venturia carpophila. Classification (NCBI taxonomy): domain Eukaryota; kingdom Fungi; phylum Ascomycota; class Dothideomycetes; order Venturiales; family Venturiaceae; genus Venturia; species Venturia carpophila. Next base: position 3,256,925 of record JACTAK010000001.1, read on the forward strand.
GCGGTGTCAGCCATCTCCATCTCGGAACGGATTGTCGATGGGAGGCCCCGGGTCGTTGTTTTGGCTGTTTGGGCCCCTCGTGAGTCGCAGCATCCCGACAAAAGAGAGACCCGCAGGCAGATTCGACATGTTTGCTTCAAGTTCAGGCCATGTGCGATGCCAACACCGACAGCAAGCTCAAGCTGGATGGATGGACCTCAGGCTCGTTGATGCCGTGGACAAATACCGACCCACACGTGTCCGCTCGTGCATCTCATGGCCAACCCAGGCGATACGGTGCCTGTCCAGCTGTCCAGCTGTCCAGCGTCCGCCGTCTGCAACCTTCACAGAATGAAGTCCTGGCAACGAGGCTTGGGCCAGTTCAAGGCGTTTGGCAAAAGCTTGGTGTCGTGCCTGTCGCAGCTGACGGCGCCATCTTCAGGCTACGTCAAGGCCAAAAGCAATCATACCGGCGACAACAAGGCAGTACCCACATCAGGTCTTTGCTGTTCAGAGATATCATTAGGTAGTATCTCTTAGACCTCTTAGACCTCTCAGATCTCTCAGACCTCGTACGCTCCTAGTCCCAGACAGCATCCAGTGATCCACAGCCCGACTAGCCATCTCCCACGGCTTGGATGTGCACGCTTGGTGCGTCATGGGTCTGCCTTTCCATGTCTCGAAGCGGAAGGTACGCGCTTCGTAGCTTGCTGGCCATCGTCATATCCATCAATGGCGTTGCTCGTCCGCAGCTGGAGTTGAGGTGCTGCTGTGGGATGTGGGAGCTGGGCTGTGGCGGCTGGCAAACGACGACCGTCTGCTGTCTACATTATTACGTCGTGTCCTTCTACAGGAAACTTGGATCCTATCGACTACTTCCTTTGCTCCCTACTTTCAATTACCTTTTTCAATCTTTTGCGCACCGCAAATCCCATTTTCTCATACTACCGAAACCATGACCCACCACCACCACCACCAGGCTCATGGCCAGCAGATCGCCCACACGCGGATCCCTCTCGTGAAGAACAAGCTCTACAAGCGATCAGGGATCAAGTCCTACGTCTGGCTTCTTCAGAAGTGTGAGGATTGCGTCCCCTAATGCTTGATTCTGGCTGACCAAAACACAGACAACATCACACCATCACAGCCTGGTCCATACTACCGTGACGCAGCAACCCATGATCAAGAGACACACGAAGACCACCACGGACACCATGCTTCGTCGATTGGTGGAAAATCCAAGATAGCTGCTCTCCAGAGACGTGTTCTCGCTGCTGCTTCTGGGGCCACTGACGCTGCGGCCGCTCAGACAGGACTGGTGTCTGCTGAAGACCAGCAGAACGACTCGGAGTACCTGTGCGAGATCACCGTGGGGACACCACCTCAAAAGTTGTTGCTGGACTTTGACAGTGGTTCTAGCGACCTTTGGGTATGTTTGTAAACGTCCACTCGACAATAGTGCTGATGTTGGCAGTGCTTCTCCACCGAGCTCGATGCCAGCACTCTCAAAACTCTCCGCAGCGCAAAACACAACATCTTTGACCCAAGCAAGTCCACCAGCTTCAAGAAGATGAGTGGTAGCACATGGTCTATTTCTTACGGCGACGGAAGTTCTGCCTCCGGTGTCGTTGGCACCGATACCCTACACATTGGTGGTATCGATGTCAAGATGCAGGCCATTGAATTGGCCAACAAAGCCTCGGAGTCGTTCACGTCGGGAGTCGGAGATGGCCTTCTTGGTCTCGCCATGCCTGGTATCAACACCGTTTCGCCTAACCCAGCAGCCACGCCAGTAGAGAACATGATCACTCAAAAGGACATCCCGGCAAACGCAGAACTCTTCACGGCATACTTGGGCAGCTGGCGCGATGCTGACGAGGCCGACAAAGGCGCTTCGTTCTACACCTTTGGCTATATTGACGAGCCAACTCTCAAGGCTGCTGGTGCCACTGAGCCGTACTACACTCCTCTTGTCAACCAGTCTACCCGCGGTTTCTGGGAATTCGCATCCACGACTGCCACCGTCAACGGGAAGAAAATTCAACGTGAGAATCAGCAGAGCGGTGGCAACTCGGCCATCGCAGATACGGGGACCACGCTTGCCCTTGTCGACGACACTCTCTGCAAAGCCATCTACGACGCTATTCCAGGGGCCAAGTACGACGAACAGCAGCAGGGCTGGACCTTGCCAAGTAACACCACCGAAGCCAATCTCCCGGTCGTTCAACTCGCCGTCGGCGACAAATTGTTCACCGTACAGAAAGAGGACTTGTTATTTGCGGAGACGGAGAGTGGCACCACGTACGGCGGAATCCAGTCGCGTGTACGTACAGACCTTCCATTTCCCCCCCCCCCCCTTGGCCCATCCGTCCAGTGAGGCGGCACTAATCCGTTCGCGCAGGGTGACCAAACGTTCGACATATTCGGTGATACGTTCTTGAAGGGTATCTATGCCATCTTCGACATGGGTAACAAGCGGTTCGGAGCTGTCCAACGTATCGAAACCTCTCAAAACCTTGCCCCGGCTCCGAGCGAGTAGATGCCTCCGGGTGGAAGGGCGTCGCTGAGCACGCCGCGGAACAGCTATCTGATGACTCCATTTTTCGAATGAGGATGAACAGTCCCCGGCATCTCTCGTCAACTATTACAAACAGTGGTGAATTGTCCACATCTACAAGTTCGATCATGCTGTTGTCTTCCACGGACCTACTAGCTCTGATGGTGGTAGGTGGTTTCTTTGGGCGAGACGACGCACTCGATGCGGCCCATCTTGGTGCTCATTTTCCTTGGCGTAGATGAGACAAGCGGGAGGATCATTGCCATGCTTGAGGGTACAAAACAAAAAAAAGGACGTGGAGGACGAAGAAGTGAAATATCAAAAAAAAAACAAAAAACACCCGAATGAACGGATCGATACTGTGCCAGTGTGCCTCGTGCCTCGAGACCGACTCCTCTCTATCTATCCACTTGCCAAACTTGTTATGAATCTGGCGAGCACACAATCGCAGTGAAGGTATCTATCGATCTATATGTCTAGTGTAACTCCTCCCATGCCTTTGATCCATGTCCCCAACCTGCCTGGCGCCGTTGCAATGCTCCCATGGATATAAAGATGCACGATCAAAAACAAATGTGCTCCTGGGCATAAGCTCTGTATCGGTCCAGAATATCAGTCGCGGCAATACCCTCTCTCTGCGGTTGGAACGAATAATGGGCGGCAATGGCCCGACCATCGACAATACCATCTGCCAGTTCGTCAGTACCGAGCCTCCACCCAACATCGGAAAGAATATCATAAACCTACGTCTCCCCGTCCTCAGTGGCATCACTTCCGAGAAGTACGACTCATCGTCCTCCTGGTTGATGGGCTTGCCGGCGTTGATATCATCCCCCATCATGGCCACAAACTGGATGCCCATTCTCTTGTAATTGTAATCCCAGCTCGGAAACTTGTACTTGTACAAGTCGTTGTTCTCCAGATGCTCGAAGAACGAGTAGTGTTCCTGAGCCGCAATGTACCAATTCCAGAGGCCTTTGCTGAAGGCATCGTAGGACGTGTCCTGGATTGGTGTGCCGTCCGCATTCTCACGATACGGCACAGGTAACCAGCGGTGCCCGGGAAATGCGCCGTCAGGTCTGTGCCGGAAGAACTTTGTATAGTTGAAATCGCTGGGCCCCTCCCACCAGGGCAGTTCTGAGGCTCGCCAATTTCCAGAGGTGTGGAAACTGTAGTCCGTGTAGTTGACGATGCGTGATGGGTTCCAGTCATCTGGCGGATTCAGCTCTGGAAGATAGGGCCTGACAACGCCCAGGTGCTGGTGGACCCAACTGAGCGATGGCTGATTCATGATGTTGGCCGAGACAATGAATCTCTCGGGATGGCTGAGCCGTGACTCCACGAGGGTGGGTATGGTCGTGTCCTCGATGAAGACGATGTCGTCGTCAATCTTTATGTACATTGTCCCGTTTTGCACCAAGTCGTACGATGTCCGGTAATCTCCACCGTGGTAGGTGATGTTCTTTCGTCGATACGAGGGAGAGGTTGCGACCATCTTGTCCAGCCATAACAAATCTTGGGTCTTGTTCGTGCGCGCTATCCAGATGACTTGGTCAAGGATCCCTCCATTCTCCGCGAGATTTCTCTGCAGCAATATGTGAGTACTGTCCACCAGGGCAGGTGCAAGTGCCCGCGTACCTTGAGGTAGCAGTCCAAGATCGACACGGTCGCTGGCCTTCCATAGAAGACCATAGCAACGACGGACAAGTTCGCAGGCTTCTTGAAATCCGTGACACCCTCCAAGTTGCCCTTCCCCGACACCGACCAATTCTTGGGTTGCTTTCGAAAGGCAGGGAGCGGTGGTGTGGCGACATGGGAAGGAGCGCCGAACCAATGCCAAGTGGTGATGAGAAAGGCGAGGAGGGCCAATATGGCCAGAGTCGTCTGCCTGCTGTTCAAGGCTGGATGAGCATTTCCCAGTCGCAAAGGTCTGTAGCCTCTCAACTGCGGAGCAAACACCATCGATGCAGCGACTGCGCGTCTGCAGCAGTCATGGAGAAGAGGGCGAGGACGAGCAGGCAGAGACGGGGACAGGCGCAAGGGTCCCGTCCTTGAATGGCGAAGTACTCGGCGGTGCCTCTGGGTTTAGGGTTCTGGATGGAGTCGAGTTCAATCGTCTACGGTGGTAGATTGGCGAAGGGGTGATGCTACTGTATGTGGAGGCGGATATTAATCATGGCTCTGGCAGAAGGGGGTGCTTGGGGGCAAGACCAGCATCCCACGATGCAGGCCGGACGAGGGCCACGCTCATGTCTCCATGGTGTTTTGAGCGCAACTGGTTTCAGAGTCGCCGCGCCCCAGACCGCAGAGCCAAAATACCTACTGCCAGTACTCGGTAGAGCCGGACCCTTTGGCGGAGAAGCTCCGAGGGGGGCCTGGTCCAGGTCCAGGTCCAGGGACACTTCTCAGGCCACAACATCAACAACGACTGCAACCCCTTCCAGGCCATGGCCTCGAAGATGGCCAGCTGTTGCCGCGCTTTCTGACATGTTCCTGAACAACAGAAGGGGGGGGGGGGAGGGGGGTGCCTGGGGAGGTCGGATACACGACGACGCGTTTGGGAATGCGCCCTAGAACTACCCGGCCATACATATCATGCCTGCATGTAGAGACAGACAACTCAGTTTGACGACGATCGCTCAACACAGGGCTGACTGCCGTCCCAACCCAGAGTAGTGGTGCAGCTTCCCGCCAATTGTCATCCCCTCGTTCAGCTGGAACACTCGTCTGGAAGATCTGTAGAACGATAGCACCGAAAGGTTGACACAACCCCGTCCTCGCAACAAACCCACCTGAAGCTGACCATCGTCGCCTCCAAAATGCCCTCGGTCGGTATCTTCCTACTGTGCCTCCCAGCCGTCTTCCTCTGTTCTGGAGCCTTCCTCTACGATTTCAACGAGACCCATGTCTATAACCCGAACTGGCCGCCTCACGCGCGCTTTCACAACGGTCAAACCATGAGCATGGCAGCGGCTCTTGGAGCGGCGACACTGTGGTAGGCAACATCGTGCCCTACATCTCAACGAACGACGTCGAGTCCTTTGTCATACCTGCTAGGAGACTCCACTGATGCATGTGCTTCCTAGGTACGCCATCCGCTCCGCCTACCTACCAACAGCGGCGCAGAAGCGCGAGTCTCTCTTCGCGGCTGCCATCATTGGGAGCATGTACGCCGTCACCGGACTCAGCGCCATCCTCTACCCTGGCTCTGCGGGATGTGACCCGGATCTATGCGGTCCTGAAGGGACGTTTGTGCAAAAGTATGTTTTCGGGCCCCCGCTGTTGGTAACCTGGACGGGTTATGCCTTGGAGATGAGGAAAGTGGGCCGTGCGTCTGGAAAGAAACAGGCCTGAGTGCCCGATCGCCATGGTGGAGAGCTTCTGCCATTCGACGAGAAGAGCTGGATCAAGTTATCTTGCCTGATCGATCTGACTCCGAGTAGAGCTTTCATCATCCCTCTTGCGATCAATTGGGCTGGGTATTGGGCAGCTACCAGGAGACCGGCTATGTGAGTGGCGAGACGAGAGACAATCTGACCCCGATCTGGATCAGGAGCAAGGAGCATGTCAAGTCCGCAGCGAGCATTGACGTCAAACCATCTGAATTGTATTGCGAATCCTCTTAATTCCATTCTTTGTATCCAAACGGCTCGTCTGAATGTGGTTTGAAAGATACAAGGCTAAACCCGATGATCAACCGTGTCCATCCATCAGAGCGTGGTGATGAATCTATGCTAGCACGGCTATTGTGGACCCCACGGTGCCCGTTTAATCATATTTCCACGGCGGACGGAGAGGTCTTCACCGCACACAAGACAAAACCGACAGCACATGGTTTCATACAGGGAAAAGGAAAAGAGTGTCATGAATCTGTAAAACGACAGACGGAGAGGTCTAGGTATCTACGGTATATAAGGTAATGCATCGGGTGGTCCTAATCTATCATCCACCACCACAAAGGAACGTTTCCATACAAATGGTAAGGGAGAGAATGGATAATCCCATCACACCTGAACTCCGATAAGAGAACTTGCACGCATTTAAAAATTATCGACCTTCGTATTCGTATCTTTGATTCGTATCCTGGGTCCCGCTTTTCTAAAGACACCAGGCAAACTCGGTTCCTTGTTCGTTGTTGTTGTCTGGTCGAATGCATATAAGCATGACGTCTAAGGCTTGGATAATTGGGCTTTTCGGAAGAATTTGAAGTAGCCCACGCAGATCACCTGACAGACAGAACGTTAGCTTGTGCTTTATAAGCAGGAAGATGGATGGATGTGTGAGCATACCAATTGGCAGATGAGCGCAACCCAGAAGACGGCTTTCGGAACTCCTCCCGCGGCGAGGTTGGGGAAGACATCGCCAGGACCAATCTTGTTCGGCGCGGAAAGTCTCGCCAGTATCGTGACGAAAGCCCCGATCATTTGTGACACGATGAAGACGAAAATGAGGTGGAATCTGTGGTGCGTTAGTCTTGCCAAGAAAGGGGGAGAATTCGGGTGCAATTACCTCGTGAGAGTCATAAGCAGGATCATTCCGAATCCCACATTCTGCAGCGCAGCGAGAGTACCAAGCCAGAGCCAGATACCTCGGCTGACGAGGGCACCGGCGATCGGCCCAGCCCAAGGAATATGGTTTCCGAGTCCTGATATTCCCCAGAGCATTTGGCACCAAGCTGGTGCGCCGAGGGCGATGGCGAAGATCGGGATGATCCAAGTGTGTGATTTGGATAGTCTTCCTAGAATGAAAAGACTGGTAGCCCAAACCCCAACGAAGAAAAACAGGATGAGGAGAATAAGGGCCCAGACTGGTGCCACCTTGGACGACCATAGAAAGGTCCAGTTTCGACCGTAATTGGTGGACAGCCAGTATCCTTGCAGAACGACCATAAGCCAGAACCAGTTGGCGATTCCCTTCTTAAACATGGCTCTGTAGAAAGAGGGAACAACACCAGGTTTCTGTCGATAGTAATCCGGGAGGCCGAGAAAGATTGCTGTGCCGCAACCGAAGAAGAGGATTGCAAGAAGGATACAGATCGGGAAGATGACTTTCGGTGAGGGGTCGCTCGTCAAAGTATCGCCTCTGGAAATTGAAACTCCAAGTCCCCAAAGGAAGGTGATGAACAACTGTTGGGTACCTGTAATGACCACGGCTCTCCATGCCCATACCTGTGTTGGGGTGCCGCCTTCAGTACCAAAGTTGAGGGAGAAGTAGAAAGAGCCAGCTGCTGATCCAAATGAGTATAGACCGTTGCAGAGATTCTGCAACCAGCCCTTGGCCACAGAGTCGTCCACATATACAGAAACGGCCAGGAAAAGAAGCGCGAGCCCGAAAAACCCAAAGGGTGCGGATAGGACCCAAATGGATTGGGCTCGGCGGTAGAGAATCCAAAAGCAGAGGGAAGCTGCCAGGTAAATGCTGCACAAAGTGTACAGTTGAGGGGCGGATTCACCCTGAGCTCCAGTGAGCAAGGTGATTTGCAACGAACTGATGGAAGCAAGTTGTCCAAACGCGAGCAGGAAACAATAGATGTTCCACGTGCCGATCTTGCTCGCCATCAGTCTTTTCAAACGATCGGGCGCTTCGTAGTCCTCTCCAAGAATGTCTCGGTATTCGCTCAAAGACTCTCTTCTTGAAATATCATTTCCAGGCTCATCGAGAACAGCGGTGGATGACGATGACCAATCTCTTTTCAATGATGCGGTATGGAATTTGTTGAACCAATCCTTTTCACTGTTCACAATGTAATCATCAATAGTAGCTCTACCCGAAGATTTTGCCGACTTCAGATCCATCGTGTCCAGTTGCATGGAGAGGCGTTCGAAGTATTTGCCTTTGGAGTCATTGAACGCCGGAGTCACTGTACGTGACGTTCTGGGTCTACTCGGGTCTGGGACTTGGAGACCAATACCACCCGTCGGAGATGGCGGACGCGAAACGTTAGGAGAGTTGGGAATGCTATTGAGATCTATCACAGAATTCCCGGCCGACAGCATTGGCGACGGCGGTCTGGTCGAGGCAGCACTGGGTCCAGCACTCGGTCTAGGGCTCCGAAGTCCTGTTATGATCGATAGACTTGCAGTGGACGCGTTATTGATCGTACCCAGCAAGCCAGTTCCCGATGGATTTTGTGCAACTTTGTCGGACTTCTTGATCGACGTGGAATACAATTCTTCCAAGCCTAAATTTAACACGTTATTCATCTGAAATTTCATGCAAGATAGCGCGCCACCTACCTTCAATCCACTGCGCAACAGGAAATCTTTGGACGACTGAGTAAGCGCGCATCATGGCTCTCGTGTCGTAGTCTGATGCAAGTGCAGCGTTGATTGCAGAATGGAATTGCTCCAAAAGATGTTTTGGAGTCATCGATTCTACGGTGAACCTATAGGTCAAGCAAATCAGCAACGAGCCCAAGGTCGTTTTGTCACAGTCGTTGATAGATTGACAAAAAAGCTGACGTACCACCATCCAGGCATATGGCCGAAGCCACCTACACGGCTGCCTACACAGAGCGCACCTTTTCGACCAAACTCCACAGCAACAAGTCCAAAAGGCTCGTCACGAGAAGGCATCAAGGCGAACTCGGCACCACTGAAGATGTAGGGTGGCAGCGCGGTAAACTTAGGCGCTGAATAAACTCGTCCAGGGAATTGGACCATGAGCTTCTCGAGTTTGAGGGCGGCGAACTTCCCATGGAGATCGATAACAGGCCCAACGCAGATGAGTTGCGTTCTCGGGTTCTTAGCGAGGATAGCAGGGAAAGTGTCGGCGATCAAATCAATCCCTTTCTGCTGACTCCAGCGACCGACGAAGATGAATAGTTCAGCCTGTGTGAAGCATTAGCGTTTGAAACTTGAAGCGGTTGATCAATCATTACATCTGGATCCACAGTTAGACCGGCCCATTCTTGCGCCTGTCGGCGATAAGCTGGTCTCTTCTCTTCTTCAGCAAGGTCGATGTGAACACTTTTGCGCTTCATATTCTTGTCCCAGGGCGCGATGTCAGTCGGATCTGGATTAGGAAGTGAACCAATCTTGTCAAGACACCAAAAGATGGGGTACCGTGCTAGAGAACGTTTTCCATATTTCTTAGACACACCGACAGCTCCAAAACCCTGCAGGAAGTTAGTACCAAATCCAGCATTTTGATCCAAGGAAGTGATGGAAATGACTTACCGCTTGGTGGAAGTGTAAATAAGTTGCTCCAGCGTGCAACAAGTTGAAGACCTCTCCAAATTGGATGTACTTCTTGACGACCTCTTTCTCAAGGTTGAAGATTTGGCAGATATCGTTCATCTCGGATGCAGTTCGGAGAGGCCACATGCCCTGGAATTCAGCATTATGGAGAGACAAGCAGCATGGAACCACGGCGGGTAACAGATACAATGGAGCGGCGGCGCCATGGTAATCGTTGATATGGTAGATGTCAGGCTGGAAGCGGCGGATGGTCTCGGCGATGCACTGATTCCAAGTTGAATAATAAACACCGCTCTCAAGATCGTCCATGCGAGCTGGGTATGGATCTGCTTTCGTTCGCTTCCGGAAAACTGGTGCATCTAGAAGAACGTAGGTGATGTTGTTAAGCACGTGGTAGTAGACGGCCACTTCGTATACTTGACCCAGCAGCGTGACTTCAATGCACTGCGCATTCGAGTTCTCCTCAAAGGGATATTCCACATCACCGATACAGGGGACGACCCATATCAGATCCTGATGGGTAGCCTGTTTGGCCATGAGGGAGGACATGACACCCAACCCACCGATTTTGATTTTGATTGCCCAATCTTCGATTTCATATTCCATTGTTGCCATGACCACCTTTCTTCGTGCTGGTGAGCCAGCATCTGCAGCAAATGCTGAAGCGATCGCTACATCCCGGTTGGGGTTAGGCGAAGGAGTCCTGTCTTTCTCATTTACGCCTTCGCTCTTGGTTGACAGAAACGTCGGTAGGAAGGCAGTGAGCGTCGAAACGTGAAAGAACCCCGTGGCTTTGTCGTCATGAGCTCCGATTCGATTGAACTTGACCTTGTAGAAGGAAGCCATAAATGCGCGAACTCCCAAAATGGCGGTCAGCAGAGGGAGAATGCACAGAAGTACGATGGCGACGGCTTGAGCTGCGGAGGATCCATGGGGGATCAAGGTGTATCGGTAGGTGCCATCGTTGACAAGCAAGCGATAACCAAGGTAACCACGGGGCGGCGCACTGGAGATGTTCACAGTGTTTTGGGCCAGACTGTCAGGAGGCAGCCAGTCAAGGACGCCATCCTGATCCACGTCGCCGTATGCTGCGCTTTTGTCGAGATTTCCATCGGGATTGATGCCCCAGATGTTGATCATGATCATCGACGGCCACTCGTCGAACAGGTCGAAGGTCCAATTTCCTACCGAATTCTGCGACATTTTGTTCTTGAGTCCAGCATCAGATCCCCATTTGTTCCAAGCACCCACAACCCAAGCATGTGGCCACCGACGACTGGGGTGGTCACCATCTCTTAAATCGCTGTGCTGAACGTGGTCACTACTCCCGGTCATGCCTATACACTGTTAATGTGGCTCGTGTGTAAGGGGATTGGGGGACTTACGACTCCAATAATGTAAGATGATATGCTCGCCTTCCCATTTCTGATCATCTGTGCCGGACCAAGGCTGCTTGACAATAGTAATGTTCTCTCCGGTGTACGTTGTCCAATCGCTAAAGCTTGAGCCCCAGTTTGTGGAGTATCGCACTTTGTCCGCGCCAGCGGCCGTTTGCGAGACATACAAATTGCCAGAGGCGTCCTTTTGCAACAGACCTGCCGTGAAGTTGGCCAACGTTGGGAAGACCATAGGATTATTCGTCAAACCCACGCGGAACATGAACTTGTCTGTAGTGTTGGTAGACTTCGAGCCATTGGAGTCAGAAGGATTGTTAAGTGTGTACGTGTGGACGCCGTGGGCGACATTGGTAAGTTTGGCAGTATACTTCCACAAGGTGGGTTGTTCCGCGACGTATGATGTCTTTCCAGCGGTGACCGATCCACAAGACACTGATGATGCGTCGAGCTTTGCGACCGCGCCAGTTTGCGTGGTAGAGTTTATCGTGAGACTGTTGGTGATCGAATCGCAGTCCATTGCCATAGAGAACCCGATGTTAATTTCAACGCTCTCAGTCTCGCCAGCGGCGACAGTTGAGCGCAAGCGAGCATCATGGCCTGGAACCACCTCCGTTATCACTGGCCTGGGCTGCTCCCACTCTGCAGTCGGCACGAATGCCTTGAACTCCCAAGGTCGCATGTCTATCGATGGGAGACATCCTTGATTGTCAGTCGAATTTTCCAACCCCAGGCTGAAAGTGGCGCTGGACAGAGTGTATTCCTCGAAGGGATAGAATAGATTTTTGATCGAAGTGCCTCCAGAGAAAGCTGAAACCAGGACCCCGTTCGACGAGGAGGTGTTTCGACTGCTGCAGTCGAAGTCGTAAGTCTTGGTCGTGTTCTCATTGTGGAAAAGCAACCAAACTGGTTGATTTCCATGTCCAGAAGTGAAATCCTGCACCTCGGTATTGCGTCCTCTGTACACGCTCCAAAGTCCGTGAGGCGAGGGCAGATTTCCACTGCCTCGTAGATGGAGGTTGTATATCCGGGTAGACAGCGTCGTCAGGTTGTAACCGTCGTTAAGAACAGGATACTGCTCACGAAGCTCAAACATCCGTTTCAAGATATTTCGCATGGGCCTGGACGGATCACGGTGATCAAGAGAAACGGAATCGTCGTGGCAGCCTTCAAATGATTTCTCAAACGGCATGTCAACGTAGACCTCTTCACCCAACTGATAGCAGCCGTGTGCCTGCCAACCGCTGGCTGAGGCCATTGGTGTTCGACCGAAAAGATAATCCGGGGCCAAATTTTCCAGGACGTAGTGCTCTTGTTCTTCACCGAAAAGAATCATGGGAATTCCGGGAAGTTCCAAATTAGTCACAAAGAAACCCAACAACTGTCTCTGTGTACCATTTGCAAGTGCAGGCCAGCGGAAAACATCCTGGTTGGTCATACCTGGTTGGGATGTGAGTACTGTGGTTGACAAAAGTTGCACTGTGGCCCTTACCAAACATGTGGCGAGGATCAAATAGACCTGTATTCGCGTTGACCATGTCGTTTGTTTGGAGAATGTCGTTCCACATCTCCACCCAATCCACGCCAAGTGATCCCCATGGCCCATCAAGGCCTAAAAACCGAGTCATAGAACCATACACATCGTACTGGAACGCAGCACCGTCAAGAGCGGTATGGCCGAACGGGCGAATGAAAGAATCGGCGTCCGTGGCGTTACTCGTATGGACAGCATCCCCAGCGAGTGTAAGCGCTTGATCTGGTTTTTTTCCCCTCCCAAAGTACACCGCTGCGAGTTTTGGATCACCGACAACTTCACCAACCATAAGGAAATTGTCTTTTCCTACTTTCTTGGCGCATTCTCTTTGGTAGCTGGAAAACGCCGCCATGGCATCGACAGTAGTCTGAACGGCCTTATCCATGCTAAAATCATTGCTATTAGTAAACAGTCAGAAAATTTATTGCACGAGTGGAAATACCGGAACCCATCGATATCTAACTGGGTAATCTGCATGCAGGCCATGACGTTGATCTGAATAGGTTAGTACTACTTCAAGTCTCTTTCGTCAACTGCAGTAGGCTTGCCTTCTCCAGCACATCTGGGCGCCATTCCCTGAGACGATCCTGCACGGACGCAAATCGAGAGAACTGGTTGATATAACTTGGATAGGCGCCCGTGCCTTTGATATCACCATAAAGATCGAACTCGCTTTCTCGACAACCATGGTATTGATTCAACACATCAGCTTTCGCCATGTATCCATTCTGTTCCCAAATTGCTGGCATTACGCAGGACTCATTTCGTGCATCGCCGGGTTGAAAATCGTGATAACGGCGCTGTGGATCCTTCCATGTATAATCATGCTCGTCAAAGCTAAACGGTACACTCGTGTTAGTGTATGGTGCCGCGAAGGCGAGCAAATTGCCCATGGTTGCCATCGTATGATCCAAAATCAAGTACATGCCACGGCGGTGGATCTCGTTTACTAATGCGCGCCATTCTTCGATGTGACCGTCTAGAGAAAGTGATGTTAAGTTTCGCTTGATCTCGCGACAAGTAGACAAATTTTTGACTTACGATGGCGGTCGAGGAGAGTGAAGTCCAGAGGGCCGTATCCATCAGCAGACCACGGCATATTGATCATCATACTTCCTGTGAAGTATATCGCCTTGGCTAGCGCGGGATTAGTCACCGGACCATCGAAAGCATTGCAAATCAGGTTGAAGACAGCGAGTGGCAGTATAGAGAGGATGATGATGGACGCCCTAGCAGACTCTCATGATTGAAGATGTCAGAAGTCCGCCATCCTCGGGTCCTTCGTGCAACCAGCTCCCGAAACTAAAACTCTTACCTCCCAAACCCTGGACATAGTCCAAATCCGACATGATACCAGCGACATCGCCTCCAAAACGAAACTGGTTGCTCATCCAGTGATGCTCAAAGACCGTGTTGTTTGCGTTGTTGTTGGTTGGGTCGCCGTCGACGAATCGATCGATGGTAAGGACGTAGAAGGGCATTCGCCAGTTCTCCGGCGAGGGGTGGTATGTGTGATTCTCCCATTTTCCTGAGTAGTCCTTTGGCTCTATGGCATTCTGGTTCTCGTTCAGATTGTATCCAACCTGGGCAGGGTCGTATCGTAAAGCCAGACACTGCTGTAGCAGCAAAAATAAATAAAGAACGACGACCATGGTCACCATTGAGTAGAGTTCAAACTACCATGACAATCCAGACTAACGAGTGTCGTGTAAAGGGTTCAGACGGCTGGAAAAGAGAGCGATTACACCGCAAAGGAATTGAGGAATGCAGAGTGTAGAGAATGTTGAGAAAGAATGGAGAAGAAAACAAAAATAGATGCTCTGTGCTACCTTCAGTTGTACATCATTATGGTCCCCTAGCATGGTCAAGGACGTACTTCCTAGCGTAGATTCTCTCCTCTCAGCTATGGACACTGGACCGGACAGTTCGCAAGCATCCCCGGGCACCTACCCGCTAGAGGAACCACTTTTGTGTGGAAATGTGGGAATCTCTCGCCAAGATCCATGCCACTGACATTGTTGAATCCTGGCGGAATCCGTTTGAAACCTCCAAGCGCGGCTGCAAAGGCTCGTGCAAGCCGCTTGGATGACAATCTTTCGGGACGCTGCCGTCACTAGTTCGCGATAGCCAGCGTCTCGGAAGCAGACTCCTACCGGTGCCATGCGTTCGATAAGGCGAGGATCTCTGCACTCGATGTGGCATTGTGGACATTGGCAAATTATCGCCACAACGCGCAAGCAGTTGGATGCCATGGTGTCGAGTTCGTATGCCTGGCGTTTGGCTAGACGTTGAGAAATAGGGAGACTGAGCTACTCAGGCCAGGGAAAGGGGAACGACGCCGTGTCTCTTGGCACGTCTTGCGAGAAGACATGCATCCACGCTGATCGAGATGCAGGAATGACTGTTGGACACGAAGATCAGCAAAGCTTCGCCTTGTTCTTCGTCGCGTCCGGAAGATGCCAGCGCGGGAGTGACGTGCTACGGTGAAGACAACGACGCGCGCTTGAGTCAAGGCCGGAGGGGAGGGAGGTGAGGTGAGGTGAGGTGAGGTGAGGACTGAGGACTACAGGACTAGTGGCCAAGGAGGATGTCGATGCCCCTGCCCCTGCTGCGCTGTGGGTCGTGGCAGTGGGATGCATGCGCCTCTGGATGCTTAGTGAGGAGTCTAGGACGCCTGGGCCGGGTGATGATGATGATGGTGATGGTGATGCGCAGGACTGCTGTGTGCTGAGGTCGGCGGCGATCTGGTTGGGGGGATTCTCAGGGGCCAGGACTCCAGGAGCGAGACCCCCTAGCTGCGCCGCCATAGCCTACTAAAGTGACCTGACAGCACAACGGCTTTTTAGCATCCCCCAACGACACGCTGAGGACGACGTCGGAGCCTAGGACGCCTCCCTTTACTTCCTTCCCTTGCCTTCCCTTCCTTTTCCTTTCCTTGGCTGGTGTCGCTCGTTCCCCTCGTTCATCGTCGGTGTATCGAAAACGAGCGGCGACATCCGTTCCGACGTGACTCAGCCTGATGCTATTCATCCAATCTAGTATGTATGTATGTATATGGCGTTGAAGGACAGCAGTAGTCAGTAGTCGCCCTGCGATAACACCCGCCATCCGCCATCCGCAAGACCGCACGCTAGGCAAAGATCCACTTGTGTGACTTGAGATCATTTGTGCCACCTTGCGGCATTCGTTTGTTTCCTCATACCCTGCCGCATAGCGCCTGGTGGCGTTTCTGGATGCAGCTACTCCGTGAAAATCAGCAGTTCCAACCCGAGATGCCCTGGTGAGCATCGCACGCACCGTCCCAGCCGAGAGATATCGCAGAGCAATAGTGCGGCCCTGCTCAACGGCCGGCACCATCTCCTTCCTTTGCAAAAGCCACACACACATACACCCCACGAGAACGGGATGGGAGACGCAGCCCGGTTTTGTGTCCGACGTGTCTCGTTTTCTCGTTTTCGACGCCGTTGATCGTTTTGGTGCGAAGGGCGGAAGATATTCGCGTGTCGTCGTGTAGTCTGTCTGATTATTGCCCAGTTGAGACGACAAAAACCAACGAGTGGTCTCAATGCCCCAGTACCCAGCATGATGGAATCTGGGTTGAGCGGAAAGACATTTTTAGACCACCCCCCCGTTGTTGTCTCAGAGCAAAACACACGGCCTCCCCAATCATTTGCTCCAGGGCTGTAGAGATCCATGACGGCCGCCAATAACCGTTACAGAGGACGAAAGCAACTGGTTGTTGACCTGTCGCATGAGATCTGTCCGCTGCCGACGACACAAACCAGAAATGGTCAAGCTGCCGTTCAAAGATACCTTTCATCTTGGGAGTTTCAGGTGGAGATGGCATTTCATTTCAACAAAGAAAAGGTAAAGTCGGGATAATCAATGCTGTTTTGCCGGGGACGGGCTCGGGCTCCCACCATGTGGGGATGCCTATCGCCCGAACGATTGATTGGATTGATTGCAGGGCTGGATCTTGGAAACAATAATTCCAAGCCCTCGACTCGTCCATTTTCGGATGCGAGCACCTCGCTCCACTCACTACGCACTCACTGTTACGGAGTAAATCCAAGCCATCACTCGGGTATCCACCATGAGGGAGATGACCAACTCATCAGGTTCCGCTTAATGTTCCCTGAATTCCATCGCTTACCACGCGAAGAGAAGCAACAACGATAAGGAGCTCGATGCAGCCATCGGTTTTGCAGCTTTGTTAGCTGGGCAAACTACGAACCGCTAACATCAGTTGCATGCAGCTCGTTCCCAAATCTCACGAGAGAGAGAGAGAGGCTTGAGGCTGTGCCAACTGTCGGCTGGGAATGTTCGGACGCCTCTTTTGGTAGATCTGATTCGCTGGACGAAACTACTAGTACATATCGTGGGACCCTTTTTGTCCACGCAAAAGCCACCATTCCTCCAACATGTAGGGCTGGAACGCAGATTTCTTGTTGATCCCGCGCTTTGATGCTTTTCTGCTGTACAAACACCAGAATTCGATCTAGCACCGTTCCGCGGCCCAAGCGAGCCATCCAGAGCGATCCCTTCCAGAGGACGAGATAAAATCCGCAATGTTGGCAGGCTTCGACACGCAAAGATCAGCATGAAGACCAAAATTAGGCGCAGTAAGCACCAGTACAGTACCCATTATAGATTGTTCGTTGTCACTGGGATATCAATGAAATCAGATCGACCTTCCACTACCCGCTAGGAACTGTCGGGCACTTTCTCGCACCTGTTCGAACTTCACGAAACCGACACTCTCACTCTCCTAGTGATGGAGCATAGCAGCCCAACTAACGAGCTCCCTCGCGCACCCAGTCTTGGGACAATGGTAACACAGTTACGCGTGAGCAGGCGAGCTGAGATGCCGTTTGAGGTGGCCGAACTGTCCGAACCCGTTGTCACCTAGAAAACAACGTGGAAACCTGCCCGTTCCACGTCTCAAGATCTCTCTGTAGCGATGCTCTGGACATTGGTCTCGCGCCCTTTGATGCCAGCCGATGAGAATTCCGGGTACATGTGCCATCGAAGTCCGCGGAAGATGGAATCGCGATCCATTCTTCGGGCATTCCACTTGGACAGGACCCGGTTTCTACCTAGGGGATGGGGGAAACACCGCTAGGCTCTAGCAGCTGTGAATCCGGCTTTACAGAAGACGAGATTTGCGATGCTATACACACACACACACCATGATTATTATGATTATCATTATGATTATCATCATTTTAGTATGTATATATTTTTTTAAATTCATTTTTTTTGCCTTGATTTTTTCTGGTTCCCTAGTTGACAGTAGGTAAGGTGGGCACGCTTACCATGCGGGAAGTAGTAGTGATTGGCGTTCTCGAATGCGCCATCGCACCTCAGTCATGGCACCATCGAGCGGTGAAGCGAGTCGTCGATGCCAGGCGCTGGTTTGCAGCTTCCATTGTTGACTCTTGAATTCACGGCTACCTACTTATCTGGCACTGCATTCATGCGTCGGTACCTAGTGCCCAGTGAACATGCAGAGCTTTCACGTGCTGCATGGCATGGCATTGGAAGCTCCATGCCGTGCTGTGAAGTCTCTCGATAACCAGTCTCGCATTCGTGAAATATAGCGTTGGATGATCTTGCGGATGAGTGGGGGATTATCTATGGAGAGAGAGAGAGAGAGAGTGCACTACAAGTTTTGCAGCAGAGTGCTGGTGAGGCGTTTTGATGTCGGAGACTCAATAATAATGGAACAACTAAGGACAGAGGTCTTTTCTTTCTTTCTCCCGCCACCACCACCACCTCCACTCATGACTCGTTTGCGAGAACGGGACAGCGGAAACACTGTCGTTCTCGGCCCACCACATGTCTTATTTGTGTCTGTGAACTCTGCCGCATTTGCCCCCAACTCATAATTTCAACGTTTGCTTTGGAACTCAATGCCGTCCTGTGCGAACAGAAATAGGCATGGTCCATGATCTGATCCATGGCCAAACATGCCTGTAATTTGGATTGAGGAATTCACTTGATGCAAAAGAGCTTGTATAATATTCTAGACTGTACACGAAAACAGCCTCAAGTCCCCGCAAGATAACAGGCAGCCCCCCCCACTCAACTCCAGACCTCTTCCGCCGTTCCCTACTCAACTCGGGCTTTCAGAGGGAGGTCCGCAGACTGTTCACCATGACTTCCACGCCGGGCCATCTCAGCGAAAACTTGGTCAGCAAGGACATGGCTGTTCCAAAGGCGCGGAACAGGTCAGATCGTGGAATCTCCTTGTTGTCGAAATCCCTCTTGATGTAAGTCCCAGCAAGATGTGTCCAGTAAGGCGTGACAAACGTTGCGATGAAGCGAGGGTGCTCATACGACCGCAACAAGCGGATAGCGACCAACGGTGAAGGCTCAAGTAGAAGCTGCGTTTCCAGAGTGACAGAACGTACGATGGGGTGGAGACCCTCTCCAGCAGTGTCGATGACAGCAAGTGCCTCGTCAAGAATGGCACCGCTCTTTGTCGATGGGTTATTCCGGAAGCGTGCTTGTAAACGGTAGAGAGAGCACAGGAACTTGGATTGATCGGTAGGTTCGAACTCGATTGGGCCGGCCGGCTCCGGGAATGCGTTAATCCTATCTAGAGCCGTGGCTACTGTATTCTCCAAGACATATACAACAGAATGCAAAGACCACAGCAGAGGGTCCTGGTCGGGACCGTCTGTGTCAGCGAGCCCAATTGACAAGCGAACAGCAAATGCAATATGTTGCCCAATATTGCCGCTAGCAGGATCAAGCAAGGAATGCAGAGCCAGCAGCGTCGCAACCTGTAGTGTTGCTAGGGTAGGTTCCACCGTTGCGTTTCCAATGTTGACCAATGCTCGTCGATAACAAGATGCCCCCAACCTTGAGAGCTTCGGATGCTCCGGGGAGGACAGGCATGAGATGGAATAAATCATCTGGAGAGCAAAGGCATCGTTGGGTCCGTTCATTGCCCCGTTGAGCAACAAACATGGCGATGATGGGTCGAGAATCGGATAGACCTGATGGATTCCGGAGAAGAAATTCGTAACAAGGTATTCGTGTAGCTCCGGGCTGATTTCAACATCTTCGACATCCAGTCCCAGGATTGGAAGCTCCGGAACGTGACTGCCTGATCGAGGGTGGATCGCTGGCGTCTCTATGATGTCTCTGATGAGGGTGTTGCCGCCAAGATGCCTGTATGTCCCGTTGTTGTGGGCAAACTGATGCAGCACACGAGTGGAAGAAATTGGATGTGCCGCTGGCTGTATGACTTGGGTTTGTTGCGGTTCATTAGCAGTCAACTTCGGCGTCTCCTTGTTGCGGTCAGTCTGAAGATGGTTGACGAGAGATGCGATGTAACTACGGCAATCAGCGGATATTCACTTTTCCACAGATCTTTCCGCCTTATGGATGAGTAGTTGTCATGACGGCCCCTCAGCCTCACCCGTTCTGTGTCCCTCGCGACACAAGTCTTGAACGAGTGATCGTCTGCAATGCAAGGTCCATAGCGACGAATTCCTGTCATCTCGCCAGAAACTTGTCAATATCGATCCGAGGGTGCGGATGATGGACTCGGTCAGAGTTTGTCGAGGGACACTGGATTGATGAAGCCACTGCACTGGCACGACAAGTGTCCAACAAGGCAACACACTTCCCCCTTATCCGCGCCCGACGTACCTTCTCGGCAGGTCCTCTTGCAGAACGTGGTCGTGGTATATGCAGTCGACTTTCTTCTTGGCACAGTTTCGACAGGACGGGAGCTGAGTTGTCGCCAGTCAGCGTACGGATAGTCGAACACCAGCCACACAGGGAGTCCGACTCACCTCGGTGTCGCATCTCCTTCGTGCGTGTCGACACCGAGAACCTGCGTGGGCTCGGTCAGCGGCGTGAGTCGCGATGGCAGAACAGCTCCAGGTTCAACGCACACGCAGGCAGGGCCGCGAGCAGCGTGCTAAGATCTAGCGCTTCGACGCCCACGACAGCCATGGGCATGGGCATGGGCATCGACAGACGGGCAGAGGCATTCTTGTTCCAGCGATTCATTATTATTGTCCAGCCGCCGCACCACCATCTTCCAATGCGGGATCGGCTGCTGAGTCACGGCGAGGGTGAGGGTGGGGGCCCTGAGGGTGAGGGTGAGGGTGAGGGCGAGATTCAACCTCCACTGCCCCGAGCCCCCGAGCCCCCGAGCTGGAGCCGAGGCGCAGTGGAGCCGTCAATCTTGACCCTGGTGAGCACCGAGGCACTCCATTACGATTGCGGTACACACGACACAGGTGACAGGACTGTGCTGGCCTCTGGCTCAGGCTCAGGCTCAGGCTCTGGCTCTGGGAGCGTGATAGAGGCCCGGTATCTTTTCCTCCGCGCCCGCAACTCGCACGTACGGTACACTCCCGCCCACGACGACGCCGGAACCCTCCATAAGCCTCGCTCATCACCCACCACCCATCGCCCATCACCGCTCATCATGGACACAGCTCTCCTCACCGGAGATCCTCCTGACCACCGCCCCTGATCAGGTTCAGCAGAGATTCAAGGTACGTCCAGCACCCGCGCCGTGTCCGCAGTAGCTTGCTGCAGCCCGGCTTTCTCCGCCATGATTCTCCCTCGGGGCCTGGTGCTCGGTCAAGCGCTGGTTCAGCCGTCAAATGTCAGTTCCGAAACTACCCATTCTCAGAGTGGCACAGTGGCGTTGGTCGCCATCAATTCTGGCCACAGTCCACGCCAGCTGGAACACGCCAGGAACCACCTCGAAGCTCGCATTGCGCATTGCGAGTACACTTCTACGAACGAAGCTTCTGAGTCGCTTTCTCGGCCGCAATCCCATGACTGCATCACTGACGGCGAGCGGCTCAATCATGGCCTTGTGCTTCTCTGCCTTCCCCCCACTTATGGTAGGCGTGGGAGTGCAAACCACAAATTGATATCCCGAGGGAACGTCTGGAGCAGAATTGTCCAAAGAGTCATGGCAGTCTCCCACGAAGAACCGGAATGCTGACTACGTAAACCAGTCCCAGCATGTCTGCTCGCGTCCGCCGAAGAGCAATAGCCTGTGCTCGTTGCAGATTACGCAAGGTCCAATGCGACGGTGCATTTCCATCATGTTCGCGATGTTTGGAAGCTTCTGTGCAGTGTGCGTCAATGGATTCCACCACGAAGACACCCACTCCCCGTTCGATTGCCCAATTTTTGGAATCAAAGATTGCAGAGCTGGATCGCCGACGGGACCACTCACATACGCTATCTGCGACGTCCACATCTTCATTCCCGCCAAAAGATCGAGCCTTCGCTAATGATGGAGTAAATCGAATGCTCAATGACTTCACTCCTTCGTTCCTAGGTCTATCCAAGGCAATTCCCCTCGCTCGCTGCCTCATTGTAGAAACCGGTACTCGTATTCCTTCTGCGAAACGCTTTCTTGGCACAGTCAAGACAAATGACACATCGGTGTCGGACATCAATGAGAATCACCCGCGATCAATTCTGAATCCGCCTCTCACGACGATTCCCTTATCCTCGGTCCCGGTAGACGTAGCTGACTTTCTTTTCGAGCTCTATACATTGAGGGTCGTTCCTCAACATCCCATCTTCTACTTGCCAGACTTGATCGCCATGGAGACCAAGGTCTTCCATACGGTCTCGCCCGCAGATAAGAGTGTGACTCCCTACGAGATCTACACCCTCAGCTTGATTTTGGCCATAGCTTTATCGACCGCAGCAAGGACCAAGCAAGCACACGCGAACTCCATTGCCACTGGCCTATTTAAAAATGCCATGTTACACACGCCAACTATTCTAACGAACGACCTGCAGGGCCTGCAGGCGCTACTTCTTCTTGTGCAGTATGCATTTTTGAACCCAGGTTTCTGCAACTTATGGCTGCTCACGGGCATCTCGTCCCAGGCATGCTTGGATCTAGGTTTACATCAGGAATTGCCCGAACATCCCTCGATAAACTTCCTGGAGAGGGATATGAGACGCCGGATCTTTTGGTGCGCTTGGGAGATGGAAGCAGCCGTGTCCGGAGGACTTCTGCGTCCCACTGCCATGCCTCAAAGGCACATCACATGCGAGTTTGCCTCTAAAATTGAGGATCGGGCGATTTCTGCCAAGGGCTTCGACCCCACCGGACGACCCACCAAATTCACCTCACATTATATATGGAACTTTCGTCAGATAGAATGCGCCATAGTATCCGTACTCTTTCACAACGAGCCGATACCAGCAGGTCACGCTAGTTTGGAGTCGTGGATGTCGTTTCAGGAGCAAAGTATCGTTGAGTGGAAAGCGAACATAGATGCTGCAGCATCGGAAAACGAAGACAAAGACATGCAATCCCAGTTTCAGGAGATGGTCTTATACTCAACGATTGCCAAGGACTACATCATTGTCACTCTTTTCCGACCGTGTCCTGCCAATAAAGAACCTTCTGCAGGGCAGCTGCTCAAAGCATTTGCGGCAGCTCCAGCAGTCGCCAGAAACTACGCCAAACAAGCACAAGCAGCGCTGGGATGGAGCAAATATGTATTCCATCCATGTCATCATAGCTTCTCGGCGGCCATTGTGTTTCTACAGGCTCTACAAAGATACAAAGCCGAAATTGCTGCTCTCTACTCTTGGGACATGATCGAAACGTACATGGCTGAATTCTCCACGTTCTTCACCATGGTTCGAGAGCGCTGGCCTCAAGCATCAGGTAATCATGGCACATGCACGCACTTGTGATCGAATGCTAAAGACAATTAGGATGTCTCAACGAATGGGAGAAATTGCTCGCACCTGTGAAGAAGGACTATCTCGATTTTTTGCAGGAAAAATCTCGCAAAGCTTCTCAAGTAAATCTCGAGGTTCTTGCCAGTTTTATGGAGATCGGGCCGTCCGGCGGCCTTTTGGAGGACGCCCTCAATTTTGACGTCTTCAATCCTACCAGTCCGGCAGCAGACGACCTCTTTGGCTATATGCCCAATGATTGGAACGCCGAATTTGGGTTTGGGATGCAAGAAATGCCGTTTCTTTCGTATGACCTGACAGCGGGAACAGGTTCGATGCCAATTTGAACGATATAAAGCTCCGGACGGGGCCGTCGTCATCCTTTTTCCATCATACATTTTGCTGCAAAAATTGTAGCAATCTGTCACAAACTCGATCGCTTGGTCAGGACCTATTTTCAATGGAAGAGTACCGATATGAAACGGATGATTGTGTTCAAAATCGGTCGAGGTTTTGGTATCAAACCCCCATGGCGAACGATGTACAACACTCCAAGGGAGATACTCCCCATTAAACCGTAAGTGACTACCTTCCTCACCGTTGCATTGGTCCACATTTTTGACAATCTTAGCTTCGGGATCAGTCAGCCAATGTCGGCCACTTTTTTTGCGCCCTTCAGCTCTTCACTCTACCTCACCAGGTCCGCTGCTGCCTCCTCGTCTCGCTCGCCGGCTACGGCCGTGCGCTACTCCAAGACGTATGCTGGGAGCCATCCACGACTGAAATTACGATGGAGATGACAGCAAAACGAGTGGCCGAATTTACAGCTAATTCGCTGACTTGCGAGCCAATCGGTCAAACAGTCCATAATATACCAGTTGACGTACTGCCAGAAAACGATCCTCGCCCAATTCAGAGTGGGGAGAAAGACGGGAGCTTCAATTCCAGAATTACTCCAGCACGACGGACTCTAACGTGGATTGGATCTGCCTTGTGTGCGCAAACGTGCTATCTTCTAAACACACGGTCCTAAGAGCGCAACGGCCACAATCGTCAACAAAGCAAGAACGCGGGTCTGTTGTTCCTATGCCTCGTGGTCGAAGACGTGCTGCGGTGCATAGCCACAGAAAGTTTGATGACAAACACAAATGAAATTATAGAGGCACCGGGTCCTCAGTTTGTTGTGGTTGGCGGTTGAAGAGCCACCATAAGCTTCCAAGAAGCATTTGCTCGAAAGCAAAGTAGGAAGCATAATTACTACACAGATGTCAGTATCCGTTTCATCCGTTCTCTAAGATGAAGACAAATTCAACTACAGTCCTCGAATGTCTACATGGGCCATCAGCTCTTCCCCCGTTGTTACGGTCCTTGCGGTCAACCATCATGTCGTCCTCGCACCGGATTTTGTCTCATGGCATGAGTAGAGACACTCGGACGGCGCTACACCCATCATGCAGATGAGCAACATGTACACAGAAACCGGAACACCCGCCGCTTTGGGCGACTTACGGTTGATGATGAGAGAAATACTGCCTTCTACCACAGATCCCTAACACCTGGAGATCGCTTAACATGGTTGTGGAGTAATCGTGATGCTTGTCTTCTGTGCAGGACATCATAGCAACGTAGCCCACGTTAGCGAAGATCAAGACCGAAGAGAGTTCAATTCAGACAACCACAAAGATTGGAAGTCCTCGATTTTCATGCTAATCGCAGTTCATTTACAGCACGAGTAATCAGTCGAGTGACAGTGAAAGGAAGAAGAGAATTAATGCAGTAGCCCTGGTAGGCCCTGCATTTCCCAGCGTCCTCGTATTGAGCCAGGCACAAATTGACGACCCCCGATCCATGTTCTGAGGATCGTGGGAGCAATTGAAAACGAAGACCCCGGATATTAGGCTGTGAGATTGTTTCTACGTTTTATCTGTCTACGTGCACGAAGTTTGCTCCACAAGGCCTTCGTTTACGCGTCGTGGTCATTCCATTTGCTGCAGTGCTCATCAGAGACTATCGAGATAGACTCTAAGCCCCGATACACCACCGTAACATGGAAAGATGGAAAACATTTCGTTACAATATCGCCATGCCTATCATATATTCTCTTCTGTCAGCGGAATAGACATTCTTCCAATAAGGGCGTGCTTGAGAAGATGGTCGAGGCTTTGCATTGTTGGTGCAAGAATCTCGATCACAGAGAAGAGGCTGGGCCTGCTCATGAGATTTGTCTAGATATGTGGGGGCTTCATTGACCACATTGGGCCCTACATAGATCTCCGAGATTCTTGGACCCTGATTAGTGAATTCGACAGTCGTGGGGCAGGAACCATAGTTCAACCGATTGGGACTGCGCCTTTGTGTAATAGCACATAGACTATTTGTACTTTGCAGTCTGTGTTCTCCCAGTTCACGCATGGTTGAACCCTCTTTGGACGTTTTGAGAGCGAATGCAGCATATTAGTAAGCAATCTCGGAAGGTGACAGCACGGCGGGTTCACTTGTTCCCTATTCTTTATCCCTCGACATCAATCTTATTGGACCAAACCTCTTTGTTAGAAGATCAGTAGCGATAGTTTTCTGAGGAAGTCAAGAAATTCTCTATAGAAATCTATCAATATTAATGTTAATATTAATATTGTGTTAGTAGAGTTCAAATTAGAACGAAAAGTCGTCCGGAGACCGGGGGACTGAATTGATAAAGCCAATATGACAGCGGGATAAAACTTCACGTGCCATAAGGCAGCCGTGATCGAATTTGCTTTTGCTAAGCCACAAGTCAATGGAGGGACAATGACAAACCATCATCACTTCAACATATCAATAAACCCATTTCTTGGTCGACAGCCGCCATCCACGCCAAATACTAAGCCTCGCTCCATGGAAGCGCCTACTTCCCATTTCCTGGCTTTGGCCGACGAGCTACTCATTGCGATCATCTCTCTGGTCCAGGACCGACAATCCCTCAGCGCGCTCGCGCTCACGTGCAGCCGCCTCCAAGATCTGGCCGAAGACTTCATCTTCGATTCGCTCTTGATACGGAATGGAGAGCAAGCCCGCGCTCTAGCACGGATGTTCGCTTCGGGGAGAATCCGTCCGCAAGCCGTCCGCGATTTACAGATTCGGTGGCCCCATACCCTTGAGGATGGGATAGAAGACATCGGCTCGGTTTTGGAAGATTTCACGCAGCTCAGAAATCTCAGGATCGAATCGCCTTGTTGCAATGACAGTCCGTGGATCGAGCAGCCGGAGAAGCCGGCCCTTCCTTGGACTAGTGGGGGCAGGCTTGATATCTCGGGGCTGTTTGAGACTGCTCTGAGCCAAACTAGGTCTTTGTCGGCTCCTTTGCTCGGTCAATTACAGTCTTGTACGTCTTGTCACCAATAACATAGATGGGCCCAGAGAGACAAAACTTTTGGCTCGACAAACCGTTGGGACTAGCACATGGCCTGCAGAAGAGATCGAATGCTTTAAATATGTTCGGATTGTATATCCAATCTGATGGATATCTCAAGCATTCGATGATCTACCACAAACCACATATTGACTTGGGATGTTTGAATGAAGCCCCTATCTTACAGCTTGTACGCAACAAGGTTGTGCCAGATTTGCTAACCTATCCAATAGTGACACTTCATTCGCATGGAAGCGGAGAAGGACCAGCTCGTTACGAGCTAGGGAAGGGTGCCATAATTTTTCTCCTACCGAGTCTTCGCTACATCATGCTATCATGCTTCAACATCGGCATGTACCAGAACCTCGAGGCGGTCCTGTCTCAGAGACCCGAGTACACAAAGGCCCGCAAGACGACGGGCCTGCAAACGCTTATCTTCGAAGAATGTAACATCGACTTTGAAAGTTTCAAAACCATCCTCAAAATCCCAAGGGAGCTCGAAAATCTAACCATTGGCGAACGCATGTACCACACCAGCGACATCGTCGTCCCAATGGGCTTCCGTCACAACTTCCTCGAAGCCATGGGCCCGCAACGATCAACGCTCAAATACCTAAAGCACATGGGCGGCGGGCGGTACTGGAGTCAAGCGTTCATGCTCCCCCATTTCAAAGAAGACATTTCCTTCCTATCGGCTCTCGAAACGCTAGAACTCGGTCCGGGTATAGGCGAGAAATACGCCTCTCAACCCTTCCCACCGACCCTCGGCAAAGTACGTTTCCTCATGGTCTTTCCGCGGGATCTGGGCCGTGAAAACGATCTGTTCCAACGCCCCTTTTGGACATCCACACCCACATCCACATCCACATCCACGTCTCCCGCACCTTCCAGCCCCACACATGGCATCGATCTCGTCCTCTTCAGCACTCAAGACGACGAGTTCTGGAGTTTCCCCGGGCGACGTGAATCCGTCGACTGGATCGCGACGAAATTGCGCAAGCAGAATATCGAACTGGCGATTTATCAGCCGAAATATTGCAAGAGGAGTCTGATTCCGCCGTACATGTACGGTGAGGAGTTGCCGGAGGAGGAGTTGCTCTATGTCTCTAGCAGTCGGAATAGATTTGGGAACAGGTTCTACGAGCTTGCTGACGATGCGATGGAGGACGGGGACGGGGACGGGGAAGCAGAGGAAACGGGTGGCGCTGAGGTGGATTGAAGGGGGAAAGAAGTAGAGACTTGAGGTTGGTCGTGTCTGCACTAAAGCGTCCGAACAGGGTGTATTCACTCCATATCTAGGTAAAGCTTGATCAGCATAACAACAACAATATCGACAACTCTCATGCATCGACGTCTGAACTAGCCGCCCCCTTCTTCCGCTTTCCCCCTCTCCTCTCAGATTTCACCTTATCCCTTGCCCTCCACCCCGGCTGCGCAGAGATCGGCTGCATGAACCCATCCACGTGAACTCCCCCGACAGTCTCCCTCGGGCGCATCTCAACCTCTGGATCCCAATCATGTACATTCTTGATATGCCACCTTAGCCTCCGCCTGAGATCGAATTTCCGAACATGTCTCGGGCAATCCTCGTGCGGACACAATAGCGAGTCGAGCGTCCATCCTCCGTCCTCTCCCTCCTCTCCCTCCTCTCCCTCCTCTCCCTCCTCTCCAAAAGCAAAATGAGAAACCGAATCAGGTCTATACTCGCGGATCTTCGGGCATGTCTTCTCTGCCTCCAAACTCGCAAAAGCCATCCCCTCGCCGAAGAGTTTGGAACATCTCTCGGCCGCCCGTCCCACGATGTTGGGATCCCAGCCCGTCAATGAAGCCATGCCGAGGATTTCGCTCCAGTCGCGCAGTCCCAGCGCTTCTTTCTTTTCTCCTCCGGGACCGGAGCTTGCGCTCCTATGGGCTCTGTGGTTCATCCTGGAATGGTAGAGGCCTGCCATCAGGTCATCGACTTTTGACATGATGGAACGGACGGTGGGTTGTAGGATATTCTGGGATCGATCTTCGTCCGCGGAGAACGCCAATGTCGAATACTCATCGTTCGGAACATTCGCATTCTTTGCATTGGCTCCCCCTTGCTCGGACATGGCATCACTGTTTGGCTCTTTCCTTCCAAAGCTGTCGGATCCCTCATCGCACTGCGTATCCTTCTGATCTCCCAATCTCGAACCACGCTCAATCCTCTCCCTTGCCTTCAAAAGCGCAAGATCACAAAGCGCCTCTTCAAACTCCTGACTCGGCTGCATAAATTTCCTCCGCTTACCTCTCTCAAAATCACCGTACCCACCTCTCACCTTGCCAAACCCCTCATCAGAAGCAGGGACATGATCCAACCTCAACGGCCAAGCCGTCCACCCCGGGTCCGGCAACGCCCTCCTCGCCCCCTTATCCCCCGTCCATCTCGCTCTCGAAGCCCAAGTCTCAACATCCCTGACGGGATCCTTCGAAAGATGAAGACGCCGTTCAGACGCGAAGCCCAATAGATGACGACCGAGATCGCCTGCCCTCGCCGTCTCAAAGGCATCGACCAAATGTGTTTCATTACGATACCATCGTCGATACCTTTTGGTTTCCTTCTCCGTCAGCTTCCTTTCGGGTGGGGTCCCGTCACCAGATGCATCGTCGTCACTGTGTAGATCGTCCGAGTCGCCGTCCTGTGTGGTTGGTTGTGTTGGACTTTCGTCCTGGTATGGGCTTTTGGGGATTTCTTTGGATTCTTCAGCGTCGCTATCTGACTGGATAGAAGGCGATTCGTCGTGAGGTCCACCGAAGAGGGACATGGTGGTGTTCAAGTGCTTTGAGAATCATGTAGCAAAAAGACTTGCGAGAGCGAGGGTGTCAGGGATTCACTTACACATGGACCAGAAGGTGATCCGTGCTCATATCCACGAGGCTAGGCAGTGGACATAACACTGATGAGTCAGTTCTCAAGGGACGACAGGCTGAAGTTGAGCCCACGGAGTATGCTGAAAGGTGAAGTTCTGTGGTAGTAAATTGATTCTATCAACAGATTTCAACATCATTCACGCGCCGAGAGGATGCTGAGCTTCCATCAGGATTCAGCCTTGTGGTCTCTCCTTCACTGATTCGAAAGTCTATGAGCGGATCTTACGAAGAGAATCCTATAAGACTCACGGATATTCGTCTTCGGTAGATGCGAGGAAATTCTATTTCAACTCTACCTGTCCATCTTGCTTCATTAGGCTCAACGCCGCTGGGCATTTCCATATCTCACGACAATCATGGCAACAATTTGAGGTTCCGCCGTAGTGACAGCAATAGCCCCAGTGCAGTTTCCCTTACGCTCTCCCGTAGACCTAAAGACTGGAATCCTTTCGGTTTTATATTGTGCAACAGTGGATCGCACCGTTCATTTGCCAGTCTTTCCAGTGGGGATGTTGAACAGAACCGCCGCCTTGCCGTGAGCAAATGCCCTATCCACTCTGTAGTATCCTTTGCGATCGAACTGAATTATGTCATCCTGCTTCAGCGCTGCTACGTTCTCATCAGCAATGGCCGTGGTTCGGAACTCAGTCTGTGGAGTCAAGAAATCCATGTAGTTGTCATTCTCTTCCAGCTTGTTCTTCGTGATCAAGTAATCGAAGTCGACGAGCTCGACATCCACCAATTTCTGGTCAGTACTGAGCCATGTGATCTTCTTCTTGGTCTTCTTCACGTCACCCTGGAGATGCAGCTCGAGCTCAATGCTGGTGATCTGCTTGAGATGGAGAGGGTTGATGGAGTGAGAAATCTTCTTCACAATGGCATTGCCCCAGTTCATGAGAGTAATCTCCTCGTCCTGCTCGAAGGAAGCGGCGTCGGCTTGGTCTATGATGATGTTTTTGCTGAACCAAACCTTCTTGTCACCGAGCTCAGGGTTCTTCGCGTGAAGAGCCTTCTGCTCAGAATAAGGAGCCTCGCGAGCACCGATAACCGTGACCGGAACTTTGTCCTTGGCCTCGACGGCAGTGTAGCGTGTTGCGATTGGGTCAATGTACTTCTTGTTCGTCGCCCAGAAGCTGGTCCAGTCCAAGTTGACAATGTTCTTCGATGGTCCCTGTGTCAGGATGAACTCGCGAAGTGCAGGAATTGTGCATCCGCGGCGACGGATCCCACGGACTGTAGGCATACGAGGATCATCCCAGCCCCATACTAGCTTATCGTCGACGAACTTCGTGAGCTTGCGCTTGGAGAGAAGAGTGCGGATAAAGTTCATGCGGTTAAAGTCCCAGTTGTAGACCCCGCGAAGCTTCAGGGTGTTGATGAACCATTGGTATTGCGGATCGCGATCCTTGTACTCGGTCGTTCGCAGCGCATGGGTGACGCCCTCAAGGCTGTCCACAATTGGGCAGCAGAAATCGTAGGTGGGATATGTCTTCCAGGTGGTACCAGTACGGTGGTGAGGCTCGGGGTTGCAGCGATAGATGACCGGATCGCGCATGGCCTTGTTTGGGTTGTCGACTGACATTTTAGCTCGGATACACCATTTTATGCCCTCTTCTGACCCTTTCTTCATCTCTTCAAATGCAGCCAAATTGTCTTCAACACTGGCATCTCGTTTCGCGCTGGCAATGCCGTCGAACCGCTCCTTCTGCATCTGCTCCTGTGATGTATTGTCTGCGTATGCAGTACCCTCCTTCAACATCTGCACGCAGTACTCGTACAGTTGAGGAAACCAATCACTGGTATGGGAGCGCTGGTCCGGCTTGATGCCCATGAGAGCCAGGTCCTCAACAATCGAGTCCTGGAACTCTTCCTTCTCTTTCGAAGGATTCGTGTCATCGAATCGTAAGATGAGCTTGCCCTTGTACTTCTCGTGGGCGAAGTAGTCGTTGATAATAGCGGCTTTCGCGTGTCCGATGTGGAGGTAGCCCGATGGCTCTGGAGGGAAACGTGTGACGACGACCTCCCCCGGCTGGACATCCTGGAGGCCAATGTTGAAGTTTCCTCCCTCCTCCTTGGCCTTCTCTTGCTCAGCTGGACCTTTGGCGCCTTTGGCTGGACGTGTGGGAAGGCTGGTTGCGAGAGAGGGGTTGATTTCTTCAATGTATTTGAACCATCTCGAAACGTTTACGAGCAGACCTTGCTTAACGATGGAGTGGGCGATGTGGTTCTCGCGAATGGCTATCCAGACGGCAGAATCGGCGTCGGTGAGGTCGTAGCCAACAATGTAGGATCGTAGGGTGAGGTGGGCATCGAGCTCACCAAACGACTGCTCCAATGCCTTGCGGTCTTTGGAGGAGAAGGCCTCGGCACGGCCTTGCCATTCTTTTACAGCTGCATCTGCCATGGTTGCGGTGTATCAAATGCTTGTTGTCTGCGGCGATGATTTTTACAACATTTCGGGCTTTCGTACTCACACGAGTTGCCCCTCGATGGATATCGGCCCCACATTTGACTGACTCAATCGATAAGGCGAGAGGAACAAGGCTGAGGTTTAAGATATGTAATCATATAATGTTTGGTAGTTTCGACGTCAATTTGCTTAGAAGTCTCTTGTTAATGTGACTAACACGCAATACGAAAGAGTCGACTCGTCCTAACACCATCCCAGCTTACTGCACAGCATGGTGGTCATTAATGCGCGATACAGTCCTGATCCAGGTAGTCGATTGGCATTTTTAACCCACAGTGCAGAGGTTTGATCGCTTCTCCGAGATGTCTCTCGCTGTTTCGACGTGTTAATCCTACAACTTGCCCTCTTCTCTTTTCACCAAACCCCCATTGAGAACATCAAACTGCCGGCCCCTCCTCCAGCCCAACCACTGCCCCAAAACCTCCTCTCCACCCACTCCAGGTGCCAATCCCTTCTCCTCCCATCCCTCCCCGTCGACACCAACGCCCTGTCCCTTCGCACTCCGAATCGCCACATCCTGCTCATCGCTTGCTCCTTCCGCCAGCGCAAGGCCAGGACTACCCCTCAGTGTCACCGGGACCCTCTGATCAAACCCGTTCTTTTCCAATTCGATTTGGGTAAGGACTGGCGTCACGCAGGCATCTGTGCCGTCGAAGATGGACTCCCATTCCGCGCGAGTTTTACTGAGAAAGGTGTTTGTGAAGGTTGCTTTTAAGACTGGCCAGGTGGAGGGGTCGAGACGATTTTCTGTCTCTGGCGTCGCGGGGAGGGAGAGGCCTTTTATCAGTTGGGCGAAGAATTGAGGCTCTAATGCGCCACTACCCCAAGCCAATTAGTCTGTAGCCTTGAGTCTTGCGAGGAGGGAGAGGGAGAGACATACACAGCCATGTATTTGCCATCTTTGGTCTCGTAAGTGTCATAATACGGACAGCCACCATCCAGCATGTTCGTCCCCCTCGGCCCATTCCAATTCGCCCTCTTCGTACTCAACCTCGGCATCGTGGCCAGATAACTCGCCCCATCCACCATATTCGCCTCAATAACTTGTCCCCGTCCCGTCTTCTCCCTCCCGATCAACGCCAACAAGATCCCCAAGAAGCACATCGCTCCTCCACCCGCAAAATCACCAAGTATATTTCCAGGCGCAAACGGCTTCTCGTGTGCTCTGCCCAACATACTGAGAACGCCGGAAACGGCAATGTAGTTTATATCGTGGCCCGCCATATCCTTGTACTTTCCGTCCCTTCTGAACCCGGTCATTCTTGCAATTACGATGCGTGGGTTGATCTTTAGTATAACCTCCTCTGGCCCCAACCCCAATTTCTCCAGTACGCCAGGTCTGAAAGGATCAATCACCACATCTACGTGTGGAAGAAGGGATTTCATAAGAGCGAGACCAGCAGATGACTTCATGTCTACGGCTATGGAGGCTTTACGGCGAGAGAGAACGTCTGGTGTCGCTGGAAGGGGCGATGGAGTATGTGCGCCTGGCGTTGCGCGGTCGAGGCGAAGAACTGTGGCGCCGTAGTCTGCGAGCATTACACCTGCGAAGGGACCTAGACACCAAGTAAGCCATGCTCTTGTATATCAGATGGGGGGTCATAGACGTACCCGGTGCCAATCCTGCAAGCTCTAGGACACGGATTCCTGCTAGGGGTGGTGGGGATGTCATGGTGTATAGCTTTAGGCTGAGTGATTCGAGCGAAGAAGAGAGAATTAGATGGTCTATGATAATGTAGACGTATGGCACAAATCAATCGATATCCCATGTACGAATGGAAGATGTACTTATGGCAGCTCTACGTCGAGTAGGGTGCGTATGTGTCGAGCCAGACGGAGAAGAAGATCCGGGCATTCTGTACCGAGGAGTGCCGGCTTTTGTCAAGAACTACTTTTACACGATCATGATTTCTCTAGGAAAATAGTCCGGTCTGATAGTTGCAACGAGCCTGGCAGGGCGCACAGAGTGTTGGAGGGAGCGTTATATGAGGCGGAAAGTGGAAGAGTTCGAAGTTCTAGTTCTGGAGCCCTGCGGAGCCTGGCACAGTGGCTTCACTAATTCTGTGTCCTCAGTGTCCAGGTCCCAGGTATTACGATATCTCCTCTGGATCAAGGCTTCATTACTATCGGATCACTATTAATGATAATTTCTTATCGTCACGAGAAGTTTCGGGACGCAATCCATGCCTTTTTATATCGCTAGCACGGCGATTCTCATCATGCTGGTATTATATACGCCAAGGAAATGAAAATGTACGATAATCAACGAATCCAAAACTCCCGTCGTGACCTGAACGCACGATGGACTCTCGGGAAGATAATCTCAAATGCAGGCCAAGATGGGCGATTCTGTGTGATTCTCCCAGTCGGCGACTGAGTGCAGCGGCATCTGCTTTGCCGTGTTTCAGCCCCGGGAATCGCGTCTCTCATGGCTTATGTAAGTATGCTGCAATGCTGCCTCCGTTTCCGTGGCGGGCATGGTTGTGACGCAGTGACGCTTCAACTTTTATCAAGAATCTCACGGACTTTCCTTTGCTCAACTTACTCTCTGTGAAGACTTGGAGGGCAAGATCACGAACGACGGAAATGCCAGGCAATTGAGGACTTCGCGTCTTCCAGAAACGCAACCATAGTCTTTCGTCTGTTCTTGTAGAGTACAATGCCTCTTGGAGACAACACCAGTACCCGTCTAATAGAGACAAAGATAAACCTCTATCTACTATGCGGCTCTCCCACCGGGTGAATTATCCCATCCATGGACGAAGTGTGCACTGCCTCACTCGAAGCCGGACCTCCACAAGAAAACACGAGATCTCGACATGCTTCCGCAGATTTCGATCTAGTAACGTCGCAAGAAACGCTCAACCCTCAATATCCCAGGGATGGGATTGTCGAGGACAAGAATACTGCTACCTCCTAGGACAAACATCGAGCTCGACAAGTAAAACATCGAAGGAGAGGGTGATACGACATGGAAGCGGCACCCAGGGCCGAATGTAGGATTTCTTAAGCTCGCTAATGCCATTAGTTTTGCTGCCAACGTCCAGAACACAATCCCCGCTCCCAGATTCGCAGCAGCTCTTCTAGGACTCGGAGGTGCGATTGCTCTGTCTCTTGTCCTGCTGGCCAATTTGGATGCCGGAACGTTTTGGCAACATAGCAAAATGCTTCTCCAGGAGCGGTCTTGCTGCTTCGTGAGGCCGGGAAGGCGGTCGATGAGAACAAAGTCAAGCGGCAAATTGCACGACAGAATAGGCTAGACATGCAATTCGGGGTGTAGGGCGTTCGCAAAAATGCATGGTCTATTTAGGTCTCAAGAAGGCTCAACATGACCTCATCTTAGGCCAAAGAAAAGTTTGATCTGCAGAAGTGCGAGAGTTGTTGAGAAGGGGTGTGAGAGCCGTGGAACTGCACTTCGTTTAAGATCGTTCTGTGCCATCGAAAACGCTGGTCTCTGCCGCTCCTGGCAGGGTCAGAGTAATATGGCTATCCATTCCTCGTCGTTTACAGGCTCTAGACTCGAACCTGAATTTTCGGTAACAGTAGCGTGGAATCAAAGAAAAATGCCATGTAAATAATATCAACCGTAACATGCTAACAGGTCAGCAGAATTAAATCGATCAAGATAAGTCATCATGGCTCCTCGCCCTTCATTCAGACGCCACAAAGCAGCCGCAGGATTTCTATTCCTCCATCGAGAGGATCGTGAAGTCTTTTTGAATACGGCATACGACGAGCGAGATAGAGCTTGAGCCAGTCGACCAACTTGGCCCAGGCCCAGAGTTTGCAATGCCTTCAACTAGCTGTGTTTGGAGTAATGCGTACATGGTTGTTTGCTCGTCACCGATGGAATACACATCCGGAAATGGCAGAAGAGGTGGACCATACACATCATGCGCTCAAACATGGCATCCACAACGTGGTAGAAAACGTGGATACCGATAAAGTCGGAAAGGGGGTTGCGTCATTCACTGCGCACAAGAATCAGACAATCACTTGTCAGAACGCAGACTGCCGTTCTATCTTGCAGATAGTATGGGCAGGAGCTGGCCATGCTCAATCTCTTCTTGCTCCGCGCCATTGAAAGGGTGCGGAGTACAAAGGTGAAGTGACTCAGCGATCGTGGGCCAGATCTGAACCATCACACAACAAGGCAGCAACAGCAGTGTCAGATGATACCATCATAGCGAGATCGGCTTCAACTCACTTCACTTCACTTGCACCACATCGCGGTACCTCACCTTTCTATTCTTCGCCAAACACCACAGCACCAGCAATTGCAAAAGTCCAGCAAGTTTCCGATTCTCCATTCCGACCTCAATTCTACCTTCAAGCCAACATCGAGAAGCCTCACATCGCATTGGGCTCAAGATCGAAGTTGATATGTCCCCTGAAGATTGGTAGGACATTTTCAATATCGACATCGAGCCCGCCTCAGTCAACATCTATCATCCATCTTACTGACTGCCCCTTCCAAAGCTGTGCAGTATATCCTTATTAAATGGCAACTGTCACTCAAAACGTCACCCAAAGCGAGCTCGAAAGCAAGACCTTCCTCACTCTCGTCGCCGAAAGTGCAGACGAGAGCAACACCACGAAGACAAGCTTCCTATCTCTCCCACTCGAACTCCGCCACTCGATCCTCGGCCATACCGTCAAATTGAACGAGCTCGATGAAGCAACTCAGCAAGTCACCGACCGCTTCCTTACCTGGGACGACTTCTTCAACGACCACGGAGACCATATCCAAACCTGGGCCATCACATTGAAACTCGTCCATCGTGAGATCTATGCCGACGTTGATTACGTCAAGGAGAAGTGGGAGAGGGACTTTCAAAACTTACAGGAGGAGAGACTCGTGGCTTATGAGGAGGTTGCTAGGAAGCGTCGTGCTCAATTCTTGGATGCACAGCCGAGAAAGTTAAGGGTTTCCAGGAGATAAGTGGACAGGCGGATGTCCATCATTTGGAAAGTGACTTTTTTGAGATCCTGAGGCTCTGGGTTGATGCTTTTGATGCTTGGACAGAAAATATTTTGGTATTCGGGTGGGCATGATTTTTTGAAACAGGCGGGTCCACGATTTTGATAGGCAGGTCCACGATTATTTGGAAAGCAATGGGTTGCAGATTGCATTGGGAACGGTCGTAGAGGGATGATTTGAGCACATGTGAGACAAAGCTGGCCTATCAGGGATCATGGGTCTGCTGGTGGAGTCCTGGTCATTTCTGCATGCGCAGAACATGGTGATAATATCCTTACGTTTACGAGAGTGGTAGTTATCAAGTGTTGGTTGCTGTGGTTAAGCAAATTCCTTGGCATTTCTAGAGGCGGCCTCCCTTGGTATTTCTGGACCAATCACATCGATTTGGAATTTGTCTCCCACAACCGAATTTTGTTCTCCCGACACAAGAGCCCTCATTCTCGGCCAGCCATCGCACCTTCACCTTGCTCTCACCATCAAAGAATCCTCCGAACCTCTGCAAATCCCTCAAAGCTCTCCCACATCGCAAACATGGACGCAGGCAAAACTCCAATCGTAGGGCCGCCCTGCCGAAATTTGCCATGCACTCAGCAGTACTGACCATCCTTACAGAAGCTGGTCAAGGTCACCCGAGTTCTCGGCAGGACGGGTTCCCGTGGTGGAGTCACTCAGGTTCGCGTTGAATTCATGGACGACACTACACGAGCGAGTTCCCCAGATTACTTCCAATGGAAAGAAGAAGAGGCGTACTAACGCATTGTACAGTCCATCATTCGAAACGTGAAGGGACCAGTCCGCGAGAACGACATCCTCTGCCTCCTCGAATCCGAACGCGAAGCCCGCAGACTCAGATAAACGTCGTTACACTGGTGCGAAGGTTGAATGGGAAAAGGAATACTCGTTTCGCTGGAGCGCGAATATCATGATACAGTAGACGAGACGATGCAGGAACAGGACTTCTACACGGGCGAATATGGCATACACTGCTAAACTCGGAAACGAAATTCGTGGATATATCAAATCAATTTGTTCCAGAGCCTCACCACTTCGAACCAATTAACGTGAAGTCGTGACGCGATGTTCGAGCATACATGAACTGGGCGCGATCTTGCATGCGACTACGGGACTCTTTAACGAAGATTTTCTGGCCCTGGACTGTCATTCACACTATCATCAAATGAACGTAAGTCCGGCTTGGATGGCATGATAACGTAATGGTAATAACTTGGTGGATATAACCTAGATGCCCTGGCGGAGAAATCACGAAGTCTGACCACGGGTGCGGCAATTTATGAATGGAAGGCCAAAAAGTCTTATTGAAGGAGTGCCTCCGATAGCATCGGTATCGATCAATTTCGGACAGTGTGAAAAGAAAATTGGTCAGAAGCTTTTCGATATCGTCCCGATTTGACCAGGAGTGAAGATCTTGAGTGATGGAGGGAAGGATATTTATTCTTTGATCGTGGGCGTTTGATCCCCTATCTGTCTCCCGATCCCATTATTTCCGACCCAAATCTCTTACTCTTCCTCTCCATTATCTATGTAATGAAACTGACGAGTGACAAAATGTCCAATAAGCTAGCATCAGGAGCGCTTTGTACTCACTTCAAGCCACTTTTCCATGCTTATTTGCTCGTGCAGGGGCTTCAAAGCCACGCCGTTGCTCATCCTGTGCGAAACTGCGCGACTCGCTCAAAGTACGTTCTCCAACGGCTCGTTGCTAAAACAACAAGACAACCCAGAATCGGAAATGGTAAAGGTGTCCGCGTACCACACTTTCAAATACTTATTTAGCTCCACCAGGAGTAGTCGAAACACGAGCGCGAGCGCGAGCGCGCCGGCACTGCTACGGCACTCCGCGTTCAGGGCCAAGCGAATCGTTTGCCTTACACGAGAAGGTAGAATGACAGCATGGCAGGCTTACTACACTTGTCTCTCCACGGCCTGGAGACAGAGAGGCCCGACCTGTGCTTACCGATCACTGCTTAGAGCAGGACGCTTTGAAGCAGATGGTACGTACGTGATCGGTCTAACTTTGTCCAACTCATCCAGAACCAGTCTATTCACAGCGTCCACTACTTCTTCATCGACTGCCCTTTCAGCATCTTTCCCGTCTCGAGTGACGACTCAGGGTTCTGAAGATTCTAGTCATGAAGCAGCCCGTGCCTACTGGAAAAGAGTGCAGGAGACTTTTGTGCACGATAAGGGACCGTAGGTGTCTATGAGGTAGAAACCACGTTAGGCTAAGAACAATAACCGCGGTAGGTTAAGAAAGAAACTATGGTCCGGGTAGAGTCAGTGACAGAGTATATCGATCGGTTGCAAGATATGGTGGAGGGAAATGCTCCTCAAGCCATCGAGGATCTGAAGTTCGTGATAAAGAAGGAGTTGCAGGAATTGGCGGTTGATGTAGGCAAGAGAGTAGAATATCGTGGGCTCCCAGAAGGTTCAAGTCGAGAGTATATTAAGCACTTGCTACATGCGCATCGACAGTTGGAGAAGCGGTTGAAGAGTTTCCAGGATCCTAAGGAGGCATATTAATCTAGCCAGCCGGCTGATGTCTGAGACGGATCGTTTCTGCCTTCAGCCGGATGACCCCGATTACAGCGATCGTGGGAAATGTAATCTACCAAGGCGCTTGCCGACCTGGCAGCTTCCATCTGCCCAACCAGCCTCATGTCCGCTCCTTCAGAAAGCCGATACCAAATTACATCACGCATCATGCAGCAGTCAAATGCCAGGACGCAGCGATGAACCTGTTCGAGGAGTCGAAGAGATTTTGCGTCTTGATGCAGAGGAAGATCGGACGGGATGTCTTGAGAAGCATGGAAATAGAGTGGGGATGAAGTTGGGTCTTGAACATGTCACTTGGGCGTTATTGTGCATTGCCCTTTCCAGCCAGTAGTAATAAAGAATTCTATCGACGATGCTGGAGAGGCCATGCCTTGACTTGCAGACGCCTGAGGCTGCTGAGAGGACCCTACTTTTGAGTAAGCACTGCAATAACCGAATAGGCATGGTGCCGTTGACAAACATGAAGTCCGACAGCTTGAGACTTCTTCGCTCCAACATCTCCAAGACAGACTTGAATTTGTGGTAGGTTCAGAGTCTAAACTCTGGGTATTCCAGCTCTATCTGCATGGAGATTAGCTCTGAATTAGATCGGGAGAAACCCAATCAATGGGAGAGTGAGAAGGCGAAACGGCGACCTGCTGGGAAGAAGAACGAGATACACGAGAGTCAGCGATGATTCTTAACGAGGTGGCGAGTGAGGTCCTTGTGGTGACGTGGGAAGTGACTAAGAGCTAGCCGACTTGTAAGAGAAGTCAAGACGGGGTTGAATTTAGGATATGGTGTTTTAAATATGCTGTATGTACCATTCTCATCCAAGGAGAATGGCGTCCAGTCTTTGGACTCGAACTTTACTAGCTTACGATCGACATTGATAGATATCTGGCGAGACAGTCTTTTGTTATTGCCAGAAATTCAACAAGATCGTAGCCTCGAGGCTCCTCGGAGATGGAAAAAAAAGTGTCTTAAAGCAAGACGCAGATGCATACTCCAGCAATGGCCACGGCCATCCAACATTAATTCGACGAAATCCTCGTACCAACATAAATCATCTAACCGCCCAATTATACATCTCCTACCCCATCACCCCCACCAAACCCAATCCACCCAGGAAAACCACCACCATATCAATTCCTCTCACAACAACAGCAGCATTAGTCGTGACCTGCCCCGGCCGCGAAGAAGTCACCGCACTGCCCGCTTTACCACCCGTGCTAATAGCAGCACCGGCACTACTCGGCACAAACGTCGCACTCGTGGATACAATCACACTTGATAGGGTCGTCGTGGAATCCCACGTAGGAACCGGCACCGGCACCGTCAACGTCGTACTCGGGCCCTCTCTGGCACTAGCGCTGGCTGCGGATAGAAGAACGGTCGGAGCCGTTGTAGGCGTCGAAGCTGTTGATGGTGGAGCAGCTGGACGCGTCGGTCCTGTCGTTTGAACTATGCTTGGACTTGGCGCGATTGTTTCTGTAGCCGGTGGTGGGGGAGCTTCCTTTGTAGGCGTGGTAGTGGTGACTGCAGGCGTGGTGACTACTGAAGGCTGCTGGGAAGGTGGAGGTGCCGATGTTGCTGGAGGTGGGGCGGGAGTGGGAGTGGGAGTGGGAGTCGCTGCTACCTCAGGCGTGGCCTTTGGGGTTGTGGTGTGAGGACAGAGGCCCAGGGGGTCTGGGAGACCCAGGATACACAGATCTGAGAGAGTGGCTGTTATGGGGGTGGCGCACAGTACGAGGGCGAAGATTGAGGCGCGCATCGTGCTTATCGATAGGAATTCAGGGATAGAGAAGAGAGTATTCACAGTATCAAATCCCTCTCCGGGAGCAAGAAAGAAATCAGCGAATGTCTGAGAAAAGGGACAATCGACTCGCCACAGAGGAAAAGCTGGTGAGGAGGGGGCGCGTCCAGTTCTTCATACTTTCGTGGCTAATCCTGCGACTGGATGATACGAGATGAGCCTGATCCCGAGTCATTGTGTTGATACAAAATAAGATTACATGCTTTGGGGCGAATAGGACGGGCGGATCGCTGAAACACCATCGAAGCCACCATGATGCCAATCGATAGGTGTCTATGGAATCTCCCCTCAGCTGCATCGTCAAGTTTCACTAGACACCAGCCAAAACAAGCCCATGAGACATCATCCTCGACCCGTCAATGGATACCCAGAAACACCACGGGTAGATCTATCCAGACCCAGCAAATGCAGATTCAAAGTTTACTATACATCACCGCAAACGTTTCCATATTGCACCAATCTCGCTCGCGCGTGTCCATTCTCTCACGGACCAAAATCAATCTTCCACCCCTTGCCGATGGCGACCTTGGGATCTCTGACGATCGCGAACGCTGCCTTGTCACCGGCTGCATCGGTGATGTCAATCTGTACTTCTCTGCCGCCCTTGCTCTCCTTCTCGCCCTCCTCGCTAACAAGGACCTTGTTTTTGCCTTTCCACGCAGAGGGGGCGCCGACAATCACTACGCGCTCGACACGAACCTTCTCCATCTTCTTGGCATATTTGTCTGTCAACTTGCCCTTCCTGCCAACGTCCTCAGATCGCAGAGAGCCATTTTCGTAGATGAACTTTCGATGGATATAAGCACCTTGTTCATACTCGAACGACTCTCCGTCGTCAACGTAGAGTTCACCTTCCGCCTTGCCATCAGGCCCGAGAACAAGAACAAGCGTATAAGGATCCATTCTCATGAGACCACTGCTTCTCCGCAGACGATCGCGGCGTGGGAAGATGTGACCGGCCCGCATAAGAAGAGGAATCTTGTCTAGAGGAGCTTTGAGAGTGTGGCTACCCTTGCCTTTGACGACAGTGTAGTCAAAGTAATCATAGTAAGGTGCGTCGTCGCCGAGGTAGATATCCACGCTCTCGGCGCCTTCAGTGACAACAGGCTTGAATAGCAATCCAGTACCTGCAAGATAAAGCTGGTCGTCGATGGTGAATCCAGCCTCATCGGTTGGATTGACGTAGAAGTTAGGTCGCACGATCGGCGCACCGGTTGTGCTAGCCTCGTGGAATGCGGTGTACCATGTTGGCAGCAGGGCGTATCTCAGCCGCAATGCCTTGGTGATGATACTGGTGTATGGCTCTCCAGCAAGGTATGGCTCTCGTCGTCGAGTGTCGATATGCGCGTGACCTCGGAAGAATGGGTAGAAAGCCCCAGCCTGGTACCAACGTGTCAAAAGCTCCTTGCTTGGGTTACCAAAGAAACCACCGACGTCAGCGCCGGCGAAGGGAAATCCACTTATACCCTGGTTGAGAATCATGGGTAGCGAGACAGCAAGGTGTGACCACTCAGCCAAGTTGTCGCCAGTCCACATGGCACCGACTCGCTGAGATCCCGAGTAGAAAGATCGAGTCAAGACGAATGGGCGTCTTGGGCTTTTCTCCTCGGCTTTGTTCCTGGCCAAAATTGCGTGATATGTAGCGTTGTGAAAGGTCATTCCATTGATGTTGTGCACATCACGATGCTCCCAATTTCCATGATGAAGGTTGTCCTTTGGCATCGTAGTCTCCGGACCATTGAAGACAGAAGGCTCGTTCATGTCGTTCCAAATGAATGTGTTTGGGAGAGTGCCCCTGAATTTATCATATGCGAACAGTGTTTTCCACCACGAAGTGGCCGCTGGGTTGAAGCAGTCGATCCAGTGAGACGATCCTGGCCAGCACCATCCTTCATAGATATCGCCGTCCTTGTTCTTTACAGCCAGACCCTTGCTCTTTAGCTGATCCACAACGGGGTAAGAATCCGTGTTCTTGATGTGAGGATCGATAATGGTGACGAGCTTCCTCTCATGCTTCGCAAGCTGCTTGCCCATGTTTTCAGGGT
Organism: Venturia carpophila; assembly: GCA_014858625.1. Taxonomy (NCBI): domain Eukaryota; kingdom Fungi; phylum Ascomycota; class Dothideomycetes; order Venturiales; family Venturiaceae; genus Venturia; species Venturia carpophila. The sequence continues at coordinate 3,300,431 of JACTAK010000001.1, forward strand.
CGCCGAACGTGAGAGGGTCCCAAGTAAAGTACTTCTTGCCGTCTGTGTATTCGATATCAAGCCAGATAACATCGTACGGGATATTGAACTTGTCAAATTTCTTGTCCACATCAATGACATCGTCGTCGGTCACGTAATTCCATCGGCATTGGTGGTATGCAATGGCAAACTCTTGCGGAAGCTGGGTATATCCGGTCAATTCGCCATAAGATTTGATCACATCCTTGGGTGTAGGGCCGAGGAATATGAACACGTCCAGTTGACCACTTTCCGAATACCAGTGTGTCTGGGTTGTCGAGGAGTCTTTGATTCCAAGACTGAGAGGGTTGGCAGAAGTCTTTGATTTGACCACGTCTACCCAAGTCTCGGCACCATTGAGCCAGAAAACACCAACACTTGAATCCTTGCGGTGGGCCTGCATGAATGGAATAGCTCCGTAGAGAGTCATTGGACTGTTCAACTCATACTCAAATACATCCGCGTTATACAACCTGTATGGCTCGGTGTATGCTCCATCTCCCCCTCGAGTTTGTTTCAACGCCATTGAGCTCGCGTGCTCTGGAATACCATAGACGTGTTCGAACCCAGGGAACGAGATATCTAAGCCGACACTTTCAGGGCCTCGTGGTTTAGTGTCAGTGTTCCCTCCAAATGACTCCTCCCACCAGGTGCCTTCGTCTTCGGCGTTCGGGTCTGCGGGTGCTGGTGCCGATGGGCCAGCCTCGCCTTCCTTGAGCTCTTCCACCTTCTTCTCAACCTTTGGCCTCCAGTGTTCCATGTTGAGCAGTCCGCCCTCATTGAGTTGTATCTGAGTCTCACCGTCTCTTTTGAAATCAATGCCGAATGGCGAATGCTTGATGGTCGCCTCGAATGTGCCAGCTGGACCGTACTTGACAATGGTTGTGCCCTTCTCGGCCGCACTGCTCAATGCCGCACCAGCACTTGATGCAAGGCCACCGACAAGTGCCCACTGTCCAGCTTCATTGTATCTCTCCTTTCTCGCCTTGCTGTTGTGTCGTAGCTCAATCTCGCCCTTGGCCCTTTTCTCCTCATCTAGGGTCACTCGTGCACTTCCTGATTCGAGGAAGCTGATCGTGACTGGAAATCTGACCTTCTCCCCGCTCTTCCCAATCGTTTTGATAACGGCCGCCTTCAATTGGCCGTCCTTGAACGTGATTGACGATGATTCGAGCTCGTACGGGGATTTGAACCCGGTGGTGCTCGCAGCATCCGCGTACTGCCGATTCCGCTTGCAGAATCCGGACTGGTCGCAGGTCTTGAAGTTCTCATGCTTTACCATTACTGTGCGAGGCGGTCAGTATCATATTCAGAGAGGTTGTGGAGGAGATGGCAGCCAAAGACCAGCTGTGCAGCTTGCTGAACATACGGACAGGTGTGAACAGGCTGATGAGGCACAGCAGCGAGAGACTGCGCCTCCATCCCTTCGAATGATTGCCCATGACCAACATATCCAGATGGTGAATTTGTGTTTCCGAGTTGGGCCTGCCAGTCGCGAGGGGGAAGTGAACCAGGCTTGTGGACAGTTTGGCTACAAGCCCGTTTCAGATGTCTACCACCAAACATCCACCTCCACTTTGCACTGCAATGATCATGGTTTGCAATTACTTGATCCGCAAGGAGACAACAGAACCAATGTCCGCTGCGTGCATAGACGCCCTTTACAACTGGCGGGCGGACGCGATCTGGTGCCAACAAAGGTAGAAGCTGATGAGCGAAGCATGCCTGTCCGAGAAGGGTATTATAATTCATTGCACAGGGAACGCGATTGCGCTCTCACATCTCGACTTATTCCTTTCAAAATCTTCTCGATTTTTTCCTGCTTCTTGGTCTTGTTCTCATCTCTTCTATTTGTCGACGTCTTGCCCAACATGCCTTCAGGCTCTGCTACCATTACAGATCCTCAAACCTCACTTTCTCCGAATGCACCATCAGATATCCCGACTCACTGGACGCTGCGATATATCAAACATGGCATTGTTCCCAGTCCCATTTCTCATCTCTATCATCTACCTCCGCTAGCAGAATTCGGAGATATTCGCTCCATGCCCATCGCAAATGTCAGGCCATCCCTAGCCCTAGGAAACGCCAAACCCTTCAACTTGGACACGCATGGCTTTGCAGCACGCAGACAGCCACTCGTCCGAGTCGTGGAACCATCAGGGAGAGGCATCCCCACCCCCCTGGTCGAGGACAAGGACACGCACGGCAGCAAGACACATCTAGCGTACGGCTCCGATAATCACTCCCGGTGTTGAAGATGGGACATGGAGCCCGAAGAAGTCGTTGTGATATAGCTCTTTGACAGCGAGACGGCAAAGAAGGGAATGAGTGGCATTTTGCATTTCAGTGCTGATGTGCCGAAGGGGAGTGTCGAGATCAGGTGTACTGCCTTTTGGTAGAAGCTGAAAAGGGACGCGTGAACGCAACAGTGCAGACGCTGGCTGTCACGCTTATTCTCTGTCAACAATTCACACCGCCAATGGATGATGATTTTCTTGGTATTTTCAGCTTCCATTGCATTCTCTCACACATCTGTGAAGCTCTCGGGCCCTCGGCAGAAGCGTCGGCTTTCGCACTTCTGATTGTGATTTTTTTCTAAATTCTTGAATCCGAGGCATAAGTGGCGTTGACGAAAGTGATTCTCGTCCCTTCGAACAAACGATACATAAGAATCGCCATTCTCGAGGAAACAAATTCCTAGCCACCGCCGCAGGCTTTTGACATGAGAGAAACAGATCGAAAATATCAGCACGCAGTCCGTTACTTCTTTGCTTGCGGAAACATGAACAGGAAGAAGGACATCCTCCGAGAGTGGTTTAGCGTAGCTGAGTAAATACTTATACAGGCGCCTATCATATGTTCTCGCAGCTTGCTCGCCGTCCTTGCCACTACCATGCGACACCCCGCCGCGGCAAACTGAGATAACATCGTCATTAAAAAAAGATAGACCTGCTCGCCAAATTCACCGGAGACGAATCACTTACAAGCCAAAGGGATGTCGACCACCAACGCCAAACGACTAAAGATTCATTCTAGACATCTCTGACAGTGCCTCGCCCGTTCGCACCAGGTGTACTGCCAGGCGTCCCTCTCAGATTCAGACTACCAATCCTTTCAACAACGGTTCTCCCCACTGCATCGACGGCCCCTCTCGGCTTCATCAAGCTAGGAGATTGCATAGCCACTTCTTGCACTCTGAAAAGCCGCACATTCGTTCCGACCCAGACACCCGCCGTTCCTTTGCTGACCATCATCTCACCGGTGAAGATGTAGCCCCAAAGCAGAGATTCATACCAGCCAAGACTTAGAGGAGACCATTCGAAGAGATGAATACGGATCGCTGACGGCTCGACTGAAAGATTGGTTCGGCGGATTATTGCCAGCGCATGGGCAATTTCTTCGGAGGAAGTCGGGGTCGGTGTGTCCATCGGTGTGGCGGAAGGATCGGTGTTGGTATTTGGTGTTGAGATCAGTGGATCGAGGGTGGAAATGAGGGTGAGGATTGTATGAAGCGGAAGATCAGGCTGCCATGATTCAATCTATACGTTTCGTCAGTACACGTGGAGAGACACAAGCGAGAGAGAGACGCGTACCCAATCAGCACTTGCCTGAAAGCTACCACCCATCGTCATCATCGGAGTCAGACTATGCAAGCTATTAAGGCTGTTCGTCCTGCTCAACAGTGGTGCGCCAACAGGCATCTTGCCCCTTGCTTTCTCGCTCATGCCTCTCAGTTGAAGTGGTAACGTTTCATCTGACGTTGACGAAACGGAGGGCGCCCTCGAGCTTGTCATGGACTGAGAGCTTGCATGTACATGAGGCGAAGCAGGCGACGAGGGTGTGTTCTCGCCCTCAGAATCTTCATCGTCTCCAATCGCGAAAGCGCCATGTTCTTCCGGCACGTTGCTTAAACTTGGTGTGCGCACGCTACTTGGACTTCGTACGCTGTCCATCGAGTTTGTCCTTGGGGCACGATTCGCCGAAGCAGATTCTTGTTGCTCTTTGCGGGCTTGATTCTGGCGCTCGATCTCTTCTTGTCCACTTTCGAGTGTAAAATTCCTCAAATCTTGAAAACGCTTTTTGGATCTCAGAATTGCATACACGAGGTTTGGGTTTTTATTGAACTGGTGCTCCATGACAGCGTTGAGAGCTTCAAGCACTGATTGCAGAAGAGTGTGATTCGTCTCGTTTGCCAGTAAGAAGGACGGCGCTGACATGGACGCAAAGAGGTTCAGCAGCTTTGAGCTCGTAGCCCGCCCGATGTTCTCCAAATAAGGAGCAATGTTATTGATAATGGCCAGTAATGCTGGATAGATTGCTTCTAGCCTGCCTTTTCCACTGGTGAGAAGTGTGTAGATAGACTGCAGACAAGGTTAGACACAGATGTGAGCCATACGGTCACTGGACATACAGTTATTAAATAGTCTGCGTAGGTGCCATGGAAGTTCGCAATACGGATGCTTAGTGGCAACGATTCCTGTCCCTCAAATCGCTTGTTCAAACTCTTGCCAAAATTCGACTCCACGCTCATGGTCTGCAAAATGAACACACACATGCGGATTAGTCCTTGCTTCGTGGGGTCATTCTTTTGGTCCAAAGCATAGAAAAGTACTAGAATTGTGAAATCGTGCGCTCGATCGGTGTCGATTATAAAGGACCGAAATCGCTTGTTGCATTGGATGGCTTCCCAGAAGAGCATCAGCATTTCTGGAGCCCATGCTAATGACTTCTGGCTTCCAGGAAGGTAAGATGTGCTTGCTTGTAGCTAGACAACGTTAGTGATTGTCCTCGAAATGCTGTCTAACGTCACTCACAGGCTGGTTCAGTATCCGATTCATGCCGTCCACCAGAAATTGGAAATCTTGTGGTCTGTGTAATCTCCCAAGGAAATGTCTGAAGTAGTTCTTCGGCACCACGCCATGCTGAGTTTCCGGGACTGGATATAACACCAAAACGAGCAACAGTTGGAGACAGTATGTGACAAGAAGCTGTTTGTTATCCTTGAAAACCATGTGATCGTACGGCACTCTCCACGAAGCAGGATTGTATTTGAGCGTTGTATTGAGGAGGGAGCAGAGCATAGACAAGACAATCTGCTTGTCCGGACAGGTGGTGAGGTACGTGACGGTCCTCACGCCTTTCACTGGCAATATGGTAGGCGTCATGTACATGGCCTTACCACTCATGACGAGTAGCAACCTCAAGATCTCTGTTCGATTGTTCTCGTACTCTTTCGTCGACTGAATGGGCGTATGACAGCCGACACCCGTCTGCCATATTGAATATGCAACTTTCGGTTTCCCTGGCTGTGCTCGGGGTAATGTGAACTCGGAGAAGAACAATAAATCCACCAATGTGTCGATCAACTCTTCTGCCAGCGGCTTTGCGTCCACATATTCTGGTCCTTCGGCAGTTGGAGTCTCTGCATCTGTTCCGTCAAAGAGCACCTCACCCTTGCCAGGCTTGCTCGTCCTACTTCTCTTTCTCCTAGCTCCCCAAAAGAATTTGTCCTCCCATAATTCAAGGTTGTCGGCCTCGTATATGAAGGGTAACACACGAGTGAGGACACGAACGCAATTCAGGGCATCTTTCTCCGATGCGATCTCCGGGTCTGGGAACGAGGGGTGATTCCGTAGCATGCACAGTCTGGAGGTCACGGCGAGTATGAGCGTTTCCAGGTTGTCCAGATTGTTGTCTCTCGTACGTCGAATGTCGGTGGGGGAGAAGAGGGTGAAGACATCCTCTGCTGTCTCTGGCAGTTCCCAGAACTGCAATCACACATCAGCTTCTTCTGCTTGCCCGTGCTGAGGGAATATGTCCTTACGCCTGTCCAGTACTCGTCATCGGCGGGAATGGCCTGCTGCTCCGAGAGGCGGAAGATGCCCTGCTTGAAGACGAGCTTCGAATCCGAAGCCCCCATGGTGTGTGTGTTGTGGAGGAGGGGGAACTGTGGTCATGCCAGGTGCAGGAGGTCTAGCAAGTGAAGAGTGTAGGTATTGCCGACTATATATTCGCGGGCACACAAAGCAAGGCGCAGCACGGGAGGCCGTCCATACCGCCCTAATTGCCTTAATGGGGAACACAAGACGCCGTATCTTTCCCGTGCTTACATAACATCGTGATGGATGTATCATCCCGCTGAGTCCACTTCCACCGCGTCCTTCTACCATTCCGCAGTCCACCATTCGCAACATACACTCCCCCAGATATCCATTTACAAGCTGGCGATAGGCATGCCAGGCGATACTAGATTCTGAAGAGGACCAGGGAACAGCTCTTAGCTGAGTCTGCCTTCCTCCTCATCACACGTAGCCAGTCCATCTCCCCTCCTCGCCACCCGCCTCACCACGTCAACTGCGAGCCCTTCACTCTTCCAGCTCAGATCATAGCCCCGGTCGCTGATCCCCAGTATCATGGCTCCCAAGCGCAAAGCGGCGGGCTCACTGTCCAACGCTCCCAAACGCCTGGTCTCTGGTGCTGCAACTCCTCAGAGCATGGCCAGCAGCGATGATGATTATGATGAGGACGAGGATATGAACATGAGTGAGGACGAGGACTTTGCCGCTGCGAAGAAAATGGCACAAAAGTTCTCTGCCCATGCGCGCGCGCCCGTCCAGTCCGCGGCGCAGCAACTAGCAGACCCAACATATCAGTTCTTTGGCAAAAACGGCAGTCGTGACTTCAAAGACCTCGAACTGAAACCTGATCACGCTAATCGGCCTCTATGGATCGATCCAGAAAGCAATGGCATCATCATGGAGAGCTTCTCAGCCATGTACAAGCAAGCAGAGAACTTCCTCGTCAACGTTGCTGAGCCGCAATCCAGAGTTTCACGTGTACATGAATACTCCATGACCTCCAACAGCCTCTACGCTGCCGTCTCCGTAGGCCTGACTACTCAAGATATCCTTAGCCGCTTGGAGTTCTTTTCCAAAACGCCACTTGCGGAGCCAGTCAAGGATTTTATCAGGAACGCTACCAAGTCCTACGGAAAAGCCAAGCTCGTGTTGAAGCACAACAAATTCTTCGTCGAAAGTTCAGATCCCTTGATACTTCAAACGTTACTGCGGGACAATAAGATTAGACAATGTCGCGTAGACGAAAACGCGGAGCTCGAAACATCGATAGCTCCGAAAATGGGTGGTCTGTACATCCCTGGAACTAAACTGGCTGCTGGTGCCAAACAGGCTGTTCAGGTGCCACAAAGGCAGCAAGACGATGATAGTGACGTGGACGAGCCTGTGGTCCAGCCACAGGAGAATCAAGATGACATTATGAACATGCTCAAGGAGGATGATGACGACGACGACGAGACTGATCAAGTCCACTCTTTTGAGGTCGTGGGCAATACAATTTCTGAACTTCGAAAGCGGTGTCAAGAGATCGAATACCCTCTCACCGAAGAGTACGATTTCCAGGGAGACGTTGCCAACGCTACTCTGGACATCGATCTTAAACCGGCAGCTCAGATCCGACCATACCAGGAGCAGGCATTAAGCAAGATGTTTGGTAACGGTCGCGCGAGAAGTGGCATAATCGTGCTTCCTTGTGGAGCTGGAAAGACACTCGTTGGCATCACGGCAGCATGTACGGTCAAGAAGGGCGCTATCGTACTCGCCACTAGTGCCATGTCGGTCACGCAATGGCGAGCTGAATTCTTGAAGTGGTCAAACATCAATCCTCAAGATATTGCTGTCTTTACAGCGGACCAGAAAGATAGATTTACCGGCAGCACCGGCATTATTATCACAACCTATTCTATGCTTTCCATGGATCGGAAGGGCGCAGATGGAAAAGAGCGAGTCGCGCACGACACCAAAAAAGTACTTCAATTTATCATGGAACGAGAGTGGGGCCTGATGATTTTGGATGAGGTGCATGTCGTTCCAGCAGCGATGTTCCAAAAGGTCACCTACAAAGTCAGAGCACACTCCAAGCTGGGCTTAACAGCTACTTTGCTGCGAGAAGATGATAAAATCAGCGAGCTCAACTTCCTCATTGGTCCTAAACTGTACGAGGCCAACTGGCAGGAACTCAGTGAACAAGGTCATATCGCTAAAGTCCAATGTGCGGAAGTCTGGTGTCCGATGACCTCGGAGTTTTACAACGAATATCTCGAAAGCAAGTACCCGAACCAAAAGATGCTTCTCTTCACCATGAACCCTCGCAAGTTTCAAGCATGTCAATTCCTGATCGACTACCACGAGAAGCGCGGCGACAAAGTAATCGTCTTTAGCGACAATGTGTTTGCTCTGCAGGCCTACGCGAGAAAGCTGAACAAGGTCTTCATTTACGGTGGCACTCCACAAACCGAGCGTCAACAAATTCTCGAAAACTTCCAGCATAACCCCGCCGTCAACACGATGTTCTTGTCCAAGATCGGCGATACATCCCTTGATCTCCCTGAAGCAACCTGTCTCATCCAGATCTCCTCGCATTACGGTTCTCGACGTCAAGAAGCCCAACGTCTCGGTCGTATTCTTCGAGCGAAGAGAAGGAACGATGAAGGGTTCAATGCATTCTTCTACAGTCTTGTCAGCAAAGACACCAACGAAATGTTCTATTCCACCAAGCGTCAAGCCTTCCTCGTCGACCAAGGGTACGCCTTCAAAGTTATCACGCATCTTCAGGGTATCGAAAATTTGCCCGATCTTGCTTTCACGACAAGTCGGGAACGGCAAGAACTTCTTCAAGCGGTCCTGCTGGAGAAGGACGATCCCGGCATGGAGAAGATTGAGGATGACATCTGGGGGAAACAGATGAAGAAAAATGGTGGTGGCAGAGCCAAGGGCGTGGGCGTTCGACGAACGGCCGGTACTTTGGATGACTTTTCCGGTGGTCGAGGTATGATGTATGCGGAGCAGAACAAGAGTAGAAACAAGGAGGTCAAGAAGAGTTCTGCCATTGCGAGTATGAAGAAAAAAGAGAAGAAGAGAAAGGAGGGTTATTTGCACATTAATGATGTATAAGAGAGGGCCTTGAAAGGAAAGAGAGATACAGGTGATTTTCTCGACGGTGTATTGATACGTGCGTTGAGGTTTTGAGCAAGATTGGCGTTGCATAGTATGGAGACATGGCTGAAAAGCAGATAGACTCTGAACAGACTGCATCATTGTTAGTACACGCATCTGCAAGATATTCATCATCGAGTGCTGTTTGAGACCGCTTCCCTCGGTCTCTCTCTTTTTCCATCCCGCCCTGTCAATAACCTTTCCATTGTTTGCGCCACTACTCATCCCATTCACTTTGCATCCCGCTGAATTCTCGTAGCCAAGAGATTGGTGCATGCATAAATCGAGGAGTAATTCCACGACCAAAGTGGAGCGTACCAACAACAACAACCACGTAAATTGGTGCGGCCCGATCTGGGGAATACCCACCCTCGGCTGTCTTAGTCATAGCCAGAGGTATAGATATATGAGGTCGAGGGGTATGCGGCGAAAACTGGGTAGACTTTTATTAGTTGGTGAAACGACTCCGCCAAGGCAAGGAGTGTCAAGTTATGCTGAATTTTGCAATAAGAGAGCCACCTCAAATTCGATGCCCAAGGAGAGGAATACAGACACCGCGAGTTGTGAGTGGGTGAAAGCTGTGCCTGGATCTGTCATGAGACGAAGATCGAGCAACACACAACTACTGAAAACCGAGCAGACCCAAATGATCGTGATTGGAGTCAAAGAGTCCAAATCTTGGCGATTATCATGGTGACTAGGACATCGAGGACCGGTGAAAGCCGAAGAAAGAACCTCTAGACTTCACTTCCGTACAGAAAATTCACAAGGCCTCTCCGGGTTCATAAAAGGTCCGTTGTCACCTTCAACTTTGGCAAGATCCTCCTCTTGCTTGTCTTCAAGTGCATGTCATGATTGGCGCTACACATTCTTAGCTGTTCACTAACCCTTCGTGAGACAAACATGAAATCAGATACTGATTGCGATCCAATATGACGCGTACCACCAGGCATCTCATCTCCATCGACATCCAGCAACTGTCCTATTTGTAAACCATGCTCTATCCTTTTTGGACCCACCAGTCTCTCAGCTTCCGGACATAGTCTCTCTCCTCCTCCCCCCTCTGTACTTCAGCGGCGGTGCACACCTCGCGATCCTCGAGTACAATCTCTTTCCCCTCCATGATTTTCTGAGACCAAACAGGAGGAGGGTCGTCGTCGGAGGACAAATCATTCTCTTCGAATTGAAGATTGAATTTCCAAGCACACCAGGAACTACTTTCGTTGCTTCTCATGTATAGACCGACACCCCTTTTAGTTGGGAGAACATTGAAACCACGGAGGAGAATTGCGTCGCCGTCTTCCAGGACCGGCAAAGCGCCTTTCCAAGGTCGATAGATTTTGATGCTCACTTTATGCGGCCAAAAGTCCTCGTCAGAGATCAGGCATTCAGTCATATAGTCCTTGGGACCGCTCTCAGCCTTGAGTGGCTTAGTCGAGGACTTTGTTACAACAGCAATGACATCTGCGAGATTGTCGGCAAATTGCGAGACCTGTGTCGAAACCTTGGTCATCAAGTTGCAGAGCGGAGTGTAGTAGCCCAAAGAAGTATTCAAACCCTTGGTCTGCGACGGCTGACCTTGAGAGAATTTGAAACTCGAAAGCTGTGATGATGGATAGTCATCTTCTTTCGCCTTCAGCTCATCCTTGATGGACTGTACCATCAAGTTCTGTTGCTGAACAGTCGGAGCCGTCAAATTTCCGCCATTGACGGTGTCAAACTGGCTTGAGAGCATGTCATCTTTCTCGCCAAATTCAACGTCCTCACTGTCAGATCTATCTCCACGCAGGGTTTGACTCTGCGGCATTGATTCACCTTCGAATGATTGTGGTGGCGAAGAAGCTTGATACTGGGACTTGGGCTTGCGGGGCGAGAGCCAAGTGTCGAGCTTCGAAACGGGTCCATAACTCGCGTCTGAAGCATTTTGATAGTGATGCCTGGATTTGAGAGGTGAGAGCCAGGTGTTAAGATTCGTGGAGAACCCATTATTCGCTTCCTTTATTTTGTCGCTCAGTTTCTCGGAGTCCCCCAAAAATGTCTCCCTGAAGTCGCCGTGCCCAAGTCTGTCCAACTTTACCGCCAATGCTTCAGATGCATCCTTTGCCGGCTGTTCAGCAGATGAGGTTTCTCTTTCAGCACGGCTTATAGCTTGCTCAACCTTCTGGTTGCCTTTATTGTGATTTCCAAGATCCTCATGAGCAGATTGCTGGAGTGCGTATGATCGACGAGTATGACTTGAAGAAGTCGAGGTGCCCTGCGTCAGCTTCGGTGTTGATGAAATGGTGTTTTCGCCATTTCGAAGAGAGATACTGCGCTGAGATTGTGTATATTGACTGGCATCAGGCGTGGCCAGAGTACCCTCCGCTATGGACTGCTGTGGTCGTGAACTTTGCCTCCGAGAAGACTGTTGAGGCTTAGTAGGTCCATTTGGTGCATCTGGGTGCGAATGATAGTATTCTGAATTTGAATCCGAGACTTCGACCGGAGGAGAGGACAGCACTCGGACATTGTGTTCCTCAAAATCAGATGGCGGGAGATCACTACTCACATGCACCCGTGTGACTGGACTATAATTTTCAACATCAGTAGTGGCTTCCGAGTCGTGACCTCGACTTGATGGGGCGGCTGTCGTCACGGATCCATCAGAATGGACCATGCCCTCAAATGTGTCCTGGATTACAAGTCTCGGCCTTTTGGAAGCATCTTGGGAAGACGCAAGAGGCTGCGAGGATTGGTGTTCAAGCTGCGTAGTAAGCTGGCTGTCACCAAGAACTCTACGCCTACTGACTCGAGGTGCGAAGGTGACCGCGGGACGTTGCTTGGATGTGAGTGACGTAAGGCTCAACGCAGGCTCATTGTGTTCCGAAGACAGAGAATGCTGTTCATCATTCACAGAATAATCTGAGGGCTCATCCCCTGCTGGAGCGTAGTTGTCAACCACGTCTGTAGGCGCAGAATCTTCCATTATCTGGTCTTCCATGTAGTGGGATTCATACGTGTCTGTCACTTCGATCTTTGTGGTGGTTTTATGCTCGATGATTGGCAAAGGTGCTGTCCTAGGTGTAGTATCTTCTTCACTCTCCGAATCGCTGCCTGATTCGATCACGACGGTCTCTTTTCGATATGATAATGGAGCTGTCAAGGGTGGTGTACGGTTTTTGGCGGGTGGAACAGCAGATGGCGCCAAATTCAAGCCAAGAGTGTCTGAAATCGGAATCGACCATGGTAGCTGATTTTCAGACATCGGGCCTGGTTCAGAACTTGAGGAAGGAGGAGAATCGTTAGCACCATCGAGGGACGGGATGTACTGGCTGCCAGAAGGCTCCAAACCAAGCGTTCTCGGAGCCTGGTCCGGGTCATCGTCGTCCTGTGAGCCACTTGAATCCATCGATTCGTGGTCTTTGTTTTCCCCATCCTCTTCAGACTCTGATTCCCCCTGCTCTTCGTCTTCCTCGGATTCTTCGCTGACCTCGTCGTCGATGAAGTCGGCTCGATTTGCTCGAGCATCTTCCTCATCCCCATCCACAGATTCCAGGTCGCTATCTTCTTCGGACAATGCATCGTCGTCACCGTCATCACTGTCAGATAGTAAGCTAATTACTTCCCCGACCGCTTTTAAAGGTTCTGTAGAGGTAGACAAAGGCGGACCAAACCTGCGATTCGACTGTACCATAACTCCGCCTTCATCTTCGTCTTCATCTTCGCCCTCGTCTTCGTCATCCTCGTATTCGTGCTCGACTCTTATCCCGTCCTCAATGTGCACATCCTCGTCTCCCATGCCAGGATATTGTTGGCAAATCGAATCTTCCTCGCGGCCCTCATCGTCACCAACATCACCAATTTGTGATAAAGCCACCGCGTCGTCATGTGGGTCCATGTCACTTTCCTGATAGGAAGGGTGCTCTGATCTGGCATTCTCTGCCATAACTCCGCTTTGGCTGAGTAGCTCGATAGCCTGAAGGTTGAGTGCGGGACGAGACTGGTCTACGTCTGATGTTCTAGCTCGAGATACATAACCAACAACATTGTCCGCTGGAGGCAAATCGGGGTACTCAGCTTCGAGTGACTGATAGGCATTGTCCATCTCGTCAATATCTAACATCTTAGCACCAGCTTTGTCAGCATCAGCTGTCCCATCCTCAAGTATCTCGGCGTCTGCCATCACATCACCAACTAGCTCGTCGCTCGTCCAGTTAGCAAGTTTTTGAACAAGAATCGCTTGGTCTTCTGCGATGGACGTTCGTATAGCTTTGGGGGACGATTCAAGAACCGCATCTTGTTTCAATACCGAGCCAAGTTGAGCTGCGCCCTTGTCTGTCAAACGTTCTGGCGGTGCAAAGTTTGATGACAATGAATCGATGGCAAGCTCATCTTCATGCATCTTATCCACTGGCAAAGTCGATTCGAAATGCTCCTCTGGACCTATCTTTGATTCAGGTACTTCTAATTTACGAGTCAAAGCGGGCTGCTTTTCATGAATACTTTGTTGGGTCGACTCTGCTTTAGTGTTGATCTGAGGCACTGTATCCTTATCAACATCCGGACCATCGACCGCTGTTGAGTAGCGTCGATCAAGACCATCACTCTCAAATCCAAACCCGAAACCGAATCCTGGCAGACTTTTTCGCAAAGGAACCATGAAACCTTGTGAGGGCTGCCAGTCAGAACCATCGTTGTCCATGTAAGAAGTCGCCAGGTCGTCCCCAGGAAAAGGTGAAGGCAAGGGTAGAGCAGCCGATTGCTGCGGCCGCAAGTCTGGAGTCTTTGGGGACCTGGGCCGCGAAGGCGGTACCACTGGGGCGACTGAATCTAGGTCGAAATTCGAGGTTTGGATCCTGGGCAGAGACGGCGGTGCCATGACGGTGGTCGGAACCTCGTAGCCTTGCAGATCAGGGTCAGTATTGGCGACAGACTCGATAGACTGCATCGCAAGTGATTCAATCTCCTCAGGCTCTTGCAGCTGCTTATTCCGTTCGACATCTCTCTTGAGGAAAACATCGTAGCTTTGAAAATCTGCCACGTTCATTTCGTCTCTCATGGGCGGTTTGTTGTCGAATGCCTCCGTGGCACTCTCTTGGCTCTCGGACTCGTCTCCTTCTAATCCTGGGCCCTCTGGTTCTTCTCGCTGGACCTGTTGTTTCTCTTGACTTCTCGTTCTGAGATCGCCTGACCCATGTGCATGTCTCTCGATCTCCTCGCTGTCGCCTTCGTCGCTCTGAAGCAATTCTCTTGCAAGAGAGCTTGTACGTTCAAATGGTATGTATAGATCCTGGCCACCAAGAGCACCAAACCTTGTGTCATTCTCAACAATACCCGATGCCTCAATGCTATCGCTCGAAGGTAGATTGAAATATGAGTCCTCTTCCTCGTGTAATGACGCAGCTTCCGGCAGCTCGAGAAATTCAGGTAGATTCTCAGTGCCGAACGCCATCGGTAAACCTATGTCCTCACTGGTTTCGGCAAATGTTGCATCACGGAAGACGGAGAAAGACTGCCGTAGCGGCGATTCATAACTTCTTTCACGACTCATTGGGTCAGGAATCGCGGATGCCTTAACGTCTTCCATGTCTGTATCTTCCTCAGTGTCACCGGAAACCTGATAAATCAGATCTTGAGTATATTGGGACTTTAGTTCGTGCGTGTAAGTTCCAGTCGGTCGTGCGGTTGTGGGTAACAGCTCAGATGTTGGCGATTGCGAACCTTCGATAGGCGTGCTCCTCCACGACCCTTTCCTGGGGGAGAGCAAGTCCTCATCTTGAATCCAGTCGGTAGTCATATTCCCTTTGGTAGGTGATGGTACATCGCTCTCAACTTTCCATTGTGCCTCATTTCCCCACGAATGCCTTGCTTTCTTCCGTATTGGTTCCCCTTCTTTTTCCACAAAAGGATCGTACGGTGAATCGACCAGCACGCCTCCAGAGACACGCGCTCGTTTGTGAAAGGCCGAGCTTGCCGGCGTGGAAAGATCGTTCAGTTCCGAGAGTCTGGGATTGGCATAGATGAAATGGGGACCGTTAGGCGTGGATGGAGTATGCGATCGTCTGTGTTCGGAAACAGTATCATCTTCGACATCGATGCTCGCCAACTCCTGGCCATCGCGAACAATCTAGAGAAGAATTCATGTTCAGCCATTGAAGCCCGTGTCTCGGATGCCTACCTGCACCTACCTGGCATACAAGCTTCCGCTTGAACATTAGTTCTGTATCCACACTTCTCCCAGGCGTGGTGATTCCAGGATCAGCATCAAGCCACTGTACTCCCTCCAAGTTCAGAACCACTTCATCGCCACTTCCTATTCTTGTACGGGCGAGAGCAACGGCACTCATGCCCTGAAACCGTACAAGAACTTGTCCCTTTTTGCCCCGTAGTCTGAAATCCGGTTCCGCCAGTAATAGCGCACAGCTCTGCGTAGAGGAACTGAAGGGCCAGATGAGAGTGACTATTGCTTTGATACATCGTGTTTCGGGGTACAGCAGCGAGCGCCCAAGGTGAGAAATGGCAATCGTCTCCATGTTTCCAGTGCTGATATGTTGCCCAACCAAGGAGACGCAAGACGCAGAGCTTGGTGCGAACGGGGCGTCAAATTGCGGTCGATTCGGTGCGTTCACCAAGTCAGTCGCGTCTTCATGCGGGCCATTGGAGAGCGAACAGTCGAAGTGGAAAATGGGCGCTGTTCTCAGAGGCGACAATGGGGAGACGCGAGTGGAAATCGCGATGAGTGCCGGGACGAGCTCTGTTGGTGTGGAAGACGCGGTCGTGGACGAAAGTCACGTTCCTGATGCCCGCGGGCTGCCATGATGTCCCAAAAGGGGATAGCATCTGCTGAGCCCTTAAATTACTCCTGCTGCCCACCTTGGAAGAGTCGACATCCTCCTCCTACCAGACCAGATACCCTCGACATCCTCTCGAAGTCATAAGCATAACGATTCGCACTGTCTACTCCAGCAGAAGCGAAATATGGCACAGCTTTGATTCGCGATCCTAGCTTGAACACGCACCTGGTCTGTCAGAACGGCTGCCCCGAGAATGTCGCCAAAGACTCGACGCCGGCGACGGACACCGTACGGAGGAGTACGGCACGGAGCTCAGATTGATGGAGGGTAGCAGCTAGCAGAATAGCGTGCAAGAGGCCAAGCAGTCCAGGAAGAGAATCTCTCTCTGCTTCACTCCGAGTCCTCCAAGTCGGTGTAGGGAGTCATGGTAAGCGTCCCTATCACATCCATACACGTCCATGCATCTTCGGCACTGTTTAAGGGATCGGCGACCTCACAATCCGATGGTTAACATCGAATTGCCCGACGAGCACGCTGCGATTGAAGTGGGGTCACTCCGTGGGACATGCAGCTTCTTTTCAGCAGCAGCCCTTTAGCACGCCATGCTTGATTGACCACATCGACATCTCAGACCGTAATCGGCATCGAATGGTTCCCGCAGCTGGTCACCGCGTCCATAACAATCTCCCGGGACTGTCCTGTGTGGTGCTTAACCCAACATTCTGGGACAGTCATATGCAGTCAGACCATCGCTACACTAGTAAGAATCGCCGCTCGACAGCTGAACAATCACTCAAAAATACGCCAGAAGGTGAAGACTTTTTGAATTTCAGGAATCGCCCTTTTGGCTAACCACAATGCTCCTATCCAATAACGCATACTGCATCACTCATGAAGGCAGCCCTGGATCATCTCAAACAAGAACGGAGGCAATCTCCTTGGCCTTCTCCTCATCGAGGCCTTCCACCTTCTTCAACTGCTTTCCATTCTTGTAGACAAGGACGGTTGGGGTAGTCTTGATGTCAAAGAATTCCTTGGCGGTGGGGTAGGCGTCAACGTCGACCTTGAAAGACTTTGTGTTGTGCTCGTGCTTCTTGCCAGCGCTATCGAACGTTAGATGGTGTTGTTGTCATTGGAGCAGGGCGAAGTAGGAAAGCTTACGCATCAGCCTTTTCTGAGACCTCGCCGGTGTAGGCGTAGATGAGGACGTACTTGTCCTGGGTGGCGAGGGCAGCGTCGAAGTCGGCCTTGCTTTTGGAATATTAGCAGTCTGCTTCATGAATGATGGGCCTCGCATCGAGCTCACCTGGTAAGATCTTGGTGAGAGGCCATGATGGTTTATCAAGAGTAAGAAAACTGGTTCTGAGAGTGAGGTTAGACTGTGAAGGAGGAGATTGAAGTGGGAGACGAACATACAGGAACGCAGCAACCCTTTATACATGATTCTCAGCCCAACAACGCTTCCCCTCCACCCCACCGCTCCTCTGCACGTCCTGGTCTAAAACAATGCCGATCAAGTCCTTTCTCACCTAGTCCTGAGACGGAACAGGAAGACACACATTAGCCCTGCATGCACATCCATCACTAGCATCGGCCAATGAATCTGGGGGCCCAGATGGCACCCCACCAGACGCGCCGTCTCCCGCCACTACTGGCGGGGTCATGACGGGCGTACCTTGCAGCCTGGTGCTGAGAAGGAGAGCCGGATGATTAATGCGGTTTCTTGAATCCTCGACCTGCCGTTGCTGTGCCCGTGTCCAAATGTACTCCGGGATGAGTGAGAGGCTGAGTAGCCAGTGTTGAGGCGGCCGAGCACCGCTATCTTTTGCTCGTATGCTGGTGTGATGAAACCACCTATACGATACAAAAGGGGCTCGTGGCTACAACAGCTTAGCTTAATCGTTGGACAGGCCGATTGCAGGTGCAGAAGAGGCCTCGACTGCAATGCTGGTTTGAACTGTGACAATAGACGATAACCAGACATTGTTGCTGATCTCTGGCTGGAAGAATGAAAACGACCAAGCAACAGCAGCGAGGCATTGACGCCTCAGCGGTTTGTGGGAAGCCTGAGGCCCGAAACCAGGAGGCGGCAATTCCCATCCAAGCCCAACAGCGATGTGTCTATCCCAAAAAATTAATGTTCTGCGTTGTCTCCAATCCACGGCACCATCTACCTCGTCCGTTTGATGCTGTTGGGAAAGTCGAATTCCTTCGCCCAGTGCCGATTTCTGATAGTTTTCTCCCGAGCTCGTAAAGGGATCTCAAGGCGCGATTGCTCTTCCACGGGTACGTACAGGGAAGTTTCCACGCAAGTTCCATGGCAATCTCTACTGTTTGAATCAACAGCGTGTAGGACGAGTTCTTGAGATACGCTTTTGGAGAATTTTCAAGTCCAATCTCCACGAGCGGCGCGTCTGTAGGAGTAGGCTACCCCAGCTGCCCACTCAGACACGACCAATGTTCAGTGCAGCATCGTCCGATGCCTCGAAACATTGCTATCGCCTATCGCATTGGGTACTCCCTCGGTCGTATGCACGCCTCGCGCAAAGCCATCCGTGATTGCGGGGATTTCTGGATAAAATAGGGTTAGTAGTGCTGATGCTGCCTTGATCTGATAAGATTAAAATCCTTCACTGACCAATCGAACAGGGTATTGCCGGCCGAGATGCTGCGAAGTAGGACTGCTGTGTGGTCATTATTCGGGGCATTTCCCGTTTTGCACGCTGATAAAGTGATGGCGTTCCCTTCTCCTGAACGTATTCTGTATGCTTTCACTCGGCCAGAAGTTCCACAGCCGCCATGAACCAATCACTGTGTGCAGAGGATTACACCTTTGGTCCTCGAACCACATTGCATTGTCGCAATGGCTTAGACTTCACTTTCGTCTTCGAGGAGAGTATTCTCAGTCTCCTCCCAGCCTCTGCTTTCGTCTGTGCATCCATTGTTCGATCGCTGCGTCTTCGCAAGGCTCGGCAAGTCGTTTCAGGAACTTCATTCCTCGATACCAAAGCGGTAAGAGACGAGCCGCAGGACTAACAACAGAAGGCTGACTTCTTCTAGATGCATATTCTCCTCCTCGCCATCTTGAGATGCAGCCTTCTCATGACATGGTCGCGACAATCGGCCATACAGACTCGCTACTCCATCACAGTAGCGAGTATCCTCCTGTTAGAATCGTTGGCACTCGCAGTACTCTCTAGATTCGAACATTGTAGGGCACTACGGCCCAGTTCTCTGATAGTTCTCTACCTAGTATTCTCTGTCGGCCTCGATTTCGTCCGTCTAAGAACATGTAAGTGAATCACGCCCTCAGACGATCATCATGACGAGCGCTCTTCCTTCAGCCAGCGCTAAATTGAAAAACTGTAGTCGTTATAGCAAATTTCGATCCTACAATCACTTCCCTATCAGCCGCTGTAGTCGCCGTCAAAGCAAGCCTGCTGTTTCTTGAAGCAGGCAGCAAGACTGTCTATTTCTCACCTCCGCACACAGACCGACCGCCACAAGAAACGAGTGGAGTCCTCAATCGAAGTATCTTCTGGTGGCTGAATTCCTTGTTTCTTCGAGGTTGGTCTCACTTTTGAGCTACGGCCACTCCATTAATGACCTGCAGGATATCGCGGACTATTGAGTATGGACGATCTTTTCAGAATCGATCAAGAGCTCTCGTCTGAGGAAACCCTTACCGATTTCGAAGACAGATGGTTTTCAATGTCCACTGTGAGCGAACACAGACTAGCAAGGACAGTGATAGTATCCTTGATCCGCCTTTTTCTTCAACCAGTGATACCTAATCTAGTTGTAATGGCGCTTACGATCGCGCAACCTTTCTTGGTCACTGCACTTCTATCATTCGTCTCATCTGAAGATTCCGATGAGCTTGGCTATTTGATCGTTGTAGCTTACGCAGTCGTTTATGTTACATCGGCTGTGTTCAATGCTGTCTATACCCACTCCCTGGATCGATTCGTTACATTGCTTCGCGGTTGTCTGGTTAACATCATCTATAACCAGACTTTGAGACTTGACTTGAAGCAAGCCAGCGGCGGAGAAAACCTCACGCTTATGAGTGTTGACGTTGAACACATCACTCAAGGATTTGGTTTGATACACGAAGCATCTTCCAACCTGGTCATGGCCGTGGTCTCTCTTGGCCTCTTGTACAGGCAGCTTGGATTCACGTAAGAACATGGCTAATGCCGATTGGGTGTAACTGCTAACATGTATAGGTTTTTGGCACCTCTGCTATTTTCTATGATGCTCTCACTGCTCACCGCCTCACAGTCAGGTCCATACATCAAGAGACAAAAGCTTCTATTGAAGGCCACGGAATGGAGGGTGGGGTTCACTTCTTCCGTAATTTCGTCCATGAAAGGGATTAAAGTTATGGGACTCACAGACAAAGTCCACACAAGACTTCGTGTTTCGCGGGCTGAAGAGATACGACGGGCTAAAAAAGCACGGCTGTTCTATGCTCTCTTCACAGTGCTCCAAACATTGAGTTTGAGCGGGACAAGGTGGATCACATACACCGTCTTTGGCATCATTGCGATACTTGGTCGCTCGGATTCTGGCCTCGCTACTTCACCTTTGGTCGCTTCTCTGGCTATACTCAATATTTTCATGTCACGACTAGAAATATTCCTTCGACAAATGCCTAAGATTGCGGCCTCGTTCGGCTGTCTTCGGCGAATTGAGAAGTTCCTGCTTTTGCAGACCAAGAGAGACGACAGGCTGATCTCTAGTGTCGAGGCCTCTACTCATGATGGTTATGAGCTCCAAGATCTACGGCGAAGCAGACCTGCGCTCAGTGCGAATGAATTAAGCGTGGGCTGGGAAGGAGGAAAGGTGCAACTCCGAGACCTCACTTTTGAAGTACCACCAGGTTCTTTCACACTCATCCTTGGACCGTGAGTCTTGAGCGCAAGTGTAGATAATTTGCTGACCAAGACAGGGTTGGCAGCGGCAAGTCCACATCATTGTTGGCTCTTTTGGGGGAAACAATGATTCACAAAGGATTTATTAATGTAAATGGGACTAGAGGCATTGCTTACTGCGCGCAGACACCCTGGCTTGTCAACAAAACGATCCAAGAAAATATACTTGGGAGCTCTCTGTTCGACCTTGAGTGGTATGGTCAAGTCCTAAAGGCTGTATACTTGGTGGACGATTTAAAATCTTTTCCAGCGGGAGATCGCACAATGGTTGGCTCGCAAGGGATCACATTGTCGGGCGGACAAAAACAGCGAATTGTATGCTCTGTCATCCTCGATACGATCCAAAGAGACTCACAACTCAAACAGGCACTAGCCAGAGCGGTATATTCACGGGCGTCAGTTGTGATTCTCGACGACATCTTCAGCGGCCTAGATCCTGTTACTGAATACGCAGTTTTTGAACGTGTCTTTGGGACAAACGGCATTCTGAGAACTACGTCCCAAACGGTTGTTTTGGCAACACATGCTATCCATCTGCTACCTGTAGCCGACGTGATAATTCTTCTAGGCGGAGATGGCGAGGTAATTTACCAAGGGTCGCAGGCCCATTTTCCCAACTCGCTGCTCTCTCCACGTAGTCTTGAAGGCATCTCGGAGATGGAACGTGCCGAACCAGATCCAGTAGCAAAAACCATCGATGCAGCGGAGGAGACAGAATTTACTCCGGAGTTCTGCGAGCCTGTTGTGGTGGCTGATGCCTCTACCAGCGACACCACGAGACAGACCGGTGACTCTACTGTTTGGAAATTTTATCTCAAAACAGCAGGTTACAGACACTCATTGATGTTTGTTCTGCTGGGAGCAATCTGCATGGGATTCACTCCGGCACAAACTTTATGGCTCGACGCATGGGCGAATGACAACAGGAACGGCAGGATTGCATACTACATAGGTGTGTACAGCGTATTTTTTGTGGGCGAAATTGCCTTGACGAGTCTGTGGATATGGCACGTTTTGATGTTCCCGTTGGCAGCATCGTCCATTAGGCTGCATGACATTCAACTGGATGCCTTGATGAGCGCGACTATGAACTTTTTCAGCCACACAGACACCGGTAAGGAGTTTGGAAAAAATCTGAAGCAATGCATAGCATGCTAACAATTGGCTCTTAGGCAAAACAACCAACAGATTTAGTCAAGACTTGGATCTCATCGACAACGAACTCCCACTTGCTGTCATCGACGCTGTTGAGTACATATATAACGTCCTCTACAAGTTTGTCATGATTGGCATCGCTTCAGCATACCTCATGCCAGTCTTTCCGGTCCTACTCATCGCATTCTGGTTCATTAAGCGATTCTATTTGTGCACCTCACGCCAAGTCCGACTCCTTGACTTAGAAGCCAAGGCCCCCCTATATACGCATTTTATTGAGACAATTGCGGGGCTAGCCACGATCAGAGCATTTGGATGGGATAAAGACTTCCGACGACAGAATTTGGCAGCTCTACAAGCATCTCAACGGCCGTTTTTCATACTCAAGACTATTCAGCGTTGGTTGACACTGGCGCTCGATATTGTGATATCTATTCTGGCAGTCATAGTGGCGATAGTCGCTGTGCAGTTGCGAGAGTCTATTAATCCCGGACTCCTTGGTCTTGCACTTGTCAACGTGGTAAGTACGATATCTCAATTGCCCTCCCCTCCCCTTCTAATACCTGACAGATGTCACTTGGAACCGCTATGCAATCTCTCGTATCGTTCTGGGCAACGCTTGAAACATCTATCGGTGGTGTGTCCCGGATCAGATCATTCTCCAAAGAAACGCCAACTGAGGAGCCAATTCGCAAACCCGAGGCTTCAATCGGATGGCCTTCGCGAGGTAGAATCGATCTCAACAACGTCACTGCAAGTCATGGAGCGGAATTAAATGCGAAACCTGTACTCCAAGATATCAACTTTTCTATAGCTCCCGGTGAGCATGTTGGGATTTGCGGACGTAGTGGAAGGTACGTCTATCACATAGTGCACACATCGGACCCTGCAGCTAAATCTTTGCAGTGGTAAGAGTTCTCTACTTAGCCTTTTCTCTCGCCTCATGGAAACCCGCAACGGGTCCATTTCAATCGATGGCGTGGACATCAATGGTGTTTCAATCAACCAGGTGCGTGCCAGCATCAATGTTCTCTCTCAACAACCATTTTTCCTTCATGGGACGGTCAGAGACAACCTTGTCATCGCATCGACCAGCTCGGAGCCCGATGATTCTCTTCTTCAACAAGCTCTCGAGCGCGTTGGGCTCTGGTCCAAATTATCAGCTAGTGGTGGTCTCGATGCCTTTCTCCGGCCCGAGGAATCCCTCAGTCACGGGGAACGCCAGCTTTTTTGTTTGGCACGGGCTTTACTGAGCTCAAGTCCCATTGTCATACTCGATGAGTTCACAAGCAAGTAAGTAATTCTCGGATCCCCGACTTACCACCCTATCCGTATTGCTCTTGACTTACATCTATAGCGTCGACGTCAACACCGACAAAGCAATGCAACAAATCATTCGCGAAGATTTCAAAGAAAAAACTATTGTTGCAGTCGCCCACAGGCTCAATACTATCCTCGATTTCGATCACATTATCGTTCTAGATCATGGACGTGTTGTGGAGCAAGGTCCGCCCGATCAGCTTCTGACCGAGAGGGGATCGGCTTTCCGCGAACTGTATGATGCTCAAGGGTGAGTGAGTATAGCGATTTTCATCGAGGTGGTTGTGGTGCATTCTGCACAGAAAAACATGGTGGTTGTATCTCGACGCGATCTTCCTTTAGCGCGCTACGGCTCTTTAATGCAGACAATCTTTAACATCTGGTTTGTGGTCGGAGTCAACAGGGATCCGCAAGTGATCTGACTCTTCGTTCTCCTTAAATGGCTGCTCTGCCATGCCGTATCTCGTCTTTCAGGAAGCTATGCCAGCTACATCGAAATGCTTCCCTCCTCCTGGAGAGATACGATGTGGGGGCTGGTATGGGAGCGTGTGTAACATGTCTCCCAGGCTACACGTTGGGAACCATAACGCTGGTGATTTGATTCTTAGATTTTTTTGAGAAAGTGAGACGGAACTGTCTTGTCTCGAAATGAGCTTAGGGAAGGTACTTCTCCGTTTACCACTGTGTCTATGCCGCTTCTCTCCAATCTCTTATCACTCCATGATTTGTCTTGCATCACAGCAATTGCCCTTCTAATTCCAGAGCAGACATGGCATTGAAAACTTCGGAAATGAACTCGTATCAGCCATTTTCATTCACCACTTCTCAGAAGTCAATATTGCATTGTTGATGGGCTCTTCGTTGTCCTATCGTTCGTACCGGCCATTTTCGAATAATTGATCGCATGAATACCAAGAATTTTCCTTCGCGCCGATGTGAACTTGCACGTCCTCTTTTGTGCAGCGACTCTACGATGCATTCAGTGCAGTATTTAGAACACACACCCCTCACAGCGCTCGCAAAAGAAAACACTCTCAAGAGCCAGCAACATCGCTGTCGAACAGTCAAATTCTAGCGCAATACCTTGTTACTTTCTGATCAGAAAGTTTTTCGTCCAAATCGATTCAACGACCAGAACCTCGAGCGAGCCAACCCATGGACAGAGATAATCTGCTTACATCAACGCCTCGCTACTCGTGAGCACCCACCAACTCTCAACTCGCCGACGAGAGACCCAGTGCAATCTTGCCTCCAATTCCAAAGCCGCATCCCTCTGCTCACGCCCCTCCCTCCTCGCTTCGCCATCTGTCTCAAGCCCAAAGAACATGAAATCCGCACTGCACGGTTTCCACCCCCGAACCTGTGAAATCCCTTCCCAGCCGTCATCGTACCGTCTCCCACACTCTCATACTTTCCCTCCCACCCCGCAGCACCCCAAGAACAGGCGCAAGACCCCATGTCTCCGTCATCTCGGCGCAAGTCCCCGTCCTACTTGACGTCGAAGAAGAGGAAGAAGAAGAGGAAGAAGAAGAGGAAGAAGAAGAGGAAGAAGAAGAGGAAGAAGAAGAATGCCATCTACCCAGTAGGTATTGAGGATGTTGTCGGATATGCAGGGGATGGAACGGTCGCGATTGGGGCGGTAATATCTCGACGACGTGTGGGTAGCGTTCGTGGTGAGTGGGGGTGGAGAGTGGAAATGTTGATACTAGGAAAGCGAATGAGGCGATGGTGAGGAACACCCGAGGGATTGTCGTTGAAGTCATCGCAACGGCTTTGAAGAATGTGCCTTGGGACTGGTTGCGGGTGAATGGAAGGAGGTTGAGAAAGGTGTTTGGCTCGGAACTGTGGATCAAGCGTGCACTGGAAAGTGAATGCTCCTAAGTAGTGGAAACAGCGCCGAGTCATAGAAGTTATCAAGCAATTCCACCAGCAACACTAAATCGTCCGTTCGAAAGCTTGTTACAACGGCCATTGTTCCAAATCTTGGGGCCGAGAAATGTTATCGGTCCCGTCCAGGCCACTTAACCGTGACATACGCTAGGGCTTCACAATTTTTTCCAAACCAAGTGATTAGTTGAAAACAGTGTACCTTCACCAATTCAGAAGCCAATCAAGAATCTCTGGCAATTTTCCAAGTTCATGTGGCTAGAGGTTGTATCAATCGTGCCCTCGATCTAATGGTGACTTCGATAGAATGGTCATGTAGGAGACCTAGATTAGCAGCATCATTATCCATGCTGCATACCGTAATTTTGCTTTCGCCATTCATCCACCCAGTCTTTTTGTCTATTCACATCAATCCAATTTCCACGCTACATTAGTATCTTCAAGTTGGTTGTGCAGCAGCAACACTATCGCCCCCACCACGACCTCCACGACCACGACCGCGTGCTCCACCTCTACCTCCGCGATTTCCTCGAGGCGCATTTATGTTTGCGGGTGGTGGAACAGCATTGTAGGACTGCTGTGCTGGTTGACCGCCATTCTGGGTCCCAGGGTGTCGAAAAGCGCCGCGCCCTTGTCCGCGGAAAGGAGCTGAACCTCCGCCACGTCCTCCCCGTGGTGCGAAACCTGCTTGCGCACCGTTAGTGATGTTGACATTTGCGTAGCCTGCACGGCCGTGACCAGATGGTGGGCCTTTATGGTATGGCAATTTTTGTTGACCAAAGCCGCTGAGAGAAATGTTAGCAAGCATCTCCCGGGTATTTCAAGGAATCCTACTTCTGTTCATCCTGATTGCCATACCCGCCTGCATGTTCGCGAGAAGTCCATGCCGGCTGCTGAGGTGGACCGGCAGGGCGCAGTTGACCCGCACCATTTGGTGCTCCATATCCACGCTGACCGAGAGGTTGAGAGTGCTGGACAGGTGCCTTGGCCTTGGACGCCTGCGATCCAGCAACGAATTGTTTGTGGGTGATGTTGAGAACTGAATCGGATGGAACTGTGGATCCGAAGAACGGCTGGCAGCGCTGCCCGAGGGAAGTGCCAGACATGAAGGACGAGTCGAAAACAATGTCCAATAAAGTTTGTCTTGAAGTGCGTGTCAATCCAACAACAGTTCCGCGCTGGGCGATTGGAACACGTCCAGAGCTGAGGACATACACAACTCTATCTCCAAGGCTAAAGCGCTGTCCACTGATACGGGTTTCTGCGTCCGGAGGGTTGAGGAGAGCATTGCGTGGGACACTCTTAACAACCCTGGGGACTGCTTGTGATGTAGCCATATTCTGCTCAGCCAGCTGCTGAATAGCGCCAACTGCATCAGAATCAAGCTGTTCGGCATCGAGTGGGACCTTCTCAAATCCCTTGGACTCGATGGATTTGAGCCACGCACCAATCTCCTTGACTTTGGTCTTGGCTATTTTCTCGTCGTAGAACATGGTATCCTCATATATGTTGCCCTTGGGATTCATGCTGATGCCGGCGATGAATTCTGGGAATCTTGTCATATACTGCACCAAAAGGTCGATAGCTTTAGGACTGTATTCCCAACCAGTTTGGCCTTTTCTGGAGTACCCAAGCACCTTCAGCCCCTTGGCCTCGAATTTGAGGTTCAAACCTAGATTAAGTTTGAGACCGCTGGATTCGACAGTGAGTGAAGACGTGATCTTGCTCAATGCAAGCGGATTCATCTGCAATTGCCGAGCTACAGCATACGATGGAGTCCAGTTTACTGCCTGATCCGCATTTCGCACAGCAAGGAGGCCAAAGTCTGGCTCTTTCTTTGCCAGCACAGATACCCATAAGTTCATCTTTCCATTTTCATGGCCGATGACCTCACATGGGCGTCCATACGCGTAATCGCCGAGAAAGAAGGCTTTTGCACCGAGGGGGAACTCCTCTTCGACGGGCACAGACGCTTTCTCAATGAAGCGCTGGTCTTGGCTGTGGACTTCGTCTACAATGATCTGTGGGGCATAATCGGTCTCAGTCCCAGGAATCTCGCCGTATTCCTTGATGGTAGCGCCGTCATCTGTCTTCTTCAAACCCTTGAGCATATCGACATGTACAAGGGCTTCAACGGAGCCGATGACCATGCCAAGCTTCTTGCTGTATGTGCTCTCGATACGATCGGCTTTGCGCTTGAAATTCTCAATGCCTCGTGGGTCATGCTCGAACTGGTCAACACGACCTGAACCGTCTTGCGCAAGAACATAGCTGAAGAGCTCGTCCGATACGCGAACGATCTTCGCTTCTTGCAAGAAAGGGTAGCCAACATAAACAGCTTTGCCGAGCTTGGATTTTGCGACCTTTGGAGTTGCACGGGTTTCGGAATCACTCAGGGTAACGACCATGCTCTCGTTGCGCGAGTCTGACTGGAAGATATTGACTCCATGGAAGTCAAGATGACCCGAGAACGGCAACGTCTTCAAGCTTGGAAAGCCCGCAAGAGCTTCGGTGCCTGTCTGAGCGCCTGACATGAGCCCGATAAAGTATTCGAGACCGTCCATGACTGGAAGCTCATAGATATTCTCAACGCAATGGCAGTGTTCCAGCTCCGGAAAGAAGCCAGGCAAGGACGACGGATAGATGAAGTCAACATTCTGTTGGTAGGTGAATTTCAGCGACGCGCCGAACGAGTTGCGGTGAAGTTCGTCCTCGGACAAGAGGTGATCCTTGGTAGCCATAGCTTTCAGCAGCCTATCTTCGTCAATGAATGGAATCTTCACGACTGCCTCCCACTCTTGCTTCTTGCCGTTCATATCTAGCTCAAAATCTCGTGGGTAGAAGTCAATGATTGGGGAATTCGGATCCGTCATGAGGGGCCAATAAGCAGTAGGGACGATTGATTTACTGCGATCTGGAAGAACACCCATCAATTGCTGAAACGGACGGAAAGGTTGTCCAAGCTTGAAGTTGATGTCTGCCTTCAGTCCCTTTTTCACATCTGAAATGAAAGGTGAGTAGTGGTACTGGTAGTACCATGGCCAGGAAGCCACTCCCTGGTAGTAGTAGTAAAGCACCCATTGAAGACCTTGAACATAGTTTTCGGCCAATTTGGTAAGTTCTGCCTCATTCTCCAAGCCCCAGCCGAATTTGTCTTCGTAATGCTTGCTCTTCCATGCCTTGAACTTCTCGTCGTACTTCTTGTCCATGGCAGCCTGGGCTTCATCCGCATTCATGTCGACAATCTTCGCGTTTTGATATCGCTTGATCACTCTGTTCAAAGCTAGCTGAGCTTCCGGATCCTCCTCTTCCTCCTCGCTGTCGTCGTCACCGAAGTCGAGAGCCGGTGGGAATGACAATCGCATGTGTCGGTTACCCTCGTCGTTTTGCACTGACTGCCATTGCACGTTAAGACTGTCAGCCAGTTCTTCCACAAATTTCCTATCGCGAGCTGGTAAAGAAACGGGCAGATCATATGGAGGGGCTTCTCCAGATTTCGGCTTGCTGGTGACCCACTTTCCGACCTTGTTGAAGATCTTGCTTTGATCCGTGGTGATGACAAGCTGACCCTTGCGTTTCGTCTTCTCCATGACGTCCTCGCATTCCATGCGCTTTCCCTTGAACCAAGCAGCATCGGCGTTCTCGGATTCAAAAAATCGGAACTCAACGTGCGATAACTCGTCCAAGAGCAGAGCCAAACGCTCCATATTAATCACACCACCCTCGTTTATATAGCCCTTTGCCTTGGGCAGAGTGGTTTTGTAAACATTGAACATGAGAGCGAGAGCGCCCTCGTTGATGTGCAGATGCGGAAGATTGGGCAAAAAGTCGTTTCCAACGAAGAATGCCATAAGAATGAAATCATCGATCACACGTTCCATGTCGAATGGAAAGTCTAGAATGCCTGGCTCTTTGAGTTCCTGGAACTCCAGCTCCAGATATTCTCGCACAATACAGAGATGCATGAGATAGAAATTCTGGTGTTCCAATTCCTTGGATTTGCCCTTGCTACGGCCAAAGACGACCTCCTCGCGGAGCAAGCAGAAATGAGGGTCATGACTGAGCAATCCCAACATGATGAGATCGGCATCCAAACCGTAAAGACAGTGGCGCCGATTAGGGTCGTAATCAGGCTGAGCTTTCGCCTGCCGGATGTATTCCATGATCTTGTGCTCTCCTTCTCCCGGGACCTCGTGACCTGACAAGACGATTTCCACGCCTTGCCATTCAACGTCCTCGGATACCTTCTTGCTGACGAAGTATTTGAGGTGTTTGGTTAGGCGGGCCATGAATTGTGTACCAGGTGTGATACAATTGCTGTCAAAGGCATCTTCTTTAGGCATCTCAATTCCTTCCTGTATGGCCTTTTCACGGGCCTTTTCGGCATCCAGAGCGGTTCGAAAGCGTCGAGCGCGCTGCTGGTTCATCTTTGCGCGAGGCGCAACACCGTCGATGGCCATGAAAAATAGCTTCTGCGGCTTGATCTTGCCAAAAAGGTGCTCAATGTAGTTGAATATGGCGATGAACATCTGTTCCTCGCTCATGCGATGTGTAATTGAATCCGAATCGTTGTGTGTGCAATTGTGGATGATTCCATTCATATCGAGGTATAGATTATCGAACTCTGGTATGCGATTCTCAGCAATGAGCTGAGAGATTGCCGGATAGCGCTCGGACATCCATCGGAAGAATTTTGGGACACCCATGGTGGCTCTAGATTTGCGTATAGATTGTGGTGAGCGGTGGCGGTTGGAGTACTATGGAGGTTAGCATGACGCGCTCAAGCCCAGAGTGAAAGGACTTTGACGGTGAGTCGGTTTGACTTCCAGCGAGGTTTCCGTTCTAGCCCTTGGTTTCGCAAGTGTTGACCTCACTCTTTCGAGTACTCAGCTCGTTCTTCAAGGGCATAGAGAAGCAGAGGGGGAAGACTGCCGTACACGCTCGAGAGACGTGGATCTTTGCGACATACCTTCGAGAGACGTTCGGGAGAGAGTATTGTAGTGCGCGACTGAGCGCAGCTCGTGTGTGTAGTGATCGATTCCGACGCGGAGTCCTTGCAGAGCGTGTCTTTGGTGGGGGGCGTGCTACTTAAACACCTGGGCTCACTGCCAAGGATAGCCTGAGGCTGAGTGAGGCCGCCAGTGGCAGCGGCAGTGGCAGCGGCAGGAGGCGGTAGAACGTGCCATTGAGAGATGGAAACATTCACACTGGCAGCTCTCTTCGTGCCAAAGATTGGGAGCGATAACTTCCTGGCAACTCCACCACACAATCCCGCCGGCAGCTCATCGCCATCGACTTCGCCGTGAGCGTGGTGTAAGGTATTTACGGGCATTCACCTTCTCCACCACGCGCACCCGACGCGACTGTCCCTGTCCATCGACGCGACCTCGTTCCCATCCATTCAGCAAGCTCCCCTCTCATCACCACCACCACCACCACTACCACCACAATACAACAACGCGGGCGCATACGCGACACCATGGCAGACGTGGACATGGGTACTGACATCCTGCTCGACTCCAACAAGTGAGCCCGCTGTGCTAATGATGGACAGACGATCAGAACACCAGTGGGGATGATGCCACAGCCATCGCCGAGCAAAAGGTCATCAACGAGGAATACAAGATATGGAAGAAGAACGTGCCGTTCCTCTACGACATGCTCTACGCCCGCGCCTTGAAATGGCCCACCCTGACGGCCCAATGGTTCCCGGACTTCAAGCAGCTCGACGGGAAGCAGGAGCACCGCCTGTTGATCGGCACGAACACATCAGGACAAGAGCAGAACTCGCTGCAGTTTGCAAAGGTCCAAATCCCCGACTTGAGCAAGATCGATATGAAACAGTGGAGCGAGCAATCGACCGAAATAGGCGGCCACGGCAGCGGCAAGGACAAGTTCGGCTGGGAAGTCTACCAGGAAATCTACCACCCGGGCGAGATCAACAAGGCAAGATATATGCCTCAGAACCCAGACGTCATCGCTACATGGTCTCCATCAGAAGGCGTGCTCGTATGGGACCGCACGAAGCATCCCTTGAAGCCAAAGGACCTTACCATTCGACCAGAGCTTAAGCTCCAGGAGCACAAGAGTGAAGGGTTCGGACTAAGTTGGAACGCCCTCAAAGAAGGTCAACTTGCCACGGCCAGCGAGGACAACACAGTGAAGCTGTGGGACGTCAACAGCCCGAAATCGAGCGACAACGTCCTGCAGAGTTTGTCAACTTGGACCCACCACTCTTCCGTGGTCAACGACGTTCAGCATCACCCGCAACACCATGCTTGGTTTGCCACAGCCTCGGACGATCTCTCCTTCGCAATCTGCGATCCACGCAAATCCGACGGCAAAGCTGCTCTTTTCCAGAAGGCAGCTCACACCGATGCCGTCAACTGCGTCGCAATCCACCCCAAATGGGAATACATCGTGGCCACTGGCTCCGCGGACAAGACTATAGCAATGTGGGATTTGAGATGTCTGGATAAAAAGGTTCACAGCATCGAAGCGCACACAGAAGCCGTTATTCAGCTGTCTTGGCATCCACAGGAGCCCGCCATCCTTACCAGCGGGAGTTACGATCGCCGAATCAACATGTACGACCTTTCGCGAGTGGGAGAAGAGCAATCGGAAGAAGAAGCCGAAGAGGGTCCAACAGAACTGTGAGTCTCCTCTGCAATTTTCCAAAGGCGGTGTCAATTCAATGCCCTTTCACGGATTGGAGTCGAAGGTAGCTTTAAATATAAAGTTCCTCAACTCTAGATCGATATCGACCAACTTGTAGCAATTCTCGAGGTGTGGGTTGCCAGGAATACGTCGATATCGACTTTGAGTTGAAATATGACAGGGTGTCTTCAATTGCTGAGTGAGGAGCCGGAGCTGACAAGATTTCCATCCACAGACTGTTCATGCATGGTGGCTTCACAAACCGCGTCACCGAGTTCGACTGGAATCCGAACATCTCATGGGTCATGCTAGCTGCTGGCGAAGACAATCAACTACAAGTTATTCGCCCAGGACGCGCTCTCGTCAACGTGCCGCCAAAGAAGACGGTCACAATGGGAGAGGTGGAGGACTCGTAATCGGCTGCCTTTTGCCAATTCGTCGTTGACAACTGTACAGGTAGAATCAGGACCAGATGCAACTCACCCCCTTTTCTCTCATGAATCCACAAGCTCAGACTCAGGCACCAGCTCAAGCGCGGGTTCAAAGACGAGCATGAGAACCAGTACAACCGCAACGATGAGAGCTGAAGAAGACGGCGGGTTCTGACGAGACTGGCAAGAAGGAGCCGAGGAGAAAGAGGCTATGCTCCGATCAGGCGTTGATAAGGCTCTCATTTGAGATGGTATACCCGGATTGGTTATGCATGGGGTCAGCTGAGCTGTGTAGGGGTATAAGTGACTATTGCTTCCTGGCTGAATTGAAACGAGCTGCTTGATATGATGTGGGTTTTTCTCCACAATACTGGCCTCGTCTACTTGGTGTCTCTCTGAACTCTGAGCCCTGGATTCCGTCAGAGATTTATCGATGTTCCCTTCATTTCATGCCTAATAGTCTGGTATGTAAGCCATACCTGCCCCAGATTCCGCCAGAGATTTGTCGATGCTCCCTTGACTTAATCTCTCTTCATCTGTTGTGTAAGCCGGAACTTGGACTCTGAAATCATCGAACCATGATCGTTCGTCACAGGGCGTTTCCTGAGACTTGACTGCAGTGGTTGCTTCAAGAGTAAGTCGGCGTGTTTTGCATTACGTGAAAATGAGAGAGAGAGAGAGAGAGAGAGAGGAGGGGTCACGTAGCCCTACCTTGTTCCTCCTTCCCCCTGCCCCTTGTTCTGCGTTCTCTGAGTGGTGGGGTGCGCGGATATCTTCCTGCGTTCGTTACCTATGAAAGTACAGAAAGGAATCTGACAAAGGGCTTGAGTCATGACGGCGACGGACGCGAGACGGGAGGCGCATTAGCAAGGGAAGCGAAATACCCTTCCCTGAATAGATCCCGAAGAGTGGACGACGTGTCCGTCAGTGTGTGCTATCGGACTCGTGTTTCTGGTCTCGTCCATGTATACTCCGGGTTGAGTCGCTGGAGACAAGTCGATTGGAATTGAAACTGAAACTTGACGAGTGGAGTTCTCCAAACATCGCAGATGGAAATCTATCCATCCATTGGACTGATCCGTGCAATTGATGCGGAATCTGATCGGGTTGCGCTGTGCGCATTTCATTTGTTGTTGGTACGCACCTGATCTGACTCTCTACTTTGGGGGGAAAACACGACATGAGCGCACCTGGTCTCACGGTCTACTTTGGGAACAACACAGGATAAGAAGGCTGAACGAGATAGGCAGGTATCTATGAGAATGATCGCGGCCGTGTCCAGGCGATGGATGAGCAAGAACTCCTCATATAAATGAGCAACGATGTGCGAACGTTCCTCAGCGTTGGCAGATCCCAATCCCTCCCAGGACCTAAAACGAATCCAGACACCTGGCCCCCCATACAGACGCCGATGAAAACGCCATACCATAGTACAACCTCCCACTGTGAGAAAATGATGCCGAGAGGACCAGACGCCGATCCGATGACAAGATCCAAAGCCCGCTGATGATCGCTACAAAGGGAAACCGTCGGTGACGTGAAATTTTGAAATAGTCAGTCATGATTGCGAACCAAACCAATGGGAGACACGGCGCGAGGCACGCCTCCCCGCACTAATGGTGAAATTGCTCTTCTTTGCTTTCCTTCTAGTCACGAGGATGAAGCAGATGGCGATGAGGACTCCGACGAAGCTGAGTCCGACAGCAAAGAACCACGGCCCTCGGAAAGATTCGATGCGAATCTCGGCTAGACCGGGCGGATTCGCTGTCAACAGCGGGAGTTCTGATTGCGAAACTCGATCCGCGCGACCACGTCTGATGAGCGCGTTCTCGAATGATTTCCGGTGTATGGACCCCGCTAATCCGAGACCGCAGCTGATGCAATAGTTGACCATGGTGCTGACCAGACTCGCGGCAATGCCTTGCTTTTCTTTTGAAAGGGCGGAGCTGAGGAGAATGGTAGCTGCTGGGAAGGAGAGATTCATGGCTCCAGGCATGATTATAATACTGAGGAAGGTTTGAATCCAGTAGGATTGATGGAGTGGGACCAGAGCGAGGAGGAGGGAACCGAGAAGGAAATTGATCATGGCGATTAGCATGACATACGCGACTCCGAACTTCTTGACCAGCCAGACTGTTGAGAGAGCAAAGAAGATGCCAGTGACTGCGACTGGCGAGGTCTCGGCAGAAGTAAGAAGAGCGCTGTGTCCACGAACTTGTTCGAGAAACAGATACAAATAGTATGCCCAAATACCGTGAGAGCCCCAACCAGCCGCGATACAACCCAGAGCAAAGTAAGCTTCCGAGCCCAAGCCGCGGAGAGGGACCAGAGGGTAGTCGGTGAAGTGTAATTCGATAACAATGAAGGCGGAAATGCAAGCGAATCCCAATATCAACGTGCTGTATACGTACCAGGTCGCCCACCCGTCTAGCGGGGCTTGATTGAGGGCGAAGTTGATCAGTATCAGGCCGCTGACTCCGGTAAGACATCCCCAATAATCAAAAGTAGGCCGAGCGTTTTTGGCAGTCGAGGGGCGGAATATTTGACCGGGAACGATGATGATCGATAGCACGCAAAGGATGATGCAAACCATGGCGAGAATCCAGAACGACCAGGGCCACCAGAGGTGATCTGCGATCAGAGCAGTGAAGACTGCGCCTGCGGTTGCACCAATTGGTCCACAGGCCGAGAAAGCCGCAAAAGCCGTATTCCTCTGGAGTCCAACCGGAAAGTTCATTCCAAGGAGTGCAATCGCGTTGGGTACGAGCAGAGCTGGACCGATTCCTTGCAAAGCTCGACAGATGCTGAAGAAGATGATGTCTTGAGATCTGTAACTAAAGCCAGTAATTAAGGAGAAGACAGCGAACCACACCCAGCCAATGGAAAATATCGTTTTATGGCCATACATGTCTCCCAATCTGCCTGTTCTTCTCGTTAGTGTGGGTATTCCTTCAAGCTACGCGTCGAACAGGGCTAAGAGACCCAGGCACTTTGGTGTACCCAACCAGAGAGGCTGGCACTTGGGTGGTGGCTCAGCACTAGATTCCAAGTATGGAGAGAGGCATGTTGTAGAACCAGGGGAACATGAAACATGACGCTTACCTGCCGGCAAGATAAACGTTCCGACAGTCAATGAGTAAGCCGCAGAAAACCATGACAACGTTCCATAATCTCGAATTTGGAAATAATCGGCCAGGACCATGACAGGAGCGACTGTCTGGTTCATCCCACCCAGATTCAAGAACTGAGCAGAGCAAGCCACTAACACCAGAGCAATTTTCCTTGTAAGGGACATGGAGAGCACTTTGCTTGGATCTTCCACAATCGATGGCACGTCGGGTATCGGCAGGGAGACAACAGATAATGACTTTCCATCGCGCGACGAACCCTTCGAATTGGGCGTGGCGCACTCGACAAACTGTGTCCTGACATTGCGTGCCTCCTTGTATGCATCGTCTTTTTCCGTAGATGAGCGAATGCTTGGTTCCACTGATTTCCCCCCCGCTGTGGGCGCTAAGGTCCAACAGGAGTCGACCGCAGACCACTGGCTCGTGATCTCATGTTCTTTGGAAAAGGTCGCGGCTTCGATGTCGAGAAGAGGTAGGGGCGGATGTATTTCTTGAGAGATCGGGAGATGTTGTTCCAGCGTGGTCTGGGCAATCGGTGATGACTGCTCTGTTTGGTGAGGGTCACATTTCATGTTGGTATTGACGTCCATGGCCAGCTGGAAGTGAAGGAGACGACCCCGTTGCAGATGCAAGGCTGCAAAGAAGAGTATTTACCAGTCTTGACCAGCACATCAGATGACAATTGATCGTCCAGCATATCACCTTATCCAGTGGCCTCTTCCACTTGGCACACATTGGAAGTCTGGTTGTGGTGCGCACTGCGCAGTAGCCCGACACTGGGAAGTGTCAATGAAACCCTGTTCCAAGCTCGAGCACAATAATAGCTGTGGGGAATAAGATGGTCTTCACGGTCGAGCACGATGGTAAGGCCTCGACCGCATGGTTAACATTCGTATCTGCTGATGCCGATGATTGGAGACCAACAAGAAACTGACACTGCATCAGTTATTCCCATTGTAACGGTACTCCTAGCTTTGCTTGGGCCTATGCCAGTTCAAGTGGTTGAGTTGAGGCTATGCTGGAGGTCAAACTCAACTTCAAGGCCAGTACCTTGGTAGGCAGCGTTGCTAGGTAGCGGCAGCGTCTACGGCGTCTTCCCGTCCACGCCGTCTTCCACCGTCAGCGGAGAGCCGAAACGCTAGAAGCTGACAAGCGCAGCGGTACCTAGCCGGAACAGTGGTTGTGTAATTAGCCAAGACCCAGGTATCACGGCAACAATGTGAACGAGTGTCTGAAGTGGGTGAGAGCTCAGTACTGTGGCGTGTTTCCTTCAGGGTCCTTGAGATTGGAGTCATCTCGGCATCTAGCTGTTTTTCCCGAAGCCAGTCAGGCAGTACTCGGGCAGTCAGGCAGCCAGGCAGTCAGGCTCATAACCAGGCATCTGTTGGTCGGGACGTTCAACTTTTACTCCTCCAACTTCACTGCAGGTGGCCAACTCGACTCACAAGTCTGCATTAATCTTTTTCTCTACACATCTCGGGGTCCATGACTGCCACATGAACCGCCATGTTGCCTTCTCCCGAGAAATGCGCGATTCGTGCATCACATCCTCACATGCGAGAGAGAGAGCGAGGCAGGAGAAAACACGCTGCTGTCTCATGAGCACGGTGAAGCCTGGTGGTTCGGAGACGTGACTCGATCATTGTTACAAACCCATCCACCAGAGCCTGGAGAGTCTCAAGAAGCTCTCTGCCCAGGGATGTAATTACATCGATTGGTCATGAGCCACTCCAGTCGTGTCGAAATGGCTGAAACACATCACCGCCATGAAAGAACTCTGGTTCCTCTTTTTCGTCTAGACCTTCCCAGCAACCAGCATTCTCACAAAAGCCGTACCATGAGCAACATCAGCGATGTCCGACTCCTCAATGCAACCGGTGATCCGGAAGATATCAGCGAATTCCGCATTCAGAGCATGTCAAGGCGCGTTCCTCTTTGACGACATTTTTCATCGGTAGTCTTTGACACGAAAAAAATCTCGTCTTTGGCTTTTGCGTGGCAAGCGGTGTTGCTTCCATCGTCCGTGTGTCCTTGCCTCAGAGAGGGATCGGAACGGAAACGGTAAACGTGAACCCGAATGCCGTGTTTCCTCAGCTCGTAAGATGCAAAGAGCAATCGAGGCCACGTTTCCACCGCCAAGAGACTCCTAAGATTTGTCGACATACTTCGCAATCAACTTACTTCTTGCGATCTAATAGTCATCAGTACTTGAGTTGAAAAAACAAGGACAACAGGGAACACTTACCATGCTTCGAAATCTCTTCCCATAGATGTACGCTGGGATGGTAAATAGCGAGATTCCGATGTTGATTCCCGCGCACGTGTTCATTACAGATCTTGCACCCACGGCTTGGTACCAGCCCGCGACTTTCGAAGAGACTACCAGGATCGCTACCGCTTTGGTAAACATGATCGTCACAAGTGCCTGGTTCATGTCTTGAATGTGGTCAGCACTCGCCCACAAAGCTTTGTCTAGCTCAACTCACCCTGTGGGTAGCAATCCAAGATATAGCTCACGGCTGCTTGTGTACCGAACGGGCTCGACACTGATTGCAATACACCCCAAAACAGAATCCACGCCACCGACTGTTTTTGTTCGGCTGCGAGGCCAAATCCTACAAACGAAGCCGTGCTGACAGGCACCGCGATAAGCATAAGGGTGAGACGGAACTCTGGCTCGAAGATCCCATTGTTCTTCTTCGCCATGAACTTGGCGATCCAATCCGATAAAAGTCCTGCCAGCGGCGCGAATATCAAAGCAGCAATCATATGTGGGATCTTGGTCAGCCCGATTTGAGAGGGATCGAGGTTGTATGGTTGCCTGGTGAGGACCTGTAGAGACACCAGTACTTCGGCTACACTTCACGTCAGTACCTCCTGGACCATTGTTCCAAGGCTATATCATACCAATGAGCCAAAGAAAGTAAGTCCTTGTCTGCGGTCAGCTTTGTCATAGTGAGCGTGCATAGGTACTTACCCATGCACAATTGTGCTGAACAGAATTGCTGGATAAGCGATGAGTGGGATGGGCTTCCAGACCTCCCGCCAATAAGGCTTGTCTACGATTCTTCCTTGCAATAGGCGGAGTCTGCTACGATACGGCTTTCTACCAGGCACTGGCGATTCCATGTCGATTTCCTCCATATGCTTCACCTTGATGTTGCCGCTTTGAGCATCTATATCAGGAATTCTCATATTCTGCGCGTCTTCGCTCTTGCACGACACGTCTTCTGGCGTGACTGGGCGTTCTTTAAGAGATGTTTGACCCTTATTCCGGACGTAGGTCGTTTCAAAAACGCAAAAGAAGGTTATAGGCAGCAATACAGCGAACCATAGTGCACATATGCCAAAAGTTGCATTTACGCCCAAGTTTTTGATTATGAAACCCGAGATGACTTGCCTACAAAAGATCAACAAGAGCGTGGCTTCGTCATGGAAGAAAACTTACGCAGCACCTACGCCTACGGGGATCATAGTTCCCCACACGGCGAGTCGGGCCCCCCTCTCATGTAAGAAGGACAGATCGCCCACAGTCTGCACAACCAAACATTCGAGAGGTGCCGATGCAAAACCTTGTAGCGCTCGCACAGCGCTTAGAGAAGCGAAACTCTGCGTAATTTAAGCTGCATCCCTCGTGTATTGAAAATGTTTTCACTCACCTTTGCCGCATAGCCCCAGATACAGCTACCCAGTAAAAATACCATGCCGATCACGTAGAAAGGCCTCTTTCCCCATATGTCCGCGCCAGCAGCGACGAAAAAGGTGGCGAAACCGGTGCAGAAAGCAAGGAGACCTAGCATCATACCGTCGGCTAAATCGTGGTCGACGTGATACTTCTTCGCGATCACTGCGAGGCCTGGTGTAAGCATAGGTCCCAAAGCATTCGTTATCGCCAGACTGAGTCCTAGGATTGCTAGGATTGAAAGTTTCCATGCGCTGCTCCAGTTGAGTGGATCATTGGGGTCGTCGCTGGGTTGAGGAATCAGCACGACATCGCCCCGCGTCTTCAGAGGGCGACCTGCCGCGTCCATTTCTGGGACCGCGTTCAGGTCGAACTTTTCGGACAGGCGGGAGGTGCCTGGTGGCATCTCCATGTGGACATCGTCAAGGATTCCCAAACCCATTTTGTCGTCTTTTTCTCAACCGTCCCTGTACTGAGACTATGGTATCTCGATCACCGTGCTCCAACAAACGACATGTCACAACGAAATCTGGAGAGAGAAAAAAAGGCAAAAAAAAAAAAAAAAAGATTGAATGAAAGATCTCAATCGGTACGTTGTCGATGCCAAGTAACGCGCTCCTCGACCTTATCAGGCAAACGCAGATGCACACCCGGACCTTTCCCAGAACCCATAACAAAACATCAAGCCCAATCATAACATGCCATACCTTAAACATGGCGGTGGGGCGAGAGAGAGGCGGTCCGAGGGAAAGCTTAGCTATGCTTGAAACTATAGGCAGCGTCTTGGTAATATGAGCCAAAGGGCCCATGCTGTGGTACATGTCCGCGATGATGGCTTGCTAGTTACGACAGAGAAAAATGTCCCCAACCGTGGAAAGAGATGTTCGAGGAGACGTCCAAAGTCTTTATTTCACCTAAGCCAAGTACGGTTCGAACAGGTATGCCTGGCTTCCTGGTGCTGTTTAATCGTCTCGTTTCGTTTCCGCCATCATCATGGCAAAATACCATGTTTCGTCCGCTTTGATTTGTGTTTGGTTGCGTCCCCCTTGTTTCGACAATACACCTCGAGCCCTGAACACATCACCCAATTCGCGCACACTCATGTAGAGATGGCAATCCCTTCTGCCCTGATCACATGGCGAACACATCTCGCATTCATTCGTCACGTTTTTCGGTTGCTGTCTCGCTTGGAATAATAACACCTAGCCGTGAGATCCGGTTCCCATTCTCGGAATGAACGTCCTCCTTTGCGCTTTCATAGGAGGTACATATGAGAGGGTGCCTGCCGGACGGTGGGAATGGCTGCAGGAGAGAGAGGTTCGTGCGCCTGCCCTGCCTGGCGGTATGGGAAATCCCCCAGCCAGATGAGGTTGGTAGAACCAGCTGGAGTTGCCGAAATTAACGAAAAGTGGATAACATGGCTGTCCGTACGAGGCACAATATCATCACTATATGATTAATGCAATTTGTGTATACATGCGTTACAGATGCTGAAGCCGAGACGACTGCTGATACTCTCTCCAACCATCACACTGGATCTCCAGCTCAACGCGATCCGCCGCACAATGCTTTGATCATACCTACGAGATCCAGTGTCAGGTCTTCGGTATCCACCAGTGACTGTGTATGGTGCTTGACCCGATCCTGATCCTGATCCTGATCCTTGAAGAAGTCTGACAGGCTGCTCATCTTGACCTGCCAAGCGTGGGCTTGTTGTTAGCTGAAGAAAGTGCCGAGTGCGTGGTGATCTTGTTGAGCGTGTCCAGGTCGCGGTAGTAGTGCGGCATGAGAGATCATAATACACTTTTCCCAATGATCCACAAACTATCCGCCTTGGCATGTATCACGATCTTTCCATCAGTCTGACTACTAACCACACCCTCAACCCAAATCTTTCTCCCGCCCGCTTCAATGCTCCTGATCCAGCCCTGCGACATGATGGTGCCCGGTGTTTTCACGGGGCTCTTGTACGCAACATTGAGCTGCGCAGTATACATTGGTGCCCGAGTAGCCCCTTCCACCACCTCCTGTCGAATCACATTGCCCAACGTGCTATCCAGTATCGTCGCGATGACGCCTCCATGCAAGAGACCCGGGTGCGCATTCATCCCATTCCCAAAGGTGTAGAAGCGGCGTATTTCGCCGCGGGAGGCGGGAGTGGGAGCCTTGTAAAAGGATAGGATCTGGGATATGGTATCATCGGTATTCCATGTCTTGGCCATGAGAGTATGGCCCAGGCCGTCGTCTGTCACGGTTCTTGACATGTCGTAGGCACGGAACTCTGGGTCGAGGAGGGTCGGACGGCACCAGGGAATGGCATTAAAGTGCGCGAGGGTTTCTTGGGGAGGCTGGTACCTAGGCATCTCCATCTCTGGTGGCGCTGCCCATGGTTTGGACTTGGAAGATGAGGTGTTGAGGCTGCCTGCTTTGGCATGTGCTTTATGTACTCCCTCCTGTCGGGACCTTAGAGAGCCGAGAGTTACCGAGCCCCATCTCTATATTTGTGATACTGTGTACAGCAGCACATCGCTTCCACAGATCTTCTTCTTCTTGTCGATGTAAAACGTGGGTTTGTCCTCCTTCTACCTGATAAGCCCATAGTTGCACGCCGAGCTATTAATACGACATATTCTCTATCCCCCTGCTTGTCTTGTCACCTTGTCACTCGTAACTTGAGATTGATATTGATAAATTTCTCGCGAGATTATTTCCTACCACCGCTAGAAATTTATCCATATCGATCATAAGTTGGTGAAGTTTAGATTTGGAGGAGACATCGTGATACCTGGTGACTGAGGGACAGAGAATTGGTAGACCCGCAGTGGCATTACTTTGGATTTAGGCTTTACTTCAGTGAGATCAAAAAGTGACTATTGACAACCGGACAGTTCGATTCCCTAACCTATGCACTGGCATGTAATAAATACCCATAACACTCGGCCAAGACCAGGATAAACCAGCCCATAGCCCCTAATTTTGATCGAGAGAACTCTTTCATCAAAGGCTCGTACAACACACCCATAGCAATAAGGCCTCTCATTTACTGCTGCCCCTGACCAAAGCAGTGTGCACAGCGCGTCCATGGTGGTGATGGATGCAGTATGACTGATTGCACTGTAACAGAGGGATATCCACATGGACCCATGAACTGTCAATGAAAAGCGCATCAGAAATCGCAGCAAGATATGCCATACATCTTGCTTCTCGTTCGCGCCCGTAGTCGTCTCCTCCAGATCTACAGTCATCTTCCAAGCCTTCTCCTTGTTCTCTTCCCCCTTCTCGGCCGCCAGTTCCTCCAGCCACTGTCTTCGGAAACGCGCTAGCTCGGTCTCAAGGTCATCGATGGCATTATGCTGTTGCTCCGTATCGCCTCTTGGTTGCAACATTGTAGGCAAGTGCAGGTACAAATCTTTGGAAAGTGGATAGTGCTGATGTGTACGGCGTATGAAATGATGAGCTATAGGTTATCATCATCGATAAATGATGCGAGGCGTTTGCTGTCCAACAATGAAGAGTAAGACATGTTTGGTACAAACCTAAACTGTCATCGCCGATGTTTTACTTGACTTCAACTCCTTTCGGCTTCTATGCCGGTTCCATTCCGGTGATGATTATCTCCATTTACCATTCTTTATCGCCGAGCCGCTATTGTCAGTGTCTGCTGCATATCCTGTCTGTCTTGCAGATACCTTGGGCATGTCTCCCATGATGATGCTGAAGAGTAGGTCCTGGTGATAAAAAGATCCTCATACCTAGAATCAGCAAGTGCGTGAAGCGAAAGGGATCCGGGTTTTGGAAGAGGCGAAGGACCGCGAATATCTGGGCGATTTCGAAATACAGGTCTCGAAATTTGTAGATGTAATATAGCCCCATTATCCCTCATCGCGCGTCATTTCAGATTTATTCACGGCGTCGGGGAGAACAATGGATCTCGATATGTACGGTTGATGGCCTTGTCTGCGCGTTTCTGAGTGGTGGTCTTGCTTAGAGAATGAATGGCAAGGCCTCGATTCATGATTGGGTTTCGAATGCGAAATAAGCCCTTTATAGGAGGGCTTCCTTGAGATGAGTCAAACCAGTGTAATATGAGCTTGCAGCCTCTTTTTCTTTACGCGCATCTCCCGCGACGAAAAGCGACGTGGCACGTTCAAGTACACTTATCAAGCCTCTTCCTCGGAACCAGATGTCGTTGGAAAACGGCTCCGAAATGCTGCTCTTTAAACGAGCACACGATAATAAATGTTCGGTATACCGAGTTTGGTCGGCCAGTTCAAGAGTGAGATTGCGCATCGAATCTCGGGATTGCGCCACTCGTGCTGTACCGTGATCAGGGCAGACCTCATGGACGGGGATTCGGCCGATGGTGATGTGTCGGATTGGCTCCCGGGTTCAAGGCCAAGCAATCTTGCCTCTGGAGATGGGCTTACCTAGATGCTGATGTGGCGGCCGTTGTGTTTCTTGTTGGTGCCTGTCTTGTCTTGGAGAGCAGTGTCAATTCGTGATGCTGCGATGGCAGCGATGGCAGAAGTAAAGGAGACGGGCAGGTGGACGTGGTTGAACTGGTGGGGTTTGCCTCTTTGGCCTTGGAGGAAAGCCAGGCGCCCGTTGCAGGTGGGACTGGGAGGTAGTAGCTGGTAGGCACCCCGCACATCAGCCTCGCCATGCCCGCCCGCCATGCCCGCCATGCTCGCCATGCTATTGCTTGCCTCCCGTCCAAACTCAGGTTGCCCAGACCATCGGCCTCAGGCTTTGTGAGACGGAAATGGGCAAATGGGGGAGATGCCGTTGGATTTCCACAGAATCCTTCACAGACCCTCATCCACAGTGACACAGACGCGACTCGGCGATCCCCAGGCAAGGGCTCTACCGCACACCTGCAGCCGCACACGACGAAGGAGTGCAGACTCAGTGTCCACGCGCCGGGAATCACAAGACAGACGAGTCGACGGATGCCCAGCCTGCTGCTTGCTCGGGGAGCACAAGACACCAAGGTTGACTGCAGGTGGCGCTGTCAGCGCTGACGAACAAAGGCATGGGCTTCTTCATCCTCTTCATCCTCCTCCTCCTCCTCCTCCTCCTCCTCCTCCTCCTCCTCCTCTTCCTCTTCTTCTTCTTCTTCTTCCCCGGCCATGCAAGAGCGACAACAAACTGCAGTGGTGCCCTTATCGATAATCATGACTTGTCCGCTGTTTAATTAAGGTACCGTGGATGCGGCGCATTCACTCCGGCTCAGATCCCGATGCAGATCTCAAGGCGGCTGAAGGGCGAACATATCTGCATAACAAGTACTACTGGAAGCGTTTCAGCAAGGCGTTTTCTACCTTCATTTGTGAGCCCTGTCGCCCCGTATCGCCACCTGCAGTAGAGTAGTGAGTGACATGGTGTACATCCAACACGACCTCGAGGCCTGCAGAGATGCCAAGAACAAACATCATGATGCTTCATGCTTCCAATCGCTCTTCTAAGCGGAATCATGTCGACCCCTCCACCAACACCACCACCACCTTCACCATCACCTGCGCTGATGTCTCCACCAATATGCACGCCCAGCTTTCTGGGCTCTGCGCGGCCACCGACTGACTCATGCTGCGATACCCCAGCTTGTGCCGTACAATTTCCACGCCATCATTTTGCTTCCACCACCTCCTCCTCCTCCTCCACCCCGTCGCCAGCTGGGATATGCTTCAGCCTTGACATTGCAGGTATAAGACCGATCTTGGGAGCATAAGACTTCGTCAGCTTCTTAGCAGCGCGTCTTGGTGCATATCCTCAGACAACAAAGCCTCGAGCTCAATCGCCAACCATGGCTTCCCTACTCGCTAGGACGGTCGAAGAAACCGTCGCCACGACTGTATCAGCCTCAGCTACTCCTTCTAGCACTGCTCGAGCTGCCTCTCAGGGCGGAATTCTCGAGGGCGGAAATCCCACGCATTACAGTC
The DNA here is from genome assembly GCA_014858625.1 of Venturia carpophila. NCBI lineage: Eukaryota > Fungi > Ascomycota > Dothideomycetes > Venturiales > Venturiaceae > Venturia > Venturia carpophila. The sequence goes on from JACTAK010000001.1 coordinate 3,345,372, forward strand.
CCAAAGACCCCATCATCATCTTCATCATACAGGTACATGTGTCTCGACATTCCCCCAGTCGCAACCACCACGCTGATATCTCCTTCAGGCCGGTATCATCATCATCTTCTGTCGCCTCCTCCACTGGCCTCTCCAGAAGCTCAAGCAACCTCGAGTCATCGCTGAAGTCATCGGTGGCATCCTCCTCGGCCCTTCCGTCATGGGTCGAATCCCTCACTTCACGACCACCATCTTTCCTACTGCCGCCATGCCGAATCTCACACTTGTCGCCAATCTGGGGCTGCTACTCTTCCTGTTCCTAGTTGGGCTGGAAGTGGATTTGAGGTACTTGGTGAGCAACTGGAGAACTGCCACGAGCGTGGCTTTTGCTAGCATGGTTTTGCCCTTCGGACTCGGAGCTGGTATCGCATGGGGGCTGTACCACGATTTCGCCAATGAACCAGGCACTGTCCCCATTTCCTTTGGAATCTTCATGTTGTTCATTGGTGTGGCCATGGCTATTACAGCCTTCCCCGTCTTGTGCAGAATCTTGACCGAGCTCAAGTTGCTGCACAGCGCTGTCGGAATCATCGTGCTCTCCGCTGGAGTAGGGAATGACGTTGTGGGTGAGTTGTGCATCTTTTTAACATGCCTCACTACTGACTCCCACAGGCTGGATCCTACTCGCTCTTTGCATCGCTCTCGTCAACGCAGGTTCTGGTCTTACAGCACTATGGGTGCTCTTGACTTGTACAGCTTGGATTCTATTCATGGTGTACGCAGTTAGGCCTCTCTTTGTTGCCCACCTTCGGCGAACACGTAGTCTTGACAATGGTCCTTCACAGTCGGTGATTGTGTTGACGCTTTTGATTGCTCTGACCTCGGCCTTCTTCACAGGCGTGATTGGAGTTCATCCCATCTTCGGCGCGTTTCTCGCCGGACTGATTTGTCCTCACGAGGGTGGGTTTGCTATCAAGGTTACCGAGAAAATTGAGGATCTTGTCAGCTCCTTGTTCTTACCCCTCTACTTTGCACTCTCTGGACTGAACACCAATCTTGGACTACTCAACAGCGGCATTACCTGGGCATATGTCATTGGTGTCATTGCCGTGGCTTTCTTCGCAAAAGTCATCGGTGCCACTCTTGCTGCTCGGCTCAACGGTCTGGTGTGGCGGGAGTGCCTTACCATTGGCGCCCTCATGAGCTGTAAGGGACTGGTTGAACTGATCGTTCTGGTATGGCCGCTCTTTTAGCTCAACGAGCACGGCTAATAAAGTTGTAGAACATTGGTCTTCAAGCAAAGATTTTGAGCACCCGTACATTCACAATATTCGTAGTCATGGCGGTCGTAACAACGTTCGCAACAACGCCATTGGCAGCTTTTCTGTATCCACCAGAATATCAGCGTAAGATCGAGGCCTGGAAACGTGGTGAAATCGATTGGGATACGGGCAATCCACTTTCTGAAAAATCGAGCGGCAATGGCGACAACCTCAGCTATGAGAAGATGGAGAACAGCAAGGTTCACCGCATGCTTGTCTATCTCAGATTGGACAACATGCCACCACTGATGGCATTCATGGCTCTTCTAGGTAACACACCACAAGCACGCCGTGCTAGACTTCATCCATCACGAGCGGCCGATGATGGTGACGAGGACGCCTACCCAGCCTTCACAACCAAACGTCCCATCGAGGCCCATGGTGTCCATCTGATGGAGTTGACAGAGCGTGGATCCTCGGTTATGCAGGTTTCCGAGCTGGATGAGTACAGTATGCATGATCCACTTGTCAACACTTTCCGAACCGTCGGCCACATGCACAATCTAGCTGTTAGCGGCGAGGTCACTGTTCTACCCGAGGCTAGCTTTTCTGAAGCCCTTACTTCGAAAGCAATGGATCAGGAATCTGACTTCTTGCTGTTGCCGTGGAGCGAAACCGGCAGTATGTCGGAGACTCAGCAGATTTCCTCCGAGTTCGCCTCTAACAAGCTTGCCACCTCAAGCTATATCAGCTTCATCTCCTCTGCTCTCAAGCGTACGCCATGCAATACGGCGGTGTTCATCAACCGCAACTTTGGTGGTGCTAGTGCGCCCAAGTCGTCGGAAAAGCCGGGCTTGTTCCGCTCCAGGAGTACGGTGAGCATTCACAGCAGTCGACAAAATCCAAGCTCCCCCGTCACTGACCGCAGCCACCACATTTTCCTGCCGTACTTTGGGGGAGCAGACGATCGATTCGCTCTGAGACTCGTCCAGCAAATGGTGGAGAACGAGGAAGTCACGGCGACGATTGTCCACTTTGAGACTGACCCTACCTTCTTTGCCACTTCTGTTCAGGATGAAGATGTCGTGCCCGTCTCAAGGACAGGCACAGGATTGAGCATGACTGGTGGCAAGAAATTTACAGTGGTCGACGTGGCATCTTCAGCCACGCCAGCAGAACGAGATGCCACGTTCTTTTCCTCCATCAAAGCATCCGTTCCTGAGTCCATGGCTGCACGTGTTGTCTTCGAGACGATTAATGCTGGATCCACGCCACTCAAGTCTGTGCTCACTCGGGCAGGACGCGAAGTTGGACAAGCACCCAGGAATGCTGGTGATCTGGTGGTGGTTGGTCGCAACGCTGCTTGGGTTAGCTCGTTGGCAAAAGAAGCCACGGGTGGTATCAGCGAGGCCTCGAGGTGTCTGGGTGTTGTCGGGAAAGAAGTGGTTAGTGGTGGTCTCGGAGGCAGTGTGCTTATTGTGCAAGCCCAAATTGGTGGACCAAGAATCGATTGACGGGTTTGGATATGACGATGTATGATCAGACGGGTTTGGATCGGAATTGATGCATTGGTGGTAGAAGATACCCACGGCTTTATATGGTAGTCACATTGAACGATAGTTATTATTTTTGGTCTTGTCAAGCACGCGCGCATCAAACGGAATAGTGTACGACTAGTCCTCCCACCCACCACGATGCTCCATTGATCACCAGTAAAACCAGTGTGAGGACAAACACTACTGGAGGATAGCTAGTTATTTGCCTTGGTTTGCGGCGCGTTGTTTTTATTTGAGAATGCTTGGGGTTCATGCCCGAGACGCGCCATGTCGACGCTGATGCTAATGAGTCTTCAGAACTGGAGGAGTAAGATCGCCATGCCGCCCTATCCTAGTTTGATATTTGAGGTGGAAATTGTCTGTCGAGGTCGCGGAGAAAAGTCTTGAAAAGGAGCTTGCTAGACGGAACGCTAGGATCCGCTAGTGAAATCACTTCGAAATGTCTATGCCAACCAAACCCTCGAAACAAACATCATCAGCACCACGGCCCGAAGCAAGAAGACCAGCGGAAGTGAGAACAAGAGCAAGAGCAAAAGCAAAGCTGAAACCGGTAGAATTGGCTAAGGAAGCAGTCTGGAAGAGGAAAGTCAACCCCGAAGCCTACGCGACCTGTTTCCTCAAGACACATACCCTCAAAACGCGAGTCTGAATTGACCAAGTTGGAAGCTGGGAAGCGGACGGTAGACATTGATCAAGCAAGACTCTTGAGTTGCTTGCCGCTTTGGAGTAAGAAGAGGAATTGAAGATGAAGGCGAAGGCAGCGTAACGAACAACGACCACATTCATTGCACCAGCGTCACCTGCACAACCACTGCCTCGACTTCCAGCGCACTCGCATACCTCCATCTCGACTGTCCCTCACCTCTCAGACTCGGTCCATCGCTCGAAGAAGGAACAACGCCCTCTTCACGATCCTCAGCCATGCCCTCCACATCCACCACCCCATCGAAATATCACCAATGGCTCTCACACCCACGCTTCCTTCAACCCTACCAGTCCTTTCAAGTCCTTTCCCGCTCTCTCACTCGGACAGCGATATCAAGAGGCAAACAGGAGCCGTATGACAAGGAGACTCTGGAAAGAATGAGGAATGCCAATCGATTTGCCACTGGCGCGAGTATACCACATGCTCAACAGGGCCTAAAAACAGGCGGTTTCCCTGTCAGTTACAAGTCTGCTTCGAGGAGGATCACTGCCATTATTGTTGCGTCGCCGATTGCGCTTTGCATGACTTGGTTTTTGTATGAGCGACGTGAGTCTGACTTCCTGTCCCTATCAGATGATTGGGATGCATGGCTGATGAGAAGCAGTGGTGCTTGGGGTCGACCAAAAGCACCTGGCTAGGCATACCGAGGCAGCTAGAGAAAGTGATGGATCGTAGTATTGAGTTGTTCGACATTTCTGTGATATAGCAAATGCAATGATGGAAACGGGTAATGGGCATAGCCTCGATTCGAGAGAAGTGTATACAGCTGCGTGCGGGAAACACATCCAATCTTCGCGTCACAGGCAGCAAGCAAATGTACATGTTCAGCCTCGCTGCCATCAGCCTCGCAGGCCGAGTGGCGGCAGCAGAAGAGCTGGAGGCCTTGGCCTTGGCCTTGGCGGGGTGGATTAGCTTGTCTCGGCCCATGAAACCCGCGCTCGTCTCTCGCTCTCTCCACCAACACACCCATCCTCACCCACACAGCGGCCAGACACGGGCGATGATGCTCTCGATTGCCCCGGCGCCTATTTCACACCGCAGCGACAGCAGTAATGCCCCGAACATGCCCGTCCGCATGAGCCTCAGCGCAGTTCTCGAGCCGTAATACGCCTGACTGCCCAGCAACTTGACGTGGGAAATGAGATGCGACAGAACCTCAACATCAACGACCCACACAGAAACCACCACAATTTGGTAGGCTACATCCTCCCTCCACGTACGGCCCATCAAGGTTATCCGCTCCGCTCAGGCTCAGCGACCACACTCACATCATCATCTGAAGCGCTTAACGATTGCGCCACTCCACAGAATGAGTGAGAAGCCCTCATGACGATACAGCAAAAAGTATCCCTCGGCGGCCCAGTGCCGCTCCCGCACCAGAAAGGTATGCCTACCATGGCTACCCGCAAAATATTCAACTGCATTCTCGACGACACCGCTCTCATCGCCGGCCTCAAGCGTAGCACCCGGGACGGCGTTAAGAAATGGGTCAACAACGGTTCCATTCGCATCTTCGTGCCGCTTCACAGTAGGTTGGAGCACACAAACAGGGGATAGATATTGACAAGTGCCAGCGCTTGACCGGCTCCGACGTTTGGCGAAATCGGATGAACGCTCCAGCACATATGCAGAAGAGGCCCTTACCTGGCTCGACACCATAACCTCCCTTCCGGACGATGCGCCCAATCGCCACGCCGTCGAACTCGTACATTTACAAGGTGGCTATGAAGTATTTGAGAAGTGGGATGAGGTAGAGCAGTTCCTACTGCCACAGACTCTCCTGTCAATGGACTCGGACATGTACGAAGATCCTGACAGTGCCACCGAAAGTCTTGCCGATTTTCGCCAGGACGCGATGCCTGACAACATTTCAGAGGCCTCCCAGGAGAGTATTGAAGCTCGCACCGCCTCCCCAGTCTCGGTTGCCTCTGCTACTGGCCCTGGTCTGCTCAACGTGGGCCCTTGCAAAGACTTCAAGAGCCTTCAGCCTATTGGAACCGGACGTCCTTTGCATAAGAAATCGGGCAGCAATGACTCTTCCATTTTCGGAGAAGGGTCTGGGAAGAAGCCAAGGCGATCGATCCCCATTGCACTACGTCCATTCTTCAACTATATTTTATGGCGTATACATCAGGAGGAGAATGCCTCAGCGGCATTGGATACATTCATCTTGGTCACAAACGACCCACTCAAGCAGCAGATTGCCCATCGCTTCGGCATCCGCGTCAAAAAGCTTGAACAACTACGTGAGATTATCGCCAGAGAAGAGCGAGATATCAAGAATCGCGAGCAAATGCTCAAGAGAGAGTCGGCAATCGCGATTAGCGAGCCTGCTGTCGTCCCAGAAACAGAGCCAGAAGCAGAGGAGGAGGATGAGGTTGTCTTGCAGCGAGCACCTCCCAAGGGACCCCAGGCAATGAACGGACGTGCAGTATGGGACCCCAATGCATTTGGTAGAGCTCCACACTCTGCGCTTCGTCCTGCTGGTCGAGGTATGCCCTACCGTGCCCGCGGCAATCCCGCCCGCGGTAACTTCACGTCAAGAACCACAGTGACACCTCCCCCGCCACAGCCGGCCACTGATTTGACGAGCCTCATCGACCCTGATGTATTCAGTCGTCCTCCGCCGGTTAGCCGAGTCCAACGTGGAGGTCGCCGTCGACTTTGGGAACCAACTTAAGAAACCATGCCGGCGAGGATAACACTTCACAAGCCATGACGACCTACCACTTGACCTCCACCCGTTGACTGAAAGATCCAAATTCGGAGTAGTAAACCACAACCGTGAGATCAAATGATGGGATGAAGAAATCTGTGACGAGGACCGTTGTGGTCGAAATTACAATTCGTCTGCGTAGTCCTTGCTGGACACAATCCACACTTCAATTACCTCGAGAACGGTTTACAAAAGCCCATTAGCCTTGCGACTCTTATTTCACTCCTCGATGGGAGGCTGGGTTCTGCACGACAAAAACATTCGACGTTACAACACCGGCTGCGAGCCATCCATGGTGATGATGATATGGAGAGGTGTTCTTGTGGGCCTCGAGGAGGCCGGGGGGCATCAGACTGGAGAATTTGCAGTAGTGGTTTCTACTTTGCACAGTGATAGCGGATGTGAGAAATTGCTTGACAGGATCGACTTCAGAACGGAGGCTGGTATACACTTCGGACTTGACACTCATTTATGCGGTTGTTTGTTGTTGTTTGGAATTATGGAAGTGCTATTTATTAGGTGTTCGATTTAAAAACATTGTGGCTTTTGAATGCTTCATGCTCCGATTCGGATGAGCGTGGCTTTAGTACCTATGATGGGAAAGGGGGAAAGGGTTAGGGATGACAGCTGATGATCAGCCCATTCCAGGCTATATGTATCTTGATCGTCGTCGTCCTCGTCGTCGTCCTCGTCGTCGTCCTCATAGCTTTCCTGGTCGCCCTATCCATGATTTCCATGCATGTACTAACCTCACCATTGTTTCTCTCTCGAGTTTCACCATCGTCTTTAGTCGAAGATATTTGGTTGGGGAAAAAAAAAAAAAAAAAAAAAAAGCCAAAATGGTGTAAAGATACAGCATCGGGTACTCGCTGATAGTCACCCACCCAACTACTAGGTAATCCGCCGATATCAATCTTAAAACGGAACGGGAATTCGTGGTCCCTTAATGATATAGCCGCATATATTAGGCCTTGATTTTGTTTGGGGAATAGTGTAGTCAGGTGATGGCTTGGGATGATCCATGGTCTTGGTGCTCTGATCGCTGCTTCTGATGACGGATTTTTTTTTTTGTTTGCCTGGTTTTATGAGTACCCAGCTTTTACGGGTGTAGAAGCAGTGTCGCATTTCCCGTCGTGGCGCAACGCTTCGTTGTCCATGTTAGTATCTCACATGCATGCCGTCATCTATGTTGATGGTCGGAGAGAAACAATACACTGTTTTCGGTACTTTTATTAAGGTTACATCTTCCGCGCTTAAGGTTGCCAAACACCCAAACCACGAAATAGGATGTCGGTGATCACGACTCCTTCAAGACCGTGACACTCTCATCCTTCGACTCAGCCGAATACTTGGCACTAATCCCCGTCTTCACAGCTGGCCGTTCAGCAATCCTCTCAATCCATTTCTTCAAATGCGGAAACGGTTCCATATCCTGCTCGCTGAAGCCCGAAAACTCGTAACCCTTGACCCATGGCCAGGTCCCAATGTCAGCGACGGAGTATTTTCCCTTCCCCTTTCCGGCGAGATATTCACGCGGTTCGCCCGTGTATTTTCCCGACAGACGGATTTCGAGAACGCCGTAGACGCGGAGGGTTTCGTTTCGGAAACGCTCAATTGCGTAGGGGATCTTTTCCTTTGCGAATTTGGCGAAGTGGTTTGTTTGGCCTTGGTAGGGTGCGCCTGTGATCGATCGATCAATCAATCAGTGGTGAGAGTCATTGTTGCGAGGGATACTTCGCGTGTGGGAAGGGAAAGAATGGACACAACGTACCTGAACCGTGCCAGAAGAAAAGCCATTGCAACGCCTCGTTCCGCTCCAGATCGTCTTTGAAACCAAAAGCGTCTTCTTTGTCGTACTTTTTCTCCAAGTACAATAGCTCGGCCGACGTCTCCATGACCGGGAAAGGTGGGGACACACTGTTGTCGACGAGGATTGGAATGCGGCCATTTGGGTCGAGACGGAGGAACCAATCCTTTTTCTGTTCGTTGGTCATGATGTTGATGACCGTGGTGTCCCATTCGGTGCCGTATTTTAGCTTCAGTTCCTCGAGGAAAATTTGGACTTTTTGGCCGTTGGGCGTGGACTGCGTGACGAGGTGGAGGCCTTTGGAGTTTTTGACGCTCGAGGGCGTGTCTGGGCCGATGAGATTGGACATTTCTGAGCCTGGTGGATTTGAAGAAGCGAGGATGGATAGATGGCAAGGACGATGTTTACTCGGTGAGAGGAAATCGAAGTTGTTGGACTGGAAGCTGGGGTAGGAGCTTCTTTGTAGTCTGACCCCGCTGTGACGCAGGAGAGAGCGGATCGGATGAGTTAACCTTGCTGTCGTCATTGGGGCTGACAAATGATCGCAGATTGCAATTGCAATTGCAAATGCTCGAAGAGATTCTAGTGGTGCAGAAGTACCGAGTACGACGAAGGAACCTCAAGACGACATGGCTGCAGATGTTGACTGCTTACGAATCCTCGCGCTGTCATCAAGCTGTTTACGCTCAAGTTTCCGGGAGACACACGAGTGATGACCAAACCCGCACCAGGATCTACTGATGTGGGATGGACATGCATCGGCCCGTCCGCGGCTGCTCTAGCTTCATTGAGTGCATCTCACAAAGCCGCTGCAGTGCTTGCTTTTTGGAGGGCTGGATTGTGGTTCCTAGAACTCCTAGTAGAACTCCTAGAAGAAGGCAAGGCTGGTCCGCAACATGTGGCTGCAGGTGCAAATAGGTATCGACATGTTTCCTGATGATTAGCAATGAAACCCTGTCAACCCCAAATTCGATATCCATAAGGTCCTGGCAACATCCAGTCCAGCAATCATGTCGCCAAACGTTGTCGGCATGGACCTTGAGGTACAAAACATGGCAATAATCTGGCTAGATGCCGTGGGGAGAAGCGTTGCCAAGTAGCTGGCTATACGAGCGACCGAGGCCTCATCTCGCTGAAAGGGTGTAGCATATGTGCGCTTCGCGTCTCATCTCCAGACTGGTGCTAGATCTTTGGGAGGCTCAACAATTGCAACCAGACGCGGAGTCAAGATCTGAAAGATGGCATTTGCACGAATCTACTTTGCGCCGTCAATTGGATCGTCGCTGAGATCCATAGAGTATGGATCAAACCCGCTCAATGATGTTTCGCAGCCGGTACAGACAGGTCTGTTTGCCATAGTCCTAGAGGGAGCAATTGGTCCGAGAGAACTTGCGAGCATCATACCTATCCATAACGTGTCGGGCAATGGCCAGAGTCGTCAGCTTGACCCCTGGGAGCATTTCGTCTTGACAAGCGGATGCAGGCACTCGAACAGAGCGTGCGGACTGGCCTGCTTGTAGGTGGATTTGCGACATGTAGTCGCTTTTGAGTCGCTTTTGATCGCTTTTGATCGATTTTGACTCGCTGATCAGCACCAACATGGATATCTACCGGTGCTACCTCAATGTGCGGCTGCCGCTCTCCTTGTAGAGGCGGCGGCGGCTGTCTAGCAGGACAAACTGCGAATACCTTGGGCTACCGACGTTTACCCTCTGCTGGAAGACACGAAGGTTTCGTTCGCAAGGATTACCTATGCTGTCTGAAAAGGCCGTTGCTTGGTTGTGAATTCGACCATGGCCGAAGCCGCCCTTGGACTTCGCCTTGTGCCTCCTGCTGCCGAGACCTCCCCCCAAACGCTCCACACCCACTTTCCCCCAAAGACCACCTCATCTCAGTCCTCCGCCACCACCATATACACGCTCTCCCCCGGTGAACCTGATCGTCTGTCCTGCCGCCCACACTCACTCACCCGCCAACCCACTGGCATAGCCTCTCCGACGGCGGCACTTGCTGTCTGCCCGAGCCAATGTCCCAGATCTGCATTTGATATCGGCCCCAAAACTCACCACTACCCACTTATATCATACATATCACGCATCTGGACGGGCCGCGACACACTAATAGCGACTGCAAGGACGTGGGAGGCGCCATGGTGTCTACACCGAATGTAGGACCGCCGCCAGCGGGTGGCATATCCTCGTACACCACAACGCTGAACATGCGTCCATCGAGTATGAATGCAGCCACTTCTGCAACCACAAAAGCGGGACGAACAAGCGTCGCAATCCCTTCCACTGCTGCCCCTACTTCCCTGCCGGAGAAAGTGGCATTGCCGTTGAGCGCCCGGCATGCAGAGCCTCTTGATCTCAGCACCGTGGAGCGACGAGGACAGCCGACCGAGTCCAAGGAACAAGACTACAAAGCATCGCGACCCCATGGACTGCAGGAGGCGCCCACCTTCAGACCCACCGAGGAGGAGTTCAGGAATCCAATGGAGTACATACGGAAAATTGCTCCCGAGGGTCGGAAATATGGTATCGCAAAGATCATACCTCCCGATGGATGGAACCCTGATTTCGCCATTGATACAGAGGTGAGTGAGCAAGCCCCACGCACACTTGCCCTCTTGCGCTTCTAGCAATCCTTACGAGAGCACACATACGAAGGTGTCCCGCACGTGAGCATACAGCTGACAGTAAATGACAGCGCTTCCACTTTCGCACCCGGCGGCAGGAGCTTAACCTGGCTGAAGGAGGTACGTGAGAGCCTGCTGCCACTCCCATCCCATTACCATTATTAAACCACTCATAGGGACTCGAGCCAACCTCAATTACCTCGACCAACTTGCAAAGTTCCACAAGCAGCGCAATGGCACAAATCTCAACCGATTTCCAAGCGTCGACAAGCGGCCACTGGATCTATACAAGTTGAAGAAGTTTGTTGGAGAAAAGGGCGGCTTTGAGTCTGTTTGCCGGCAGAAGCGATGGGCTGAAATCGGACGCGACTTGGGATATAGTGGCAAGATCATGTCCTCTTTATCTACATCCCTTAAGAACTCGTATGGGAAGTGGCTGCAGCCCTATGAGGATTGGCTGAAATACAACAAGCCCAACGTTCTACAACAACAGGAAATTGAGAACGGTGGTCCGTATACGCCTTCGCCAGCACCAACCCCGATCAAGTCTCAACAGGCCACGCCCAGCATCGGTGCGTCTTCGCCCGCAGTTCGTGCTTCGAGTGCACTGAATGCCGCGCTTGTTCATGAAAGCAATACTGCGTTGCCTTCCGTTGAAGCACCAGCACCGCCAGTCCAGCCACCTGCTCCTCGGTATCCCATGTCGTCCGGCTTTACCGCTGTGAACTCTGGAGGCTTTACTGCTGTTAACGCTCCTGTGCAGCCACCTGTTGCTGCACCCCAGGCCCAGTCACGGACACCGGTCCCGATATCGTTCTCTGCCATCAACGTACAAAATGGAATTTATCATACAGACACGGGACGTTCGACACCACAACGCTCTGACGCGAGCCCAATGAGCTCAGCAAACACCCCGGACATGCGTCCAACTGCTCATAGCGGACCTCCCATTCCTCCGCCAATTAATGGACAGGGAACCAGTCTCAAGCGTGGTCTATCAAGCGAGGATCCGGAAGGTTTAGCAAGTGGCGATGGAGAATCTGGGCGACGAAGTAAACGTCGCAAACAGGGTGAGTTTCGACATTCTGCATGCAATGTTTCCCCCTTAGGCCGGCACGCGCAGGGACCTCCAGGCATTCAGTTCCATAGGTTTCAGAGGCTGATTCGATGATTTACAGATGGCGCACCAACCATTACTGGCTCATACATGGTGCAACCCCGACTTCCAGCGCCACGATTACACCCACCACGTGACCGCTCGAAGGAAAAGCCGGGCGATGTAATTGTGGACCGATCCTTAGATATAGCACGATGGCTGACCCGGGTGTAGATCTGCGAACAATGCAACAAAGGCGACAACGATCAGGCCATGCTCCTGTGTGACAGCTGTGATGCGGGCTATCATACGTTCTGTCTGGATCCGCCGATCAAAGCTCCTCCAGACACCGATTGGCATTGCCCACGATGCCTCGTCGGCCGAGGAGAATTCGGATTTGAAGAGGGTGCTGTTTATTCGCTGAAACAATTCCAAGAGAGGGCCAGGGCTTTCAAGGACCAATACTTCACTGGAAAAATGGCCTGGGATCCAGTCACCAGTGGACCGAAAGCGGTAACGGAAGAGGATGTCGAGGCGGAGTTTTGGAGGCTCACTGAGAGTCTCACCGAGACTGTTGAGGTTGAGTATGGTGCCGACATCCATTCGACAACCCATGGCAGTGGTTTCCCAACCATGGAGCTTGATCCTCTGAACCAGTACGCAATCGACCCGTGGAATCTTAATGTTCTACCCTTGCACAAAGAGTCATTGTTCCGGCACATCAAGACCGACATCTCTGGTATGACAGTTCCCTGGTTATATGTTGGCATGTGCTTCTCCACCTTTTGCTGGCATAGCGAGGACCACTACACGTACTCGGCCAATTATCAGCACTTTGGTGCTACCAAGACATGGTATGGAATACCAAGCGAGGATAGTGTTCGATTTGAAGCTGCCATGAAGGAGACTGTTCCCGAACTCTTTGAACAGCAACCGGATCTCCTCTTCCAACTTGTGACATTGCTGCAACCGGAGAAGCTGAAGAAAGCGAATGTCAGGGTATATGCATTGGATCAACGTGCAGGCCAATTTGTCATCACCTTTCCCCAGGCCTATCATGCTGGATTCAACCACGGCTTCAACTTCAACGAGGCTGTCAACTTTGCGCCCGCTGATTGGGAGCCATATGGAGGTAAGGCTATCCAGAGACTGCAAGATTTTCGTCGACAGCCTGTTTTCTGCCATGAGGAGCTGTTGTTCTCAGCGGCCGCGCGTGACCATAGCATCAAGACGGCGAGGTGGCTGGGTCCTGCGCTTCAGCAGACAATGGAGCGGGAGCTCAAAGGCCGGGAGACATTCACCGAGGAGTATGTCAAAGCCAAAGGCCAGAAGTCTGATGGTGCCGATGATGATTCCGTAATAGGAGCTTATGTCGATTATCCATTCAAGAAGGACGAGAAAGACTTGTTGGATGACGATATTGTTTGCTCGTATTGCAAGTGTTACTGCTACCTGTCTCGGATGGTCTGCCTAAAGACCCAGCGCATTGTCTGCTTGTTACACGCAGGAAAGTTCGAGTGCTGCGGATCGAGTTTGGAGGATCGTTGCTCCCTTAAGGACGATGAGCACATCATTCAGTTGCGGTTGACTGACGAGGAGCTCACTTCCCAAGTGCAAAAAATCGTTGACGTTGCACGGCAACCTGAGGCGTGGGAGGAAAAGCTGGACAAGGTCCTCGAGGATGGGCCACGACCGTCGCTAAAGGCAATGCGCGCATTGGTGACCGAAGGCGAAAAGATCAATGCGCATTGGAATCTCCCACAGCTCATCGACCTGAAGCTTTTTGTCGAGCGTTGCAACGAATGGATTGAGGAGGCGACGAATTACACCACGCGCAAGCAGCAGGATCGTCGCAAGACCAAAGGCGGATTGAGGAAGGGGGGTTCGAAAGCCGCCGAAGATGAACGGGAAAAAGAGCTTCGCAATGTCGACAATATCAAGAAGCTCTTGGAAAAAGCCGACGACTTGTCTTTCAGTTGCCCGGAATTGGAGACCCTGCGAGAGAGAGATGAAAAGATCGCCGACTTCCGCAAACGTGCCAACCAAGCTCTCAAATATCCCAACACCCCAACCACGGAGCTCGAATTACTAATCGAGGAGAGCAAAACGTTTGGTGTGGACATTCCCGAGATGGAACGCCTCGAAAAACAGTCCCGCATCGTCAAGTGGTTCGAGGATGCCAAGGAGCATAGCGACAGGATTACCGTCGGCACACCGTTGTCGCTGCAGGGAGTAACCGACTTCTTGGCCCAGGGCAGAGAACTTGGCATCCCCGAGAACGACGATTACATCCATTATTTTGATGGACAAAAGCAACAGGGCGAGTTTTGGGAGCACAAGGCAAAGGAACTCATGTCTGTTGACCAGGTCAACTTTCAGCAACTCGACGCGCTGTCAACACAAGCCTCGAAATTGCCTGTTTCCAAAGAGACGCTTGCACAAATTGATGCCATGCTGCAGAAGCAGCGCGAGATCCAGGACAAGATTCAAGGTCTGTACGAGCGCAGCAAGGACCCAGAATTCACGAATCGACCCAAATACACAGAAGTCCGCGATGCAATGGAAGCCCTGGCCGAGCTCAATAGCAAACCACCAGGGACACTTGACTTGGAGAAGGAACAAAAGCGGCACGAAGACTGGATGAGACGTGGCAAGAAGTTATTTGGAAAGGCCAATGCACCTCTGCATATCCTGCTCCAGCACATGAAGTATGTGGAGGAGCGCAACGACCATTGCTTGGACCTTGGCGACACTCCCCGTATGCCTGTTGAGCCATCGTCTCGTGCTAACACGCCCGACGACTCCCAAGAGGGCGCCGAATCTGGATCCATTCGCGACGTTTTTTGCATATGCCGCAAGTCTGAGGCTGGTATGATGATAGAGTGCGAAATGTGTCACGAATGGTGAGTGCAATCAACTGGCGTGGACTGAGTTGTTGAAGCTGACGAACATGCAGGTATCATGGTAAATGTCTCAAAATAGCTCGTGGCAAACTCAAGGAAGATGACAAGTACACATGTCCAATCTGTGATTATCGGCTCAAAATCCCACGCGACGCTGCCCGGCCTAAGATCGAAGACCTTCAAGCATGGCAAGATGAGATCCCAGGTCTCCCTTTCCAGCCAGAAGAGGAGGAATGCTTGGAAAAGATTATTAACAAGGTCACCGCGTTTCGAAAAGCGATCGCTACTGTGCTAAATCCACTCTTGTCCACACCTCAAGAGCTGTCCGAACAGCGATTCTACTTGCGCAAGATTGAGGGAGCCGATGTCTTGCTCACTGACGAGACGAACTTCCTTCGCGCAGAGCTGCACAAGTGGGCCCCGGTCGCTCCGGAGCCGCCGCCCATGATTCAAACCTCTCTATCAACTAGAAAGCCACGACCCACAAAGCAACAAAAGCTCATGCAGGCCCTAGGCATCACTAATCCCGATGATCTCCCTGCACACCTCAGGCCCAAGCAACCAGGATCGAAGAAGAAAGAAAAGGACGCGGGGCTGGGTAGTGTATCGGGAGATAGACGCAGTTCGGATCAATTTGTGCCCCGCCAACCAGCTTCAAAGGGCTCGACAGGTTCGTTCACTCCACCTGGACTCCCTCATGGCTCCACACCATTCTCTCGTGGCCCTACTGACTTTTCGTACGATGCCATGGCCGCCACAAGCTATGGTGCAAATTCTTCACTCTTCGCCACTGCTGCACATCACGGTCTGCCCTCTCATGCCTCCCTGACGAGCCCGACTACAATAGGTGGTCACAGTGGTGACCTCGGTCTAGCAGATATGTTTGGACGTCCTAGCTCCAGCACTAATTCTAAATTGGAACCTGTACGACCAGTCAGTCTATACCAGCAGAATCCTGTAGGAGAGACCAGTGATCCTCTGGACGCGGGGGAGAGTTTTTTCAAAGAAGATGCGCACGACTTCCTGCCTACATTCGGCACTGAGACGAGCGCATTCGAGGAGAACATGAACGGAGATGTGTTTGAAGAAGCGGGGCTGTGATTCAAATTTTCCTATTCCGGCGTTGAAAGATTCAAGATGATACGGCTGCGGCTCTTCGATGTGGTATATACTCTGATGCGGCATTCCCCTTTGTTTTCTGGCGTTGCGGTGCGCATAGTATTGCATTGCATGCACGGCGATGGCAAGTGCTCTTTTTTCTCCCTTGTCACTTTGCTACTCAGCTCTTGATTTAGACTGTAGTGATGTTTTTACGGATTCGGGGTCCTACGGGAGAAGCATTAAAAGGGTCGGGAGATGGGATGTGGGCGTCGTGGGTTCGTTCCGGAGGCATATATGCTAGTTAGGTCGTCCTGCAGGATTTCGATCATGAATGTAAATGTACTTGTAGTCCCTTGATGCGTGTAGACTCGCTGGTGCATGTGTGATCGTCAGTATGGAATCTGTTGGGTGTATGTACTGATCGCCGCTAGGAATCGAGCAGTCGCTTGAATTCTCGCCTTTTTGGCTTGCTTTCATACGGTATTCTGTTTTAAGTTCATGACAGAAAGGTTGAAACCTCGATTGTAGGAAGATTCATGATGAACTAAGCTGGAGCTAAAGACCGGTACAAGGGAACGTGTCCCGTCTTGTTTACCCCACAAAGAACAACATCGGATAGGGGTCTTCCCCAGGCCTGACGTCTTCCGAATCGTGCCTCCGTACAGCCACGACCAATACAGTTAATAAGAGCCAGCAACATCATTGGCTCCAAGCCTTGCGGGGTCTCTCCGCCCATCATCGGCGACGTCCTAGCCATGAAGACGGTTTGCGCCAAACCCTGCGTTCGCCTTCGATGATTGGCTCTTCCGGGGTTATCCCTTTGCCCGACGATTTGGACTTGAGATGCATACGGCGTTCGCTCTGCTTGTCGAGCAGTAGTTCGTAATGTCGAGTAATGGTATACTAATATCGGTGCCGGACGTATCTATAAGACCTGCGCGTCCTGATCAATGGTAGGCTCTGCTCTGGATCTTCCTCTATTCACTCCCAGTTCCGTCTCACCGATTCGTCTTTACCCATCCAGCAACCATGTCGGAGACAAGCAGGCGATATCACGAAGACAAGATGACCCAAGATGATCGGGGACTCGATAACCTTGGCCTTCAGCGCACAAACACATTTCTCTCTCTGTCGCCGGAACAATTCGAGAAGTTGTACTTGTCACCACAAAACAGAGTCAAGGGAGATCTTCGACAGTCGTTTGCGAATCCCACTCCTGTCGCCGTCATGGGTTTCTGTGTGGCATTGCTGCCATTGTCCGTTCAATTCATGGGATGGAGAGGTGCTGGAGGTGTATTCACAGCTACAGTGTACGTGCCACCTTCTGGCCCATCATAATTGGAGTCGAGCGCAAGTTGACTTTTATATTTAGTGGCGCCAATGTTTTCTTCGGTGGCATGCTGCTCATCCTCGCTGGCATTGGTGAATTCATACTCGGAAACACGTTTCCGTCCGTCGTCTTCTTCGGCTATGGAGCGCATTTCTTGACATTCTCTGCGACCTTCATTCCCTGGTTCGCTGCTGTGTCTTCTTTCAATGTGACTGGGGCTACCGCTGGAACACAAACACTTTCCCCCGGCTTCCTCGCCGGTTTTGGTATGCCATCTCATTTCCGGGGATTTCATCCTCGTCGCTAACGACGGCATAGGATTTTATGGGCTATCCATGACCATGCTCTCCTTCATCTTTCTCATCTGCTCGTTGCGAACCAATGTCGCCTTCGTCCTCGTCTTCGTTGGCGCCACCATGGGTTTCGGCTTCGCTACTGGCACCTTCTGGACCTTGGCAAGGGGCAATGCTGCCTTTGGTGCTTTGTTGCTCAAGGCTACTGGCGGTTGTTTCTTTGCGTGTGTCATGTTTGGATGGTATCTATTGTTTGCCATCATGATGGCGGCTGTCGATATGCCTTTTGCTGTTCCAGTCGGCGATCTGTCCACGGTCATCACCGGCATGAGCGAGAGGAATAATGCCAAGATCAATGCGCAGAAGGCGGATTAGGCTGCCCATATGTAGAATTTTCTGGCTAATCGCAACATGGCATACTCGGAGCGCACTCGTTTACTGGTTGTAATTGTACGCAACTTTTGCTTCAAAGGTGTTGTCAGCTTCACCGAGAAGTCGTCGCCATTTCTCGCACGTCCTGTTCAAGTTCGACCTGGCTAACAGATCTGTGTATAACTGGTTCAATATCCACACAGGCTAACTATTATCTCTGACACTTCCCCTTCTAGTTGCTAGTACCCAAGCCATGCTTCAAGCTTCTCCTAGAGTTTGTGCTCATGATTCGTCCGTGTAAGTCAAGATAAAATGGGAAACAAATAGGTACCCAGCACATCCATCTTTCCTTTAAACGAATGCGGAGGCCATATTCTGCGAAAGCAGTTTTATTTCAGGAGACACTTCTGTCCTGGGCCCCGAATTTAGCTGTCTCCAGACCTGCCCATTCATTCGTGGTCCTGGTGGAAATCGATGTCTGTAGACCCTAGTGCTTTGACTGTAGCTACGTCGGCAAGTGGTCCATTGCTCAACATTGAACATGATGATTTCGACATGTACCAGCTATGATCTATTTTCCACTGTTAGATAACGCTAAAATTGGGAGAGGGTATACTAGGATAACCTGTAGTTAGCATGGAGGAGGGTATTTGGAGAGTTGGATTGATACCAGTGTTGGCCCTTGGGGAAGAGTTCTAGAAATAGTTTTGATCTGTACCAGGTTGGCTGAATACTATATTTGTGCGGGCAGGGTATGTGGTGCCAGCAGGGGACTCTGCCGATGATCTTGTACGTTGTACTCCACATTCCTTTTTTCCGCAAGCTCGAGAAACCAATTTTGAGAGAGAGGATCGGGAGACCAAGTTCGCGACAAGAGCTTCAAGCGTCGCTGGACTAACATGCCGAATTGAAAGCTAGCCGTCCCTTACCTCGGGCACGGCGCATGCCGTTGATGATGACCCTCGAGGATCCGAGTTTCCTCGGGAACGAAGTCGGTGGAGCCTCGGGTCGACGATTCCATCGGCCCTTCTGACGAGGCGGTGCTGCTGAATAAGTTGAGGCGACTGAGTCTGCGCTGGATCCGGACAGACCTCAACAGGAGAATGATGATGGCGGCGATGATGGCGGCGATGATGGCCATGGCCAAGGCACTCCTAGTACTACTTAGTGCTGTTGCAACTGATGTACAGCTCGGTGATGACGGCGGTGGGCGGTGGTCCTCAGGCGCCAGTCTGCATTCTAGAAGCCTCGAGAGTGACTTCATCGCCAAGCAAAGTGTGCCGCCACGGGGTAATTGGAAGGTATTTTTAGGCAAGTCGGAGGTTAGTCCGTGCTGGCTGGCTGTCTGGCTGGCTCCCATGGGGCTCTCTGTCCTCCACTGTTCCTCCTCTCCACTGCCATGAGGGATCGGCCACCTCCCACTGTTACATCCGTATTTTTAGTATGCGGCTCCCTTGATTGCTCAACTCTGGGCCCCGTCTCGGATCGACTGTCGTGGCACGAGCACTAGCCTCGACTTCATCAATTTCTAAAGTTGGTGATGTGGCGCAAGGATTGGAATCCACCGAAAAACTTTGTACACAGTAGATTCAACGCATATATAGACCCAACCCACCCGCAGCTGGACAGAGCCCATCATCACCATCATCAACTTCATCTCAGACTCTTTCCAGACTCCTTTCAGACTCTTACTTTACCACTCGGTTTCCTCCCGGTTTCCTCCCCACTCCAAATCGATTCACCAATCCATCCATCCATCAATTCATCTAACATTCACAATGGTCGCTTTCACCACCCTCTTCGCCGGCTTTGCCGCAACTGCCTCCATCGTCGCCGCAAACCCAATCTCCGTCGTCGACCAGGATGCCACGGTTTTCAAGATCTCCAACTTCTTCTCGCGAAAGTACGACGGAAAGAACATTGCCGTCCTCGGATTCAACATCTCTGCCACCAACGGCGGAACTTTGAACTTCCGCTGCTTACCATACGACCCAGCTACCGACGGCACCGCTGCTAATTTTGAGGACGGCAAGGTCTACTCCTGTGGCAAAAACTCGTTCTTCAGCTTTTCGTTTAAGAACGCTGAAAACAAGTTGTGGTTGTGGCAGACTATCGTCACAAACACGTATGTTCATTCTCCCCAACCAGCAAGCCGACCCCACTGACCTTTTTGTAGCAACATTATTGTCGGCAACGCCACCATCCCCAACTACTGCCGCGCCGGAGGATCCTCTGCCACTGACCTGGTCTGCGACGGAACCACCGACGTGAACATTGTTATGACCAAGAGTGGAGCTTAGAGAGTTTGATCTCGTCATCATAATTGTTGCAGAAGATTATGGGAGTTTGGTCGTTTATATAGGCATCGGCGGTTTTGTCTTCTTCGAGGCGTACCTAATATAATTCCATCTTTGCTACATCAACCACCTTCTGACTGTCTCGCTCACATTGTTGGAAACATGACATAGGGACGCTTGTTCATCTCTGTTGTCATCACTGAATCGACGCGTCTTGTTCCACTACCACTTCGATCGGTTCATCGCTAGGATACGACAGAAAGAATAGCCGTGCCATCGATGGGTTCGTTGGTCGTGCGAGAGGCAGGGAGGGAGGAGCAATCATCTTCCTGCGCTTAGCATCAATATTCAACGTTCACGATCGTAGGACATCCTCGATTTGATTGCGTGCGTGCCGCTCTTCAGCGGTTTTTGTGAATCTCACAGGCCTTGCAGGGCCAGATGAAGTCGATGCAAAGTTCCTATGGGAGTGGGACTCGAACATCCATCTCGAACAAAAGTGCCGATGTAGGGTCTGCAAAACAAGGAGCCTTCGTTGTCATTATCAACGCCGACGACTGTGCAGATGGTCTTGAAGGCTGGGGTTATCAGAGCGACAAAGCATGTTGTGAGGAAGGAATATGCAGTTGAGTGAAGGTCAGCTTACCCTGTGTCCCGAAGGAGAAGACAGGCACACAGGCTTTGCCAGATCCAGCGGCTGGTCCAAGCGCTGTCATCTATCACTCGCATTCGCACCCTTCCCGCTGACCACTTTCACCTCATTTTCATGAATTTCCATGAATCACTTGCCATAGACGGCACACTCTTGTGTTTTCCTCGGCGATCATACCGGGGCATTAACATCTACAATAATGTGTAGTGCCTGAGCTAATTTCCGTCATGCCGCCTCTTTCAAGTCCTTCAAACCACACTCTTTTCCGTCCCTCAGTATGTTCTATTCATGCCTGCTTCTCATCGCATCCTCAACTTTAATCCAATGCGCGTGTCCACCTTTGGAAGTGATTTATGGTACCTCGTCTAGATCAATAATGTAACTTCAAAGCTCACATGGAAACAGCACGCGCAACAACAGAACCGCCTCAAAACGGCGGAACCGGACAAACATGGGAAGCAGCAGCGAACAGAAATCCGGGGAAAGGCTATGGAGCAGCCGGACATTCTTTGTTGACCAACATCACTGCCTTGATTCCGGAGACCGTCGGATACCCTGTCCATTATCCTGTATAATTTTGTCTCCCTAACCAAGCTATCGTACGCCAGCACTAACCGAGACCACCCCAGGCGTCCTTCGGCGGTTGCACGTCTGAAGATCCAGGAATCAAAGATATGCAGACCCACCTCGAAGCTCGAGCAAAGGAGTGTCCTGCCACCAAGCTCGTTCTTGGAGGACACTCCCAAGGTGCTTTTGTTGCTGTTAGAACAGTTGCCAGACTTTCGCAGGAAGTTAAGGATAAGATTCTTGCAGTACCGATGTTTGGGTATGCCTCTAATCTTCATGCTCCGACGCGTGATTCTGACCAATTTTTTCAAAGGGGCCCCAAATGTATCTCAAAGCTAGGTCTAGCAGGACGCTGTAAGTCCTACTGTTACGCACGGGACGAGGTATGCGACAGCACATCCTACAAGTCCGTTGGCAAATGTGTCGACGAGCTCTTGCCTGAAATTACTGGCGGGGGCAAAGGACAAGGCAAAGGTGGGCTATCGACAGCCCACCGGTTCGTCGATCTAGATCGAAGACAGGGGTTTTCAAGAACGATAGCAATGAAGGATTCTTACGCGCCTCTGACAGCTGCGGAATGTTTGAAAGGGTCAGCACTTGGGGCACAGGAAGAACGAGGAGTTGCTGTGAAGGGCCAGTCACACCTACAGTACAACGCCGATGGCACGTATATCCGTGAAGCTGCTTGCTTTGTGTACAGGCAATGGACGGCGAGCCAGAAAGAAACAAAGTAATTGAAAAAGGTAACCATCGATTGGGCCGTCTTAGTTCATGAGGGAATTTGAAGATGTGCCCATTTACTTTTCGCCATCCAACACAACAATGTCTCCATACGTTCTTCTAGAGGAGGTGTGAGCGTTCGTGCAGTGATACCATCCAGGCAGAGTCGGCAACCTGGCGGAGGAATTGTAGTCGTTGCGGCAGCATGGCGAGACCAGATCGCGGCCAGATTTGTCTTCAAAACAGCGATCGAATCAGACGTTCACCTCTGCAGCACCTACCTGTACAGCTCTTTCCCAATCTTGTAATGCCTTCTGCTTGGGATGTCGATCAGCGCTCTTCTACCAAAATGAGAGAGCGCGGACCCTCACCTAAGAATCTAGAAATGGGGAAACCCTCGATACAAGCTTTCGCCGGATCCGGCACGACAATGTGCTTCTAACGTGCTGTTACCTAGATGTCAGGTATCATTTTTCATACCCCTACTGCCCGCTCAGTCCGCATCGGCAGCAAGATATTCCCAGCCCCAGCTCCTCCAAATCTTCGTGTTTCGCTTTTCCGGCAATGTAACCTCTCTCTCGTTTGTACTGCTCGTATCATCTCTATCCATGAACCATTTATTCACAGCATCGATGGTAGCTGATGCGTTCCCAGCCGTAGTCACAGTTTCCCTGTTCCCATCCCCCACTCCGCTGTCCATACTCCTGAAATCCCTTGCCCCCCTCTGTCTCCATAAGTGCGCTTTCGACACAGGCAGTCCCGTCTCTCCCGCGCCCCTACGCGATCCCATTCTTCCACTACCTCGCTCGATATCGTGTGAAGGCACCAGCGTCCTCCTTTCGTTGATTGTACCCCTAGTTACGGGACCGCGTCTACCACTCTTCAGCTCTGTACCATGGGGATTTCTTTTACCCCACATCGCAGGATTTTCGCCCCAGTAGTCTCGATAATCTTCGTGGCCATCTATTTTCTCGGGTGTGCGCCTCAAGTCATCTTCCATGGCCGAGAAACCGTGAGATTGAGAAGGTGCATGGTATAAACCTCTCCTTGGAACCTTGGGCAAGGGCTCCAATGGATCGATGAAATCCTCGGGGTCATATAAGACTTTTGTCTTGCCTGAGGGGGAATAAAGAATGCAAGGCATGAGGTAGGGCATTTGCAAGTCACTGGTATCAATGTAAGTGTTATAGGTGGCATAGCAAGAGCTTTGGTGGTTGCTGACAGGATTTTGGACAGTGGTCGGAACCAAGAGTTGTAAGTCAAGTTTCGTGTAGGCAGGTGGTGTGTACGCAGCCTTTGTGTTTCAACCGCAGTGTTTGCGGTAGGATATGCTTTTGGCGAGTTACGGAGTGAAGTAGTGGAATCGAAGATGTATGTAGATGATTTGAACGCTTCAACATTGCATATGCCCACCTTCTTTTCCTTCTTGTATGAATTAGTCGAGACAAGGTGTCTTTGGTTCTCATGAACTGTTCCCTTAGTTAGAGTTTGTGAACTCTTTGATGGTGAATTGCTGACCCCCTCTAGGAAAGATCCCCTTGCGTACACATGTTCTGAGATCAAGGTTCTGATATGTAGCGCGTAGTGCTCGTCCTCGCCAAAAGATGCACACTCGCGTCGCCAACTCCTCACGCATATCTTACTCTTCTTCCGCTCACGTTTGATCTCTTCTTCAACACCACCTCCCTCCTCCCTTCCTCCTTCAAAGCTCCAGCTACGGATTCTTCCTCGTCAAATGGTACTTGATGGATGTCTCACTCAACAGTCGTTCCATTTCCCCCTCGGAACTGTTTTGGCAGATTCTAGGTACGTTCCTGTTGGTCCATCCGCGCCTGATCATGTTTGCTATGCAATTGATGGCCTTGCTCGCATCATCGTTTCGGTGTGAATGACATGGTCACGCTTCTCCCTCACCGCTCAGGCGCAAAATGATTTCGATGTCAGACCTGCGCCACCATCTAGAAACTGGCCGACGCGATTGGCAGACGTGTTGGCGATTGCTTGGAGATAACCTACAAATATATGTACATGCCGGTTCCATATCCACAATAACCTGATCCGAAGCTTTTTCGTCTCTTCTATTTCTCATTGAAGTCCGAAGCCTGTAAATTCCTCGTCATCTTCGGCAACTGCACAACAAGCCCATCCAGCTCTTTCGACATCTTCACTTGGCACCCCAATCGACTTGTTTCCGTGAGACCGAATGCAAGATCCAGCATGTCGTTTTCCTCGTCATCTGGCTCTGCCATCTTATCGTAAAAGGCTTCGTCGGTCACTATTACGTGGCAGGTTGAGCAGGCACAGGAACCTCCGCAGGCGCCTATGTACTGTGTCAGGAAGTCAAGGGTGGTGAATCGAGGCTTGAAGCATACCCTCCATTTCGAGATCGTTGGCCTGGGCGATGTCCAGCAAATTGTCACCATCTGCCACTTCGAAGGTATGCGCGTCTCCGTCTTTGTCCACAAAGGTGACATGGCGTCTGCATCGGTCAGCACTGTCGGTCCTGCTGTCCCTGTGGGCTCAATCGCACTCCTCCCCAGCTTTCGGCTTGTCTAGATGTCCATGTTTGGCAGCGGCAGTGGCGGAAAACTTTCTTCGCATTGGCAATGATTGCCCGCGTATTCTCTCGCTCCTTGTTCTCGGTGACTGCGGTTGCGCCCTCCCGCTCGTCCAATGCCGATTGCAAGCAAAAGAATGGGCGCTTCTTCGAGATGACGTCTGAGATTGTGTGGGCACTGGCGTCAAGATTCGTCGGCAGGAGCTCAAGGGTACGGTTCTGCATATGCGTATCGAGGCACTCATGATGGGTTGGTAAGATGCCGTTATGGTGTGTTGGGGCGTGTATGAGGGAGAGATGTAGATTGTGTTGTTCCTGACTTGTTGCCTTTGTGCTTCCTCCTAGGCCAATCAGTACCTTGAGTATTTATCATACTAGTAGTAGTCCAAGTTATCATCTGCATGGAGTACTCTGAATATTGAAAACGCCCCCACGGAACGAGTCGACCTTGCACCACCATTTCTCCAGGTTGATATAATAGCCTGAATTGGCAGAAGATAACCATGGCCCACCACGACTACGCCCCGCTCAGCTTCAAGGCCATGTCCACCTCGCGCGATGCCCCGAATCCCCTGCGCCCATACTACATCCCTCCTTCCATAGGCCTCCCTCCAGAAGCACCCGCAAATCCTGCGCAACCAGGCGCTCCTAGAGCCGCAACGGGAGCTTCAAAAGCAAACTTCTCATCGGCGCGAGATTTGTTCTCGGATCTCGACTATGAAAATTACTTGCCGGAAAGAGACAGTGGTGGAGTGGCTGACATAACGAAACGGCTGGTTGATCAAGCCATATGGAATTACACCAGTGTACTGTTGGCACAGCCATTTGAGGTTGCGAAGATTGTGCTGCAATGTCATTTAGCAGATGGGTCCGCTCCAGCACACCCAGTCTCGAATACGCCCGGGTCCAACACACCAAGGCGTCCTGATGGTCGCCATGATGCGCGAAGTCGAGGTGGAGTATGTGGAAGCACTTCCGATAATCACACGCTGTACTGACAATTACATGTAGTACTTCGATTCAGAAGACGAGTCAGATGACGATGCGCCTTCATACTTCACTCCTACAGCACCCTACGAAACCCCATCCTCGCCTTCAGGAAGACGAAAGCGCCAACTACCAGACCGTTCCCTTTCGGCCACCCCAACCCCTTTATCCCATTCAGGCTCCCCATTCTCGCATGACTATTCCATTGAATTGAGGTCGAATGACGCGGTCCTGGAAGTCATATCCCAATTGTGGTCTAAAGAAGGCGCGTGGGGAATATGGAAAGCCACAAACAGCACCTTTGTCTACAACATATTGCTGAAGACCATCGAGACGTGGTCAAGGAGCATGCTATCTGCGCTACTAAACATGCCAGATGCCTCTCTTGCAGGGGTTGGCACTTCGATAGCTGGAAGTAGCACAACCATTCTGGACAGCTCGAATCCCATGGCGAGTATCGGAATCGCTGTCGCAGCAGCAGGAATTGCCGGTTTGATCTTAGCACCAATAGATATGATCCGCACTCGGTACAGTCTAACTACATTATCAACGAGCAAGAAAAGCTGATCATCACAGACTTATCCTCACATCAGTCAACGCTGGCCCACGAGCTCTGCTCCCGTCTCTCCGCGCCCTCCCATCTCTCTTCTGTCCAAACTCTCTCCTACCGATAACACTACTCCACTCTACCATTCCACAGCTCCTCTCAACTAGCGCCCCGTTGATCGTCCGCTCCTCTCTCCACATAGACCCGGTCCTCACCCCGACATCCTCCTCTATCGCTACCTTCACTTTCTCCCTCGCAGAACTGTTCCTGAAACTCCCGCTCGAAACTGTTCTCCGTCGCGGTCACATCTCTGTCTTAGCTGCTGCAGCAAAAGGGCAAATGATGACAAATTTACACACTACGTCCTCGCAGTACGGATCTTATTCTGCTTCGCAAGATACACATGACCGTTTCCGTACGTTGCTGCCTGTGGGACCTTACAAGGGCATTGTGGGAACCGTGTGGTATATTGTCAGGGAAGAGGGAACTAGCCAGCCGACCGTACAGAGGCTGAAGGAGGGCGTGATGCAGGGACGAAGACCGGCTCCGAGGAAGGGGCAGGGTGTCAGGGGCCTATGGAGGGGATGGAGGGTGGGCTTTTGGGGTTTGGTTGGTATGTGGGCTGCTGGTGCCCTTGGAGGCGGTGGAGAGGGTGCTTTTTAGCCGGGATGCCAACGTAGACATCGTGGGCATTGAGCAGGCCTGGGTTATTGGCTTGAGGCTTAGGTTGATTGAGTTGAAGTATAATGGTAGAATCAAAGCATGGAAGACAGTCATGGTTGTAGCGATTTCGAAAGCGGCAACGGCATACATTGGCTTAGTATATACCCTATTTTATTCCGCTTATACGGTATTGACTGGTAATACCTCGGACGTCACTTTCCGCCGCCTTTGCGCAGAATTTAGCACAGTTATCGCAAATACAAGCTTTCTTTTACTACCAAATAAAGATGTTTGCCGAAAGCCTTGAGAGGAACGGCGGTTGATACGGACTTAGATGTTTGTTCCAGTCTTCTGGATCTCTCTCGCCCGATTTAAGTGTCTCTGCTCTCTGCTAGGTTATGGGGGCCGACGGGTTAAGGTTAAGGTCTACTTCCTACTCTAAAATATCCGTATACTATTAAGAGACTTGAATAAGTTTCTCTATTATTCTATATTACTAGGCCTATCTCCTAATATATATTAAATATAATTTATTATAAAAATCTCTACCTACCTTATCTCTCTCTATAGTTTCTTAGCCTTAAGTTATATCTAAATTATATTTTAACTCCTATCTAACGTAGTCTATAACTACTATAATTATCTATATATTACTATTACGCGGAGGCTATAGCTCGAGTAATATAGTAGGGTTAGGATTAGCTATCCTATATAGTAGTAATAAAGTAGTTAGGTAATAATATTATATTAAATAAGTAAAGTAAAGCTTAAGAGATATAAGAGTTATAGATTATACTAAGTAACTAAAGTAATAGTAAAGTAACTAAAGAGTAGAACTATAAGACCTTTAAAGGAGTAAAGTTTTATCTATATATAGAGATTCTTTCCTAAAGCTTCTAAGGCTTATTTTTTTAAGAATAAGCTAAATAAACTAAAGGCTTAATAGGCTTATTCTACTAATATTAAGATAGTTAAGCTAAAGATTTAATTAGCTTATTTTACTAAGAATAATCTAAATAATCCTTCTACGTAATCTAGACCTTATCTATTTACTAATTAGTTCCTAGAGTAGACTATATATAATATAGCCCCCCTTCTTAGTAAGCTAGTCCTATAGTAATTACTTAAGTAGTAATAAAACCCCGCGCCCTAAAGCTAAAAATAACTTTAAAAGCTTTAACTAAATAAAAATATATTACTAAAGAAATATCCGAACTTAGATAACCTACTATTTTCTCCTATTAATATTATTTCGAAAATAATAGATAGTATATTATTATACCCTCTAGCTAATTAATAAAATAATACCTTATACGCGAAGTTAGGAAAGCCTTATATTAAGGTATTATAATTATCGCTAGATAATACTAGGGAAAAGAAGGAAAAATAAATTATAGAGGATAAAGAAAAACTACTAGTAGTGAATATATTAGCGAATTAAGTAATCGCCTAATTAATAGCTAAGGTTTCTTATTAGTAGTAGGAGTAGTCTAAGCTACTTACTTATATATAGTAGAATAAAACTATATTATAGTAAGCTTAAGAGAGAGTAAAAGTAAAAATAATTTATCTTCTTAAAAAACTTAAGGAGGAGAAGAAGGATAAAAGGGAGTAGAAATAGAAAAGAAGTAAGGTAGTTAGCCCTAAGCCTTTTAGTTTTATATCTTTACTTTCTTCTAGTTTAGGAATAGTAGACTAGACTACTCTAGATTTACCTAATAGTAATCTTTTAGAACTTAGAGAGAGTTCTTTAAATATAATATAGGTTCCTATATATTTTCTAAGGTAGGGTAATTTTTCTATTTAATAAGGTACTTATATTAACGTCTAACTATAGCGTAATTAATAATTAACTCGACCTTATATTCCGGCTTAAGTCGGTCTCCTTAGAGTTTAGTTTAGTAGTCTAGAGGGGCGTCCTTATCTACTAGCTTAAGTAGAGAGATATAGAATACTAGGTATATTTATATCCCTTTTAGTAGCTTAAGTTTATAATTAATAGCTCCTTTAACCTCTTTAATTTTAAATACTCTAAGTTTCTAGAAGTTAAGTTTCTTACTTAGTTATTTTATTTTAATATTATATTACTAAAGGTAAACTTTATCCCCCTTCCTAAGAATAGGTCCCTCTATTCTTTTTTAGTTAACGCGTAAAGCTATACGTATATTTAGGAAGGTAATATCGTACCTTAGTTAGTTATAAATTTAACTTATCTCTAAAGCCTATACTATTACTTTAGTAGGTAATATTTATTAACCCTTAATATTAAATTAGGGTTCTTATCTATAGTTAGTAAAGAATAGTAATATCTTAATTATATCCTAAATAGTTATATTATACGCGAATACTACGAGGGGTAATAATAATACCTAGTTACTTTAATCGTTATTAACGTAAATACGTAGGTATTATTTAAGTATTTAGTTTATTCTTTCCGTTTATCTATCTATTTATAGGTAATAAGCTATTAATAAGCTTCTTCTAATTTTTAATATTTTATATAACTCTTCCTAGAAGTATAATATAAATAGACTATTCCTATCTAAAATAATATTATTAGGTATACTATACTTACTTACGACGTCTCGTACGAATACTCCTATAAGGTATTATATATTATATCGTTTAGAAAGTAGTATAAAGATTATATACTTCGTTAAACGATCTACTATAACTATAATATATTCGTACTAAATATTATCTAAGTTAAGAGAAGGTAGTAATAGTCTAATAAAATCTATTAAAATAGTTTTCTACGTACTATTAGGTACTTTATTAGGTTAGAGAAGTCCGTAGAGTTTATACCTTTCGTATTTAGCTTTCTTATAGAGGATATACTTTCCTATTTCCTTAAATACTTCCTATCGTATACGCGGGAAGTAGAAGGTATTTTAGAGTTAAGAAAGGATAATCTCTAGTCGATAGTAGCTATTAAGTAGAGATTTATATTTATAAGGAACTAGGTAGTAGCCTTACTATATACTACGTTACGCCTACGCGTATACTTTAGTACGCTAGGTAAGATATACTAAGGTACCTACCTTTAAGCTATATAGAGAGATAGAAACCTCTTTAGCTATTAGTCTTACTATAAATCTATCTTTACTATATTTACTATTACCTAGTCTTATAATTCTAATAGCTCTTAATTTAGGGTAGATCTAGTAAAGATAACGTCGAAAACTATAAGAAATACGCGCGCTAGAAGCTAGACTCCTATAGTAGGGTTAAGTACTTTATAAGAGTAAAGGTAAAGTCTATTAACCTTAGAAGAGGAGGACTAAGAAAGAGAAGAATAAGTAGTTAATATAGCCTTAGAGAAGGCTAGACGTACGCTTATAGTCTAGGAGAAATAGGCGGAGCTTATACGTCTCCTTATAGAAGTAGATAACTTAGAGGCTACTATTAGCGCGGTAAGTATACGAAGCGATAATAAGCTATATATTTCCGTACCTATATAATTCTATAAAGAATTATAGCCTAAAAAGTTATAGTTATATAAAGATAAAAGTATACGTACGTACCGCGAGTAGATACGTAGTACTAAGAATATATTTTACTTAGTACTAAATATATTCTTAACTAAGATCTCTAAGATTACCTACGCCCTATAGTTTATAAAGGGTACGCCTTATAGTTTATAGACTAAAAAGGAATATACCCTAGAAGAGAGCTAACTTATCTAGGAATACTTTAAGGAGTTTCTCCTAGATTTAATTAAGGATCTAGAGAATCGCTAGCTAGATATAATATAACTCTATATAGATAGTAGATAGGGAGTAGAGTAATCTATAGTATTATTTAACTTTTACCTAATAGGCCTAGAATTTTAACTCGAGGAACCTTATACTATAATATAGCTATAAAACTACCTATAGTATAAATTATAACTAGATATAAGGGTAATACTCTTTACCTACTAGGATATTCCTAAATTGCGAGACGTAATAGTTACGCTAGCTACGCGCTTAGAGACTAATAAACGTCGCGTAATACTTTCGAGATTACTAGATAGAGATCTAAAGAAGAGGAATATTCCCTAAGACTATAAAGTATAGAGTAGGCCGTACGCGGGATAGTTATATATAAGCCGTAATATAGCCGAATCTTATTAGGGCCCTAACTACCCTAGAAAAGAGAAGGACCTCTCTATAATTTAGTATTATAACTATAAGGAGTATAGGTACTACGTAAATAAATACCTAAAGCCTTAAAAGCTAAAGGAGATTATAGAAGTTATAGTTAATTACTACTATAACCTAATAGGAAACGACGGCGTATCGCCCTAGCTATAAGGCTAGCGCGTACTATAATCGTAGTAGCCTCTAGTTTACCTTAGAAGGGAGGATTAGGAAGAAGCTATAAGGGTATAACTAAGATACTAGTTAACTATAGTCGAGTTATACTAGTTTCGTAGGTAAGAGGCCTAGTAGTAAGAAAGTTAATTACTACTATAGGTACTCTCTATAGTATATATATAGGTTATAAGGTAGCTACTATATTAGATAGTAGAGTAGAAGTTAATATAATTAACCCCCTCCTTACCTTAGAATAGGATTTAGAACCTATTAATATCCTAGAGCCTCCTATATATTAGGGTAGTAGGAACCGTACGGCTTATATAGGTACCTTTAAGGGAGTCTAGGAAGCTACTAACTTATTAGGTACCTTAAAGTAAGTAGAGGTTAAATTCTATATATTAGAAAAGGAGAGTTCTAACTACCTACTAGATATACTAGCCCTATAATACGAAAAGTACTTATATATTATAAAGTTATTAATTCCTTAACTATACGAGGAGCTACTAAGTATCTATACTCTAGAGGGTCCTTATACCTACCTAAAGGTCTACTAAGTATATACCTCGAGGGTCCTTATATATAATCTATATTAGAATACTACTAACTAAAAAATACTTTACCCTTAATATATTACTCTAATCTACGCTCCTTATATTAACTAGCGTAGCGCGTAAAATACTATTAGATATTATATATATACTACTAAACTACGAACTAAGGACGCTCGCGATATATAAAAGTAGTAGAGGTACTATTATTATACTAAATACTCCGGCCTTAGATACTAAGTATCGTATTCTTATACTAGGTCGTTATACCCTAGATTCTCCTCCTAAACCTATTAATTTTCCTCGTAGCCGTAGCCTATCTATTTAACTAAGTATATAATTATTTCTTTTCTCTTCCTCCTAAGTCTTACTACTTTATAATCTAGTAGCCTTTCTACTAGGTATAACGCTCCCTTAGGTTTATACTCCTATTCTACTACTAGGAGCTTCTACGTATCTAGATATTCTTAGTTAAATAGGTCTTTTCCTTAGAGAGTAGGTTCGAGGTAATTAACTAAGATTACTAGGTAGATCTTCTAATATTCTAGTAGAGTAAGTTCGTAGGTAGAGGAGCTATAGTAATAGGTAATAACGAATAGACTAGTTCTCTAGTTATAGAGTTTACGATTAGTTATACCTAGTATTTAAAAATACTTATATAGCTATAGAAATACCTTATCCCCTTCCTTTAGATATAGTAGTATATAAGTAGCGTTGTACCTTTCTTTTATCTTTTAGGCTATATAAGTAATAGCGTCCGCTACTTCGTAGTATAATATTTCTCGTATTACGTCTAAGTCTTTAGGTATATAGGGCGATAGTACTTATTTAGCCTCTATAAGGTTAGAGCCTTTATATAATTTAAAGCCGTATAGGATTTTATTTAGTAATATACTAGTAGCTTTATTAGCCGAATTATTAAGTAATACCTAGATTCCTAGTAATACTTACGGCTAGTCCTTATATCCTACTAATACGTAGTATTATAAGGCTATCTTAACTATTTAGTTACTTCGTTCCGATTATCTATTACTTTAGGGGTAATAGGCTATTCCTATTAATAGCTAGGTCCTAAGACGCCGAAATAACTCTAACTATAGTACCCCTATAAATTTACGGTCTTGGTCGGAAATAATAACTATAGAAATACTTTAATCTATAATATTAAGGGCGTTTAATAGCGCCTTCGCCTAATTTATAGCTAACTAAGTATCCTAACTAGGTACTAAAAGTAGCCGCTTAGAGTATTTATCTATAACTAATATTAATATATTATATCTACCGCTTTCTAGGAGCGCTACTATAAAGTCGATAGTAATTATATAGAACGGAATTAGTAGAGATTAGATAGGTTTTAATTCTCCCTATAGGCGATACCGTAAAGTTTAATTAAGCCCGTATATATAGTAGTATTTAATATATAAGTAGAGTTACCTTACTAGTTTATAAATATAGTAGGTAGTACGTACTTAGTAGTAATATTAGTAGAATCCTATATAATAGTACTTATTATAGAAGAGTATAAAGATCTCTTTTTATAAATCTTTAGGGATAACGAGCCGAAGGTACCTATTAAAAGAATTAATTTCCTATATTAACTAATTATAAAGTATAAATTAAGTACCTAGTACTAGTTCCTTACTAAGTCTAGGTAATTATTTAGACTAGAACTTATTACTCTCGTAAATACTTCTTAAGTACTCTTTAAAATCCGCTAATATCTCCGCTATAGTAGTTATATAGGTATAAATTACTTCTAAGAGTACGAAGTCTACTCTATTAGTAATAATCTCGTCTAAGCTCCGCCCGTATAATAGGTATCGCGACGTTAGTTAGGAGAGTACGTCTAGGATAATATACTACTTTCCTAGCTTATACCTAATATCGAGGATAAACTACTATTATAGATTACCCTTAGAGGAAGTAGTAATAGAGGACCCTCGCTCTATAAGAGTAGAGAATCCTCTAAAAAAGTATAAGAATTAATAATACCTTACTAGATATATATATAATCGTATAATCTATAATATATAGTAACTTAGTATAGGAATTAATCTACTAATAACTAAGGATCTACTAACTAGACTATCCGCGACTAAGAGCTATAGAGGTAAAAGCGGAATATTAACTAATAGCCTATAACTAAAGGCTACGGCTACTAAAGTAGAGCGCTAATTAGATCTACTAACTACTAATAACTAACTATAGTCTTTATACTACTAGTCTAAAAATTTCGTAACTAACTATCTAGAGGAAGCTCGTAATTAAGTTATAACCCTCTACTAAATATTAATTTAGGGTACTACTAAATACTAAGAATAGTTATAAATATATTACGACTATCTACTAACCCTAACTAGAGTTCTACTAAAATTCGAGGACGGTCGTAATAAAAAGGGCGACCCTCTACTAATTACTAATATAGAATTCTACTAGATCCGGAGGCCGTACTAGCGACTCTCTACTAAGTTAGAATATTAGGAAACTTTTTAGTAGTTCTAAAAGTACTTACCTACTTACTTAGCGTAGGTATAATCTTCTAGTTACTAGACTCGAAACCGAGCCTACTCTACCTCTAATAGTAAGTACTACTAAAATAATAGGATAAATACTATAATATAGTAGTCCGCTCTTCGTATCTACCTAATATTTACTCGCCTTCTCTTTCCTTTAATAATAGTAT
The DNA here is from genome assembly GCA_014858625.1 of Venturia carpophila. Lineage (NCBI taxonomy): Eukaryota > Fungi > Ascomycota > Dothideomycetes > Venturiales > Venturiaceae > Venturia > Venturia carpophila. The sequence continues at coordinate 3,379,650 of JACTAK010000001.1, forward strand.
AACCTCTAAGATTAAACCCTACTACTACTATTATTACTACTTATAAGTATAATAATCCCCTTAATCTAGCTCCTACTATACTACCTACTAGGCTACTAGAGTTAAACCTACTACTAAGTAAAGACGCTATCTAGAAGGCTTACTAGTTTCGGGCCTTCTTTAATAGCTAAGAGTAATATAAAGCGCTAGGTTCCCTAGAAATACTCTCCGCTATTAAGGTAGTTATCTAAGACTACCTAATATTTAAACTAAACTAAACCCTTATATAAGGTATAGGCTAAGGAAGGTTAAGGTTACTCTATACCTATTCTCCCTTAATTAGCTTAGTAATTTCGGAAACTTACTAAGAATACCCTATAGATTAGAACGTAGTAGTAAGTAGAGTATTAGTAGTAAAAGTAGTACTAAAGTAATTAAAGAAAGACCTATACTCTTACCTAGTAATATCGTCTAACTACCCTTAGGACTAAGGCCTACTACTAGTATAATTACCTAAGTAAGCTCCCTCTAGAGTAATTAATCTAAGCCTCCTTACGTAGTCTCGAAACGCCTATAAGGTAATACCTATAGTAAGTAAAGAGTACTCTTAGGAATATTCGTAGGAATATACTAAATACTTCTTTTATAGCTACTCCCTACTAAGCTCTAAGCCCTTAGTAGGCGAGGGAGCTTTAAGTAATAACTAGGAGGCCTAGCTAATTAGCTTTTATAACTACTTATAAGTAGTAGTATAGACTATAGCTACGGATAGTAAGCTAGTTAAAAATCTAATAAGGGCTCTCTAACTATCTAGCCCGTCTAATACTATACCCCTAGATAATAACGTTTATAACTTATTTATATCCGCGTAGAAATAGTATATCTAATACTATATAGACGGTATTAGAGAGGACGGTAAGCGAGAGATAGAAGCTAGTAGGTAGATAGTAATTAAATAAACTATAGCTTCCCTTTAAAAGGAATTCTAATCTAAGAAGAAGGCCCTAGAGTAAGTACTAAAATAGGAAGCGACTAGTATTATAACCTAGCTAGTAAAAGACGTAAAGAAAGCGGCCGTAAAAAACCTCTAACTAGTATATAAACGCGTCGCTAGGTATAATAATAGGATTCTAGAGCTTATAAATAAGAATAAGCGTCTAGAAACCGAATATACTACTCTTATAATAGAAAGTAAGAGAAGGTTAGTAGAGGCTTAATAAGACTACTCCCTATAGAGATACGATTCGACCTAGTACGGCTTATTATAGTAGGCGGCCGACTAGGAATAAATTAATTAAAATAGAACTAATTAATTAAAGTAAGCTTAATTACTAGGCGGTAACTCTTACCCTAGGATAATATATTAAGAACCTACTTCCTACTTATAGTAGTTCTACTAAGAATTTACTAGCGATTACGTATACTTAGCCTTACTAATAGAGTAGGCCTAATAGTATAGAGAACCTTACTACTCTACTTTACTAGTAAGGATTAGTACTCTATAGTACTTATAGTAATCCCTATTACCTTACTAAAGGGATTTACTATATAAGGGGCTCCTATACGACTCTAACGAAGACTAGGATAAAACTACCCGCTTCGCTCCTAAGTATATTAGCTACTTTAAGCCCTCCCTTAATAGTAAAGATATAGTTAAGAAGAAGGCGGGGAAGACCTTCTACTAGATAGTAGAACCCTTTATCGAGTCGATTAAGAACGCCTATAGTTCTACGTTAAATAAGGTCCTTAGAATAAATATCTTAAAATATCTACGAGGTTTAGCCTTAGTATAGTATAACTACCTATTCGAACTTAAAAAGAATAAGTTAAAGACGGGCTAGGGAGTTACTAATTAGAGCGAAGCCCTATAGGATAAGTTCTAAATAAAATATATAGACGCCCTCTACTTATATAAAAAATAATTCCTATTAGTAGAAGACGTCGCTAAGGGCTAATTAGTATTAGAATTTATAATAATAACCGCGCGACTACTAAAGGCGGCCGGCTTTACTAAAGGAAGATAGTAGATTATTAAGATCTAGGATAAGCTTAATCTATAGATTAGGATTATTATTCCTATACTAGAATCGAGCTTAATAGAAGTACTTATTTACTCTATTAAACTTCGATAGTTCGACTTTTAAGATTTCGACTATATACGTAGTAGTAAGTATAGACTCTTATCTAATAGGAACTAGAACTACTTAAGAGGCCGTACGAGCTCTAATAGTAACTAGAGAAGGTTATTATTAAACTATAGACGTAATAAGGCCTATAGTTCCTAGCGTAAATATAACTCTAATATACTATAGTAAAGCGAGAATAGGCTATTAGTAAATATAGTAAATATACGCTCTAATTCTAATAACTAACCTTAATACTAGAACGGAGGAAGCGCTAAGGACGTAGCTAAAGGTATAGACGATTAAAAATTCGGCTACTAAGAATAGAATAGGTATAAGAATCGTAATTTATTAATAGATAGCCGAGGAAATAGTAACTAGGAATAGAGTAGGTTTAAAAACCGAGACTTCTTAGCTAATAGGATAGATAGCTAAGATAAGAAGGCCTATAGAGCCTACTACGTTACTTTTAGCGAAATAGCCCTAATAGAGAATCTATCTATTATAAACTACTTCCTAGGTATAGATCTTATACCAGCTCCGTTAAAATTAATAGTAGACTATAATTAAAATAATAGGCCTAATAAGGGAGTAGCCCTAAAGAATAGCTAATACTACGTATACTCTACCTCGTTCCCCTTAAGTAATAAGGTATAGGATTACCTCTAAAAAGTCTATAGCTACCTAACTAGAAAATAGAAGATTTAAGATAAGGTAGCTATACTCTATATTACTATTAAGGATAACGTACGCGAGAAATTACCTATTATCTAGGACTCTTTACGAGACGGAACTACTATAGTAAATAGCTTTAAAAGATATAACTTTATTAAGTACTTAGTAAGGTTCTCTCTAAATAGTAGAACTATAAGACTCTACCTAGATATAGGCTACTAAATATCCTCTATTAGTAAATTCTACTTTAGGGATATTATTAGGGTCCCTAATAGGGCGGTTCGGGGCGGTTTTTAGAATTCGTAACCCGCCCTATCTAATAGGGTAGGGTAGGGAACGGGGTAGGTTATAAGACTAAATCTAATCCGCCCTATTCGGGTCTAAACGGTTTTAAAGCGTAACTTACTAGGGTAGTTATAGATAACTATATTTATATATTAAATATCTAAAAGATAGAGAATTACCTAGAGAATAAGAATATATAGTTATAAAAATATATATTCTATTAGATCTAGAGATATAAGTATTTAAAGACCTTAATTCTAATTATAGTAATAAAAACCCGCCCCGTTTTAATAGGGCGGGTCTAGGCGGATTAACAGTTTAGTTTAGGTTTCTCTTAAGTTATATAACCCGCCCTAAAATACCGCCCCGTCCTAGCCTAATCTAAAAACCGTCGGTTTAGACCCGCCCTATTAGGGACCCTAGATATTATATAAGCTACGGATCTATCTATCCTTACTACTACTATAAACTAGCTTTAGTATCTTACTAGACTTATAGGGGGATCTAGTACCTTCTAGAAGGCTATAGTACGAGCCTTTATTCCCGCGTAGTCCGCGTAAGGTACTTATATACTTATTAAAATTAAATTTAAGGTAAGAATTATTAAGGACTTTAGAGTAGGTCTACTTATAGAAGTTAATATTCTCGAGCTATATAGTATTAACCTCTCTATAACCTCGAAGATAGTTACTTTTACCTAGTACGGCTATACTATTATAGAGATTAATACCTCTCTATAGAGGACCCCTTTTAAGGAAGTACTAGTACTAGCTTAAGATATAGTAGTAGTACCTCTAGCTACCGCGTACTTTATCTCTATAAAATATATTTTATTACCTATTAGCCGAGACTTCGAGTTTAAATCCTAGGCCTTAAATAGCTTTTATAACTTTTATACTATAGGAGGCTACCTATATAATTAGGTTATAGACGAGCGATTTTCCTACGTTATAGTACGTAATAACGGGTCTTAGAAAATCTCTATCCTCTAAGGAGTATCGCTAGGCGCGCTATCGGAATACTAATATAAGGGATACTACTATCTAAAAGTTAAAGACTACTACCTCGTAGCTATACCGCCTATTAATAAAAGGGGACCTAAGATATAGCTTAATAATAGCGTAATAGTCTACGGTAATAAGGAAGCCTTTAGGAAAATATTAGTAGTTATTAATAAGTTCTCTAAGCTTTAGGCTACGAAGAACTTAATAGTTAAAGTACCTAGTAAAGACTAGGCGAGCGTACTAATCCTATCTAAATTCGTTAAAGATCTAAAGATTAATACTTAGGTCTATAAGCCTAATACTAAATCTAGGAAGGAGATTAATAAGGTCTTTAATAGACTAATATAAGATAGGAAAATATTACGTACTATAAAACCGACCCCCTTTACCTTCCCGGTTTTCGTAGCTTAGTAGAATATCGCCTAAGAAGATAGTACGATTAAGTATAAACTAAGAGTAGTTATAGACCTCTATAGTCTAAATATAATTAGTATTAAAGACTTATATCCCCTTCCTATCTAAGATAATTTCTTAGCTTAGCTACGTATAAAGAAGTATATTTCTATATTTAACGGACTTAGCTTATTCTACTAATAGCTTATAAAAGAGGAGGACTATTATAAATTTATAGTAAATACCTACTATAGCTAGGAATAGTTCTACGTCCTAATTATAGGATACTATAATAGCGTCTAATATATCTAAAGGAACCTCGACCGGATTCTTACGGAATTTAACTTCGTAGATAGGTATATAGATAATATTTAAGTAGCCTTTAATATACTAGATAAGTACTATAACTATCTATAGTAGGTTTTCGCTAAGCTTAACTACTATAACTTTAGCCTTATACTACTAAAGAGCTTTTTAGGATACCCTTCTATAAAACTACTAGGTATATACGTTAATATATATAGGCTTAGTACCTAGGCGGAGAAAATAGTAGTAGTACGGAATCTTATATTCCTATAAAAGCTATCCGACCTTAAGTTACTAGTCGGACTAATAGGCTATCTACGTAGTAATATTCTATACTACGTATAGCTAAATAAGCCCCTCTAAATAGAAAAAACGAGGCTCCTTAAGGACGCTCCTATTAAAGGCCTAGGTAGGAAAGCGTTTACTAGTAAGAAGATAGTATATAAAATAGAAGTACTCTACGTAGCCTTCGACTTAATTTAGTAAGAGATTTATAAAAACCGGATACTCTACTACTATAACCCTAGCCGGACGTTATACTACGACGTCGATAGTTCTCGTAAAATAGGTTATAGAGTAATACTATACTACGTAGAAGGCGACTTAGACCCGAGTATAGTTAAAGATATAGTTAACGTTATAAATAGTAAAGAAACTATTAACCCGACCTAGATATAAAAGGCTACTATCTTCCTAGTATATAAGATCTAACTAATACTATTCCTTAGTAAGTTATTAACTAGTACCGCGTAAAGATACTAGTCTATAGAACTAGAGGTAGCTAGTATTTATTAGCTTCTTAAGAAGGTCGTATATATTATCTAATTATCTACTAAAACTTTTATATTTATAGACTATAAGGCTATTATTAGGATAGCTTCGTAAACTAACCTAAATAAGATAGTTAACCTCGACCGTCTTAGTATAAAGCTAGTAACGGCGAGCGCTTTTATATTAATATTTAAGGCCCTCTCCCTAGTATATAGACTAGGGAAAAACTATATTATCCTAGATACCCTTAGCCGACTATATCGTACTAGAATAGAAACGGACTATATAGACGATCTTAAGGACGTAGTTAACCTAGGGATCTACTATATATCCTTAGTAGAAATATTAGAGCGGTTTAAGGAGTAGCTATAGAGGGGCTATATAGAGGACCCCTAATAGGTAAAGATTTATACTTAGCTACGTAGTAGGAATATAATTGTCTTACGAGAAAATACTAGTAAGGAAACTGAGGATCCCCTAGTAAATAAAGATATAAACGAGGCTATATATATAGGCCTTAGGTTTTTCGAATAAAATAGCTTACTATTCTATATAGATAAATAGTATAGGTATAAAAGGCTATATATCCTAGAAAACTATACTAAAGAAGTATATAAGCTTACCTATAATAACTATTACTACTAAGGATTCTACTAAATATATAACCGCGTCTCCTTATTATTCTATATTCGACGTATAATAAAGTCGCTTAAAAATATATTAAGTACTACCTAGCGTATAACGCTAACTAAATAAAACGCTACCTACTATATAGCGAACTTTATCTAATCTAAACTTCCCTAGTACTCTTCTAAATAATTATAATAGATTTCGTAATAAACCTCCCTCTAGTATTATTAAATAGCTACGACTTTTTACTAATAATTATAGATAAAGCTTTAAAAGTATTACTCCTCGTACCTAGCCTATTTACGTAGAAGGCTAAGGAATAGGCTACGACCCTAATCTACGAGCTTAAAGCCGCTAATTAGGGTATTCTATTATAGATTATTTCTAACTATAACCCCTAATTTATAGACGCCCTCTAGAAAGGGATATTCGTATTAATACGGACGGAGCTTATATTCTTAATAGTATAGTATCTATAAATAGACGGCTAAAGTAAGCGTATAAACTAAATAGTAGAGATTATACTCTACTACGAAATTATAGCTAATCTAAACGAGGAATAGCTAAGCTTCCTCGTCTATATATAATAGTATATAAATACTAGCCTAAATATATTAACTAGTCTCTCTCTACTTTAAATCCTCTTCGGATTTAACCCTAGTAATATATTCCTATCCCTAAGTAGCCTATCTATAGTAGACTACTTAAAGCTATACTAATAGTATAGAGATATAGTAGAAGAAGCTATCGTATTCGCGAATATCTATATAAAGATAAGGTATAATAGTAAATATAAACCGCTACGCTTTAAGAAGAATAACCCGGTTTACCTACGGCTTTATTATAGGTATAAGGTCCTTAGGTACTCCTATCGAAAATACTCTAACTAGAGGATTTTAGTACGTATTAAGAGATATATCTCCGACCTAGTTTATAAGCTAGACCTACCCTAATATATAAAGATATATCCTATAGTATCTATAGCGTAGCTCGAACCTATACTAGTAGGGAGTAACCCGTTTAGTCGGGACCTCTATCTAGAACTAGGACTAGAAGAGGTAGACGAAGATAGTATACTAGTATATATAATCGAACGTTTAATTAACTAACGAACTACTAAAGCTAGGGACGTATAGTACCTAGTTAAATAGTAAGGCTACGGGCCCGATTATAATATCTAGTACGCCGCTAAAGACTTAGATAATACTAAGGAACTTATAAAGGAGTACGATAAAAAGTACTCTAAGTAACTAAAGAGAACTTCTAAACGGCTATAGCGCCGTAACTAGTCTAAAACTAGAAAGGAAGTAAACTTTACGGATAAATATAATCTATCTAAAGATTACTAAGTAATTATACGTAGTAGTCCTAGGATACTAAGCTATATAGAAGTACCTAGAGTACCTTACTTATCCTCCGATTAGAGGGCGGGTATACTAGCGTTCGGAGTTTAATAGTATTAGCTATAGCTTATAATACTTAATATAAAATTTATATATATTATATAACTTAGTAGCCTTATTTTACTTAGTAGCTTTACTTTACTTTACTTTAATTATAATATTTATTTTTATATACTAATACTATTACTTTACTACCTTTACCTACTAACTAAATAATTACTAGTAGTTTTAACTAGCTACGGGATACCTAACCTAACTAACTACTACCTCTCTATACTTATCTACCCTTATCCGAACCTCCCTAATACTAGCGTACGTAGGCGCTAGTCTACGATACTATAGCGCCTAAAAATATACAAGCGGAAGCTCTAATCGAGATATTATTAATAAGTAAAGACTTATTATTAGATCTAAACGGTAGCTAATATAGTATAAACTTAGACGCGTACTAGTTCGAGTATAAAGAACTTAAGGAGCTTTAGTACCTTATTACTAGTAGATTTAGGCTACCTCTCTAGGAATACTAAGGAAAAATAAAGCTCGAATTTAGGAATAATAAATATAAATATAACTACTATAGCGGCGCTTAAACTAGAGCGATAGCTTTTCCGTAAACGGCCTAGATACTCGTAATAACTTACTAGTACTAGGTAATTAATACTCTAGTAGAGAGCTAAGAACCTACTATAAGGAACTAGTAGGCCTCCTATAACTTTAGTAAATTACTTACTCTCTATATACTATACTAGAAGAGCGCTACTATTAATTTCGCGTATTTAGTTAGTACTATAGGACTAGGAGAGCCTCCGCTATTCCTCTCTAATAAGGAAGAATACCTATTCGCCCGCGCTAGACTATTAGAGAATAAGGAGTATTAACGTATTTATAACTACCTTTAGGGTAATAGCCCTACCGTAATCTAGGAAGTAGTACTAAGGACTATTATTATAAAATAAGGTATTATCCTAGGGATAGTCCTCTAAGCTAGATTTTTATTCGACGGAGTACTATATAACGCGGAGACCCTTATATAAGCTCTTATAAATCTTAGACTTACCTTCCTCTACGCCCGCGAAAAAGCGCGCCTTACTATTCTATTTCTCGCGTAGGATATTACTACCTACCCCTAGGTTAATAGTCTTATACTAATTAATTAGTCTCTAGAGGGATAATCCTACCTAGCGCGCTTTTAGGTACGTAGGTATATAATCCCTTACTAGTAAAGCTTTATTACTAACCTATCTAACCTCCTCTTATAAATAAGCCTCCCCTAAAGGTTAATTATATAGGTATAATAGCTTAATTAGGAGCTCTACTAGGCGGAGATTATACTTACCTATAAAGAGCTCTTTTAGCTATTACTATACCGGCCTAGCTACGAAATCTTTAAGGACGTACTTAGACGCCTATTTATTATAGTAGATATAGTATTTTCTAAAGACGACGACCCGCTTCTATATATCGACTAGAGCTACGCCTAAAAAGAAAGCCTTTTTACTACTAAAAAATAGCTAGGTAGTATCCTTAGCTACCTACTTTATTATTCTATTACTAGTAACCCTATTAACGGAATAGATACTAAATATAATTTCGTAGCTAATAGCGTATTCTAGGACGACCCGTATAAGTAGTTTTTATAGTCTATATACGAACTACTAATCTACAATATTAATAAAGAATAGTATAATAATATCTCTAAGTCTATAAACCTAAAGACTAACCTTAGTAAATATATCTACTAGGTCGTCTACGATAGCTCTATTAAGGGTTACCCTAATACTAACGTCTACCTATCGGACTAGATAGTAGTCTAGTTTATTAATTTACGAAGTACTACCTATTACGACCGCGAGATAAAAGCTTATTACCCTACTATATTTCTTATAGAAGGAATAAGCCTAGTACCTACCTATCTAGAACTTATATAAGGAATAAAGTAGCTAGGTAGCGGAAAGTATATCGCTAGAGAATCTAAGATATTTATAGGTAAGCGTAAATACTAGAAAAACTTTACTATAAATCTATTAGAACGCGAACTAAAAAAGCTATTCTAAATACTACTATAGTAAAGGGACTACGATTCTAATAAATATACTAGAGGCCTTAGCGAATCTACTATAAACTTCGTTAAACGAAGAATACCTAAAGGATTCGACGTTACTAAATTAGACGAAATACTAAACGCCTATAAAAACTAGCTAAAATAGTAAATACTACTACTAACTTATAAATAGGTACCTATCTACGATAGAACCGAGGTTATTAGATAGAATATAGTTAAGCGGCCTAACGCGTAGGGCCTATAGAACGAGTACCTCTATATTATCTAGAAGATCCTCGATAGCTATTAGCCTCTAAATATATATATAATAGCTAGGGATAGCTACCACCTTACTAAAGGTACTATAGAAGCGGAATAGGGATAAGACTATCTCCGTATAAAGATTAAGCCTACCCTAGAATAGATTTCCTTAGTTAATAAATACTACGTAGATACGGCCGTACTAGTCTACGACGAAAACGGGCTAATTAAAGTATAGGACTAATCTCTATTTAAGTATAGCTATACTTCGATAGTTACTAAAAATACCTAGCCTACTAAGCTCTTTATATAGATAAAGGACGTTACTATTAGCTATATATTTACTAATAAGGACCCTAATATCTACTAAAATAAATATTACTAGACTATACCTAGCGAACCTAACCTATTTAAGGTTATAGAACTCGACGAGCTACTACTTCTATAAGATACCGTATAGACGATTAAAATTAGGAAAGGTAAGTTAAGTAGCCCTATATAGCTCGACGAGTAGAGCGATAATACTCCTAGTAAACTAAAGGTAGGAAGTCTTAAGAGGCCCGCTAATACTAGTAGAAGTAGAGCTAAAAAGAAAAGTAAGATAATATAGGCTAGTTCTAGTAATAACGAAGACCTACTAGTAAAGCCTATAGGTAGAAAACCGCTAAGGAACTAGATAGAGGTAATAGGCTCTCTAGTCGCTAAAAAGGCGGCGTATCCGGCTTTTATTAACGCGCTTATTACTAAGGTAATAGAAGCTATAATAACTTAGTAGAAGAAGGCTACGTCCCTAGTATCCCCTACCTAAGTCTACGTTATAATAATAACTATAATAGTAGCTATAATACCTAAAAAGAAGACTATCCCGTAGCTTAACGATAGTAGCCCTCCTCTAGTTATACTAGATAACTAGGAGCTCGACTAGCTCTATAATAGCGTTAAGAAGCGGGATAAGGAGATTAAAGATCTTAAGAAACGACTAGTAGCTATAGATAATAACTATAACGCTACGTACTAGATTACCCGACCATTTATAGACGCTAGTTTTACTATAATTAAGTAATAGACTAAGTTCTAGAGGCTAGTACTTAATCTAGTAGTTAGTACCCTATCTAGTTTAGTAGTACGCCTAATATAGGATACTATTAGAGAAGCCCTTACCTACTAATCCGTAGCCTAAGTTAAAGTTAATAACGCGCTATACCTACTCGCGGAGTACTACGGCGAGGAGGAGGAATAGACTAGCCTTATTAAAAATATAGATAGGCTTTCTACTAGACTCTACCTATAGTTTATACCTTCTACTAGTATAAGCCTAGGCTCGCCTATCTCCTTATCCCTAGCTATAGGCCTACCTCGAGGCTAGGGACGTAGTCGCCGTAGAAGCTCTATCTTCTAAATAAGTATATAAAAAACTAATAAATAGATAAAATATTAAAAAAAAGAAAAAAAAAGAAAAATAGATAGGATAGGTAGGAGCTAGTAATAGATTATAATTAGAGGAAGTAAATTATAGAGCCTAATATATAAAGTATATAGCTTAGCTACTACTAGGTTAATATATATAATAGTTAATAGAGCCTAATATACTAAGTATATAGCTCGGCTACTAATATAGTTAATAATATATATCTTAGTATATTATAGCGAGGACGCTACGGTCTTCTCCGGAGGGGGGATCTATTATAGATTACCCTCGGAGGAAGTAGTAATAGAGGACCCTTACTCTATAAGAGTAGAGGATCCTTTAAGGAAGTATAAGAATTAATAATACCTTACTAGATATATATATAATCGTATAATCTATAATAACTACGATAAATACTACGAAGCCCGTACTAACTAAGTATTTATCTTATTAGTTAACCTCGATTTAAGTAATATCTATTATATAATAGTAGTAGTAGCTAAATAATCTATAAAGATAATTATCTTATTTAAGACTATATTAATTATATAGCGTACCTTTAAGACTACCTATATAATACTAGCTATCTCTAGCTTACTAGGCTAGTAATTAAGTTTAGCTATAGAGAGTATCTAACTAAGAAATAGAATTAGCTAGATATCGCCCTATTTAATATTCTTATCTTTAGTCGGATCTCCCTTATTATAGTAGACTATTATACTTATACCCTTCTTTTTAGATAAGTCTATATTAATATAGAGCTAGCGATAGGGGTCGAAGTATACTAAGATAGTATCTCTTATAAAAGCCTATTATAAGCTATTAAAAGCGTCGACGAGTTTAGGCGTCTTTTTAATAGTAGAGCTACGAATAAAATAGTCTCGAGTATTACTACGTACCGCTAGGGCGCGCTTAAGACTAAGGGTCTTTCTTTATTAGAGGGGCTCGATAATAATAGTATAGTTTAGTATAAATTTACGTAGCTATCCCGTAAGACCTAGGTAATATTCTAATTATTATAGATTATCTAGGAAGTCTATCTTTTAGATAGCCTTAAGCTTCTCCTCTATAGTAGTAAGCCTAAATCTATTAACCCTCTACCTAAGTAGTACGATAGTAGGGTATCCGAGGAAGGATTTTAATCTATTAATAGTAATACGCTTAGCTATAAGTATACCGAAAACCTAGTCTAAGTAGGATAAGTATTCGTCGAAAGAATAGCTAAAAATTATAATATTATCGATATAGGTATAAGTAAACTTCTAGAAAGGTCGTAAAATACTATTAATCTATCTTTAAGTATAAGGTAGTAAGTTCTTATAACCTATTAGCGCTATATAATACCGTTCTTACCCTTAATAGGAGACTATAGTAAGCTTATAATAGTCTTCGGAGGCTATAAGCTATTAATAGAAGAAATCTAACGCGTCTACTATAGTAATATACGCGTAACCGGTAATTACTAATATAATATCTAATTAGAGTAGTAAGGAATAAGCGGCGGTAGTTAAAACCTTATTAAGACCTTATATATCTACTACTACTCGGCCTTTATAGAGTAGTATACTATTAGGTCCTAATACGGATTTCTATACTACGAATACTAGTATACTAAATAGAGTAGGCTAGTCGTTCTATTCTATCTTACTAGTATAATATAAATTATTAAAACGATTATCTACGAGCTCCTTTTCTTTTATTCCTAGGGGGTATACCCGGTATACTAGTTTAGCCTAGGAGGTATTCTAGTTATTTATAAGTAGTACTTTTATATATTAATCTAGTAGAATATTAGCGATTTTACTATTATTTATAAATAATATAGGGTAGCTTAATAATAGTTATTAGTAGGCTATAGCTTATTTATTACGCTCCGCGTATATAGTAACTCTAAATACTAGTAAATACTCGAAGCGCTTTAATTCGTCTACTAAGAGTAAGTATTTAGAGAGTTTCTAAGGAGAGATAAGGACTCTATTACTAGACTCTATAAAGATATATAGAAGCGCTAGGGGGAGATTATACTTAGGTAATCTAGCTATAGCTAAGCTTATATATTTTTTAAACTTAGGGTAAGGTCTATAGGTATACTAGACTATATAAGTAAACCTACTATATTATCTACCGCCTAGGTAAAGGCGTACGCATTACTACGAGCTAGATAATACTATTCCTCTAATACTATATATATACCTTCTATATTATATTCGTAGAGGTACCCTAGACGACTCTTTACTAGTATAATAATTAGGTATAAGTTATTATTATATATTTATATAAAGTTAATCTCGGCGTCTATAATATAATAATAAGCTCCTATATTTCTATTACGAGCTTCTAATATAAAGTAATAATTACTTATAATCCTAAACCGAGATATATACCGTAGTAATAGAATTTAGAGAGAGGGTAGTATAGTAATAAGACTTTACTACTCTTTTTACTCTAGAGTAATCCTTAGCTAGAACTTAGAGAGGAGTTTCTAAGCTATAATATACTATAATCTTAAGCTTTCGCTCGTTATAATTAATAGTTATCTAATATAAACCTAGTATATTAGATCTAATAAGTAGCCTAGCCCTAAGATTTAGTACTATCCGAGCCTTAAAGATAATAGTAGCGATTATTAGGGTCCCCTAGAGGCTACCTAGAATAAGTAAGGTTACTTTAGTAAAAGTAGAGTAGGTAATAGAGTCTTTAAGAATTCCTTATAAGGTAACTAATTAGGCTATTAACTACTCCTCTAATAATATTTAGGTCTATAGTAGGTTCCTATTAATAGTCGTAGCCGTATAGCTAGAATCTATAGTAATCTCTATAAGCTTACTATAGTCTCGTAAGGCCGCGTAAAAAGTTAAGTAATACTAGTTATAAAATCCTTAACTATTAGTAATTATCTTAGGTACTATAGATTTTACTACTAGTAGATCGAGTAGGGTCCGACTAGTATATAAATTTAGTAGGGGTATATCTTCTACTAGAGGAGGTATACCTATCTCTAGCTAACGATATCTTATCGTACTAGAATAATCCTCTAGATATTTCTAAAGAGCGTTACTAGATAAGAAATTTTATATATACTAGTAATAATTAAAACGACGGGTTAGTAGCCTATTAACTATACTTATAAATTAAATATCTATAAAGTAGCCTATAGACTCTTCCTACTTAGGCTCTTCTTCCTTAGAGCTATATTCTAATTCTTACCCTAGACCTATACCCTCTTCTATTCCTACCTAGTATACTTCCTCGACTAGTTCCTAGATCTTAGTATTATAGGCCGCTTAAAATAGTTATAGAGGCCTATTACCTTAACTCTAACCTTAACCTTAACCTCTTTACTAGCCTACGAAGTTCCTCGATTCTCCTATACTTAAGTAATAGGAGGATATACTACTACTTATAATTTATAGTAGGACCTTACCTAGTAATATTATAGGTATCTACGTTAGAATATTCGCTATATACGCGTTTAGTACCTAGTATTTATAGTAAGTATCTACGCGGGGGTTTTACTACTAATATTACGTAAAGCGCGGGTATTAATTTTAATTAAATTAATTCTAATCGAAATATAATCACCTATTACTACGAAATCCGGACTAACGCTAAGAATTATACTAACCTTTTAAGGGTTACGATATATAAGGATTAAAGCCTAAGGTTATATAAACTTAGGCTAAGCTATATCTAAAAGCTTAGAACTAACTTAATTAGTTTAGCTTATTTAAGTATACCTTCTTAAGTTCTAGAAAGTATTTAGTAATTAGAGCCTAAGCTTCTTATACCTCTACTAGTAGTTAGATAAAGGCGTTAGTAGTTATATTCTTAAATAGATAATACTAACTATTAGTAAGTAGTAGGTCGATATATTCCTATACTATCTTAAGATAGTTAAGATACGTTCTAAAGTTTACTAATTCCGCGTTATATATAATACCGTAGATATATAGTACTACGTCTTAACGGGTAGCTACGTCTTCTAGGGTATATTATATATCTAGTATCTTCTATAATACTATTCTATCTAGTTCCTTAAAGCGGATAAGTAACGCCTAGGTCTAATTATCTATACATATTTCTATATATAAGCTATTCTTTTTAAGCTAAAAGAGCGACGTAGTATACTACTTAAGTACTAAGCCTTAGAGGTAGCTTAAGACCTTATTATATATAAAGTTATCTCCTTAAATTACTACTATATCTCGAATTTAATTAATAAAGATATAAATATTCCGTATATAGGTATCTCCTCTAGTATATATAATATCTCTCTCTCTATAGCTAGGCTTAAGTAGGGCCCCTAATAGGGTAGGTTAAATCTAGAACCTACCCGACTAGGGGGGGGGTAGGTCGGGTTTTAGAGGTAGATCTTAACCCTATAGACCTAATCTAACCCGACCCGCTAAGGTACGGGTTTACCCTATCGCTTTAGATTAGATTAGGTAGGGGTAAAAGTTATATAACTTTATCTTTTAGAGTATTACTAAGTAAGGTAGATTAATTATATAGTAGTAGAAAGTCTTAGTATAAGGTAGCTTTAGATATATATTTAGGATTAGAAGCTTAGAAGTAAAAAATTATTCTATTATTAGAAGAGAAAAATATTATTATAGAAATAGAATACCTAATAGTCTCCTAATAGTCTCCTAATAGCTAAATAGTTAAACTACTCTCCCTAATAATACTACTTCAAGAGACGCTCCCTATTATTAGGAATATTAATATCCTTTTTAATCTCGTATATAGATAACTTCCTTCCTCCCTATAGAGTATAAAGACTTAAGTTACTATCTCTTTAAAGCGAAGGGTAATTATAAGTTAATTAACACGTTAATAGGCGAGTTAATACGTAAGTAGATACGCGCGAAGATATATATATAGATAGAGATACGCGACCTAGTCGAGCGTAGTAATAGGTTTATAAATAGCTACTAACTTAACTACTAGAACCTTTAACTAATTTTAAATTATTACTTAATAATCCTTCCTCGTCCCTCTAAAGTCTATAGTAGAGGGTTCCTACTATAGGAGTAGACTCCTCTTTATTATCTAAAAGGGGGTTATTATTAGGGTTAGTAGAATTCTCCCTATTACTAATCTTATTATAGCTAATTAATAGTTAGTTAATAAATATAGTAAGGACTTTACTTACCTACTAGCGCTTATCCTTAATCTCCTTATTATTTACCTTATCTATCCTTACTTATAATAAGTAGTAATCTAACTTATATACTTTATACTTAATATTAAGTTCGTAGTTATTAATTATAAGTACGGAGAGGACTACTATACTATAAGTCCTATTATCCTACTAGTAGTTACTAGCGATACTAAACTTACGCTTAATACTAATACTAGTAGCTTAGATACCGAAGATATCTCTAGCTATTATAGCGATCCGCGGAAAATATAGTTTAATATACTTCTATTAGGAGAAAGGGTCTTTAAGGTAGGGTTAGGGTTAGGGTTAGGGTTAGGGTTAGGGTTAGGGTTAGGGTTAGGGTTAGGGTTAGGGTTAGGGTTAGGGTTAGGGTTAGGGTTAGGGTTAGGGTTAGGGTTAGGGTTAGGGTTAG